>CM056049.1:67869661-68196616 GCA_029574335.1 Rana kukunoris | reverse complement strand
GGGGAAAGGAGCAGCCCCTGATCTCTGCCCACCAAGGCCACGGCAATTCTGTCCAGGGCAGCACCAAGTGTTGCCGTGTTAGCCTGGATAGCCTGGGTAAGGGCCCTCTCATCCTGCCCAACGCCTGCTGATGTAGTCTGCAGGTCGTTTAGGCAGTTTGTGAAAGCCCG
This sequence comes from Rana kukunoris, assembly GCA_029574335.1. Lineage (NCBI taxonomy): Eukaryota > Metazoa > Chordata > Amphibia > Anura > Ranidae > Rana > Rana kukunoris. Next base: position 68,196,446 of record CM056049.1, on the reverse strand, counting down.
GTAGTGGGAGTCCAGGTTCCCCAGCGTATCCTTGATGGAGGACAGGCTCTCCTCCATCCGCACCAATGTCTGGCTGACCTGTCCCAGATGGCGGGTCTGGAGGAACTGGTCCCTTCTCAGAGTGGCGGGCAGGAGATCGGCCACCCCCCTGGTCTTCTGGGACGACTTCCTGCCTCCAGCTGATGCTTGTGGCCGGGGAGAAGGGGAGGCCCTTGGGAGGGGAGCCATGTTGGGGGAGGAGGGGGGGGGCTCCCCCTTAGGGAGGGCTGCCTGCTGCCAGCCAGAGCAAAAACCAAAAGTCCAGTGCCTGACATGGACTCCTCCTCCTCATGAAACTCCTCCTCCTCAACCTCCTCCTCCTCTTCAACCTCCTCCGCGGACTCCGGCCTTGTCGGGGGGGCCTCATTAGGCTGCTGTCCTGGGGATGGTGCGGTCAGGCCAGATGGCCCTGCACCCTCCTGCACATCTGTGGATGATACAAAACATTCACAGGTTGGAGGATCCACACACTTGCCACATATTCCCTTTCACCCCCTCCCCCACACATGCTACACACCTGATATAAAAAAAAAAACTTACCTGGCACCACGGCTCCGGACTTGAGTCAAAGCCGGGCAGGCCCTCCACTTCATGCCAATGAAAGGTCAGGGCCACCGCACGCTACTCCTCCGCTGTCAGTCTAATACGGCATGGTGGGCCCCCTCCTGTGCTCCTGGGGCATGGGCAAGCATTTTGGCCAGCTTCTGTTTGACCAGACGCCGGAGGTCATTAATCTTTTTGTCAATCCCAGACCGGGTCCGTGTCTCCCCCTCCCCCGCTGAATTGACCTGCTCAGTGATGAGGTCCAAAATCTCCCTCCTCCTGGCCGGGGTGGTGTTGGCACTGTCCGGGCCGTGGAGGAAACACCCATAATCGCTAATGGCCCGGGCAAGAATTCTTTTTTCCCCCAAAGTAAAATTTAGTTTTCGCTTTCTCTCTGTCATACTGAAAAAAAAACTCACTCCCAGTCAACAAACAGAAATATATCAAACAAACAGTCTCTCAAACACTTATCAAAAAACACTTTCAAAGATCTACTAACAAACACTTGATCACACAGAACACTAATCTGACAAATACAAAACACAACGCAACGAACAACGGGACAAAAGCACTTGGTTAAATGGGAAGGGACAAAGGGATGTACTTTTGCAATGCAAGTGCGTTTGGTCTGTCTATTTATGCTGTCTGCGTAGTCATTAGTCCATATCCAATTTCACTGATTGCGCCGCTCCCGAGTTGTGAGCATGCGCACAGCGGAGCTGACCATGGTCTCCTTCAAGCGCGCATGCGCGAGCCGGCCGGCCCTTCATTTGCATGGGGTCACGGCTCATTTCAATGTAACACGCCCACGTCCTTCCCAATTTGTATTACTCCGCCTTACGCCTCTGAAATAACGTTACGCATGCGCAATTTTCTGCGCAAAAGCTACGAGAATAGGGTGATTATGCGGCTACATTGCGCAAGTCTAACGTAAAGGCGGTGCGCTACGCCGGTCCAATAATGCGCAGATGTACCTGAATCTGGCCCAATGTATTTAGAAATGTTCTGCGTATTAGATGCGGTTTAAGCCGCACTCAATCCGCACAAGTGTGAACCCAGCCTAAAAATGATGGACTGCAACATCTACAGGGGTTGTTTTACTAACCACTTAAGACCCGGACCAAAATGCAGGTAAAGGACCTTGCCCCTTTTTGCTATTCGGCACTGCGTCATTTTAACTGACAATTGCGCGGTCGTGCGATGTGGCTCCCAAACAAAATTGGCGTCCTTTTTTCCCCACAAATAGAGCTTTCTTTTGGTGGTATTTGATCACCTCTGCGGTTTTTATTTTTTTGCGCTATAAACAAAAATAGAGCGACAATTTTTTTAAAAATTCAATATTTTTTACTTTTTGCTATAATAAAAATATCCCCAAAAATATATAAAAAAACATTTTTTTCCTCAGTTTAGGCCGATACGTATTCTTTACGTATATGTTTGGTAAAAAAAATCGCAATAAGCGTTTATCGGTTGGTTTTCGCAAAATTTATAGCGTTTACAAAATAAGGGATAGTTTTTATTGCATTTTTATTAATTATTTTTTTTTTTACTACAATAGCAACGATCAGCGATTTTTTTCGTGACTGCGACAATATGGCGGACACTTCAGACAATTTTGACACATTTTTGGGACAATTGTCATTTTCACAGCAAAAAATGCATTTAAATTGCATTGTTTACTGTGGAAATGACAGTTGCAGTTTGGGAGTTAACCACAGGTGGCGCTGTAGGGGATGTGTGACCTATGTGTTGTGTTTACAACTGTAGGGGAGTGTGGCTCTAGGGTGACGTCATTGATCGCGTCCCTCTATTACAGGGATGACGCGATCGATGCTACGGCCACAGAGAAGCACGGGAAAGCCGTGTGTACACACGGCTCTCCCCGTTCTTCCGCTCCAGGGACGGATCGCTGCACTGCAGCGGCGATCGGGTCCGCGAATCCCGCGGTCCCGGTCCTGGAGCTTCGGACCGGGTCGCGGCGCGCGCACCCGCGGCGCGCGACCCATGGCTGGGTACTAAAATCAACGTATATATACGTTGATGTGCCCAGCCGTGCCATTCTGCCGACGTAAATGTGCAGTAGGCGGTCCTTAAGTGGCTATTAGGATCATTTAACTGGAATTTTGTTTTAGAACTTACAAATGGAAGTGTCAAAAAAAAAAAAAAAAACAGTTGTCCCAGACATTCACACATTTCAGCATTTTGAACTTTTTTTTTTTCAACAAGGATATGTTAATTTCATTTTATATTTTTAAAGAGAATGGTCAAAGCTGAAATATAAAACTTTTAAAAAGAATGAAAGATTGCATATGATGAACAGTTTGTATTTTTAGCCAGCAGATGGGACTTTGACTTCATTGCATTACAGGTGTTTTCTGGTCTATTCTTATCTGTTAAGCTAAAAAAAAACAGTTTTTTTTTTTACAGAGCTCAGTAGCTTAACCACTTAAGGACCGCCGCATGTACATTTACGTCGGCAGAATGTCACCGACAGGCACATCAACGTATATATACGTTGGTGCCTTGGGGGGGTTCGGGGGTCCGATCGGACCCCCCCCCCCGTACATGCGGCGGTCCGCACGGCTGCAGGAGCGATCCGACAAGAGGGTGGGACTATTTTTTGTTTTGTCCGCCCCCTCCGGATCGCTCCCAGCCAATGCGCGCGCCCACCCGCCCTGTCACTTCCTCCTCCTGTGTAAACACAGGAAGGAGGAAGCGATGTGATCTCTCCCTCTGCGTTTTTTTCAACCACCGCTGAGGAGAGATCACAACACAGTAAGTCTGCACTAACACTACACTGCACTAACACTACACATAAACACATTTAACCCCCGCGATCGCCCCCCCCCCCTCCCCCCTGTCACAGAGTCACTGAATGCAGTAATCATACATGTATGATTACTGTATTTAGTGTCAGTGTGACAGGCAGTGTGACAGTCAGTTAGTGTTAGGTCCAGGGTAGCCCCCGTACCCCCTAATAAAGTTTTAACCCCTTGATCACCGCCCTAGTTAACCCTTTCACTCCCTATTGCCAGCATCACTAAGCGATCATTTTTCTGATTGCTGTATTAGTGTCGCTGTTCCCGCTAGGTAGCTAAGTTTTTTTTTTTGAGTTTTTTTTTACTAAAGACATGTGGCTAAATAAATTTTGGCCTAAATGTTTGACTAAAATTTAGTTTATTGATTTTTCTTATAACAAAAAGTAAAAAATATTAATTTTTTTCAAAAATGTTGCTCTATTTTTGTATATAGCGCAAAAAATAAAAATCGCAGTAGGCGATCAAATACCACCAAAAGAAAGCTCTATTTGTGGGAAAAAAGAAAAGGACGCAAATTTTGTTTGGGAGCCACGTCGCACGACCGCGCAATTGTCTGTTAAAGCGACGCAATGCCGAATGGCAAAAACCCCTTGGGTCATTTAGCAGCATATTGGTCCGGGTCTTAAGTGGTTAAGGTAAAATTTGCAAACACAATTCAAGAAGTCAGAGCACTTAGCCCTACCTCTGGTTCTCCCTCCATGCTTTCAGTGTTCTAAGGGCTCTGTTGGACATTTGAAATGGAGAGAGAGAATCTGAAGACAAACAGCTTCTGCATTATTATGTCTTTAGAAAACTCATAATACTTTGTAAATACTCTGTCATTGGTGCACTCTGCACATCCTTGCCTAAATGCAAACAGTACAGGACTATAAACCACAACTAATGTGTTTACTTGTGTTTTGCTGTCCATGCAATACACTGCATAGCATAAGACACTAGTCTAGACTATCCCTCCATACTCTTAAAGTGGTGTTCCGCTTTGGGGAAAAAAAAATACTGTAGCTGCTGACTTTTAATGTATGGACACTTACCCTGTCCAGTCAGGCCGCGATGTCGACACCCCAGCCGATTTTCGGATCGGCTCCTGGGTGCTGGGGCCTCCATTCATGATAAGAGAAACCGGCAGTGAAGCCTTTACGTTTCACCAGTGTTAATTTTGGCAGCAAATTTCGATTTAGTTTTAGTGTTATGCCGCATACACACGATCATTTTTCGGGTTGTAAAAAACCTTTTCAGGCTTTAGAAAAAAAAAGTTTTTTTCAACCCGATCATTAAAACGGCCTTGCCTACACACGATCGTGAAAAAAAAAAATGCTGTAGCAAAGCGTGGTGACGTACAACACGTATGACGGCTCTATAAAGGGGAAGTTCCATTCGGATGACTCCACCCTTTGGGCTGCTTTAGCTGATTTTGTGTTAGTAAAAGACGATTCGCACTTTTCTGTCTGTTACAGCGTGATGAATGTGCTTACTCCATTACGAACTGTAGTTTTACCAGAACGAGCGCTCCCGTCTCATAACTTGCTTCTGAGCATGCGCAGATTGTTTACGTCGTTAAAGCCCACACACGACCATGTTTTACAACCCGAAAAACGACAACGTTAAAAAAGTTGTAAAAAAAATAGAGCATGTTCGAAAAAAAAATTTCCCGTTTTTCAGAACCCGAAAAATGCTCTGAAGCCTACACACGATCGTTTTAAATGACATAAACAAAAAAACGTAATTTTTTACAACCCGAAAAATGATCGTGTGTACGCGGCATTAGTCTTAGGACTAAAATGGCATTTTAGTTTTAGTCCCATTTTAGTCTTCTGAAATTGTTTTAGTTGTATTTAGTCAACTAAATCTCCAGTACATTTTAGTCGACTAAAACTCATTTTAGTTGTCTCAAATCTAATGGGTGTAATTAAATTGTAATGCATTAGTTTGTTTTTTATTTTAATAATTTAATAGTATAATAAAAACGATTTTCTACATATTTAATACAATGTTTTTTAACATTTTATAATTCAATGTTAATAGATGCATATTCATATGCTTCCTTATATGTCTATATATTGATTATAATCTCAATCTGTCACGATTCAAAATTGTTACTTGTTATCTGATGTTCATTACTATCCTGCTGTAATGCTATTTACTTTATAATTATCCAATAAAATATTAAAATTGGAAAAAACATTTCTCTACAATTTCCAAACTAATTATATACTGCTGGAATGAAAAATCTAATATGTTATTATTTTTGGTTTTAATGTATGAACTACAGACAAGTGTTAACCACTTCATTACCGAGCCTGTTTTTCAGATTCGGTGCTTACGAGACTAAAACAGTTTTTTTTGCTAGAAAATTATTTAAAACCGCCAAACATTATATATATTTTTTTTTCTAACACCCTAGAGAATAAAATGGCGGTCATTGCAATACTTTTTCTCACACCGTATTTGCGCAGCGGTCTTACAAGCGCACTTTTTTTGGAAAAAATTCACTTTCTTGAATTAAAAAATAAGACAACAATAAATTTGGCCCAATTTTTTTATATATTGTGAAAGATAATGTTACGCCGAGTAAAATGATACCCAACATGTCACGCATAAAAATTGCGCCCGCTCGTGGCATGGCGTCAAACTTTTACCCTTAAAAAATCTCGATATGCGACGTTTTAAAAAATTCTACAGGTTGCATTTTTTTGAGATGACGAGGAGGTCTAGGGCTAGAATTATTGCTCTCGCTCTAACGATCGCGGCGATACCTCACTTGTGTGGTTTTGAACACCGTTTTTCATATGCGGGCGCTACTCGCGTATGCGTTTGCTTCTGCGCGCGAGCTCGTCGGGACGGGGCACTTTAAAAAATTTTTTTTTTGGTTTCGGTTTTTATTTTTATTTATTTTATAATTTTTAACACTGAAAAAAAAAAAAAAAAAAAAAAATTATCACTTTTATTCCTATTACAAGGAATGTAAACATCCCTTGTAATAGAAAAAAGCATGACAGGTCCCCTTATATATGAGATCTGGGGTCAAAAAGACCTCAGATCTCATATTCAGGCTTAAATGCAAAAAAAAAAATAAAAAAAAAAAAAAAAAAAAATAAGTCAAAATGTAAACAAATTAAATGTCTCTTTAAGACGCTGGGCGGAAATGACGTTTTGACGTCACTTCCGCCCATCAGAGAGAGGGGGACGGCTGAGGGACATTTTTTCCCTCAGTCACATCCCCGGACAGACAACGAGCGGACCCGATCGCCTCCGCCGCTACCCGACGGCTACGGTAAGCGGCGGAGGGCGCGGGAGAGCGGCGGGAGAGGGGGGGGGCACCCTCTCCCGCCGCCGGTAACGGCGATCTCGCGGCGAATCCGCCGCGATGACCGCCGTTATCGTTAACAGGACCGCCCCACGAAGAGATGGATATCTCGGTTGTGGCAGCAGCTGCTGCCGTTACCGAGATATCCATCTTCAAAAACGTGACGTCTTTGGACGTGGGGCCGGTCACAAGTGGTTAATTTTGAAGTCAAATTTCACTTTAGTTTTAGTCCTAGTCTTTTGACTAAAATGGTTTTTAGTTTTAGTCCCATTTTAGTCTTTTGACTAAATAGCCTGATGGCTACCGGGGCCTTCAGGCCGCAAGTCCTTGCGGGGCCCAAAGCAGCTGGAATGCTCTTTGAGCCTGCAACACTCATCCAGCCTCTCTGCGGCGGCCCTGCCTGCTAAGCTCAGCCATCGGCACCGGGATGACGGAAACATGAAAGGGCAGAGCTAATGCTCTCCAGACCCCCCCATGCTCTCCACCCCCCAATGCTCTCCACCCCCCATGCTCCCCACACTCTCTGCCGTCCCCGGTGCTCTCCACCTCCCTCTATGCTCTCTGCTGCCCCCTGTGCTCTCCACATTGCCCCATGCTCTCTACCTCCCCCCATGCTCTCTGCTGCCCCCTCTGTGCTCTCCACATCCCCCATGGGTGGGGAAAGAATGGGTCCTGTTAACATGTCATGGGCTGCTCAATCCAAAATTGCGGGCCTATTTTTTGTCCTAGTCCGGGCCTGGACTCAGTAATACCACCATTCCCACAAGGGAAGTGCTCATCTGGCATCCTGTAATCTGTGTGTATCATAACACTGTTGGAAAACTGCTTCACTAATAAACATTACTTTTACTGCCTGAAGAACTGTAAAATCTACAACATGTGGTATTATTGCTGTAACTGCCTTGTTTGCACCTATGCAATTTCTAAAATACATAATCAGTGGTCAAATAACCCAATGTGCTGACTTCCCTCTATCTACCCGTGCACTGATTGGGCCCCGCCCTGAAGCCAATCCCAGCAGAGCTGGAGGAAACTCCCGGAGAGTCAGAAGACAAATTGAAAAAATTAAGTCTCCAGGCAAGGATCTAAATTTCCCAGGTAGTGTTATTAAACTCATAAATGTGTTTTAGCAATAATATTGCAGCCCCATTACAATTGTGCCATTGTTCTCAGTGTTTATACAGTGTACATTGTTGCAAAAGTTTAATAAGTCATTTTTCCCTCTCTAATTATAATGATGACAACTGGGAATTACGGTCCGCCATGGCAAGGAAACTGCTAAATTATAACATCACGTTAGATGTTAGGGAGGGATGAAACCTTGTGTTATGCATACTGTATGAACTTAGCAAGCCGGTTTTTCCAGTTTATCACTTTAATTGTTCATATTTTTGGGACTGTTTTATGAATGGTGCTGAGGCTTTGTGGTGGTATATCTGAATGATGCCTTCAGCTACAGGCATCATTCAGATATTGCCATTTCCAGCCAGGATCGTTCTTACAGGCAGCGGAAGGGGACATCCTGCCACGCCCTCTGGTGCTTCTCTCGACTCACCGCTGTGATCGGTGAGTCGGAGAACGGATCCGCTGGCCCTGGATGCTGATCACAGAGATTGTAATCTTCAGAGACCGGGCGTGATGTTATGACGTCATGCCCAGCTTCACACAAAGAAAAAAACATTTAGAAGGGAAATTGAAGGAAAATGTAAGCGAACCAACAATGCACTAGCTTAAAGGATGTAAAGCGTGGGCAATCTGCGCTTCCCCCTAAGATCAGTAATCAGTGCAGCCTGCACTGCAGCCTGTATCAAGTGAGGTCTAATGGGTTAATAAAAGAAAACAAACAATGTGGACTCTCCCACACACTAAATGTGCTAATAACTGTTTCCAACCTAACAAGAGGAAAGGGTGTTGTTTCAGAAAAGAAACTGGCTGGTGCTGCAAATATACAAAATAGCTGGAATACACGGCTAAACAAACATGTCAAAAATAGGTAAAAAAGTGCGCAAACAAAAAAGAAAAATACATAAGATTAGAACCAAACAAAGTGTCCTGTGATAAGAAAAAATACAAAAAAGAATGACAATGAGGTGTACCAAATGAATGTATCGCCCAGGTAACACATACACGTGAAAAAAAAATAATATATATGTCCACTGTCAATGATGTGAAAATAGATCTGATCAAAAGGTAAATTCATCAAACAGAGGTATCCATAAGTTTTTCAGCCATTGGTATATATTCAGACAGAGAAGCCGCTTACCAGATTCGATGGACCCCTATTACGGAGGTCTTGTAGGCTCATTGGAAACCAGGGGTCACTCAAGGAGATCCTGCATGGCTACGCTCTGAAATGCTGGCATGTCTGTTTTTCTTCACACTTCCAAGGGGCTATTGCTCCGCCCTGCTTGCTCCGGGCAGAGCAATTATCATCTGACGTCACAACGCCCCAGCTGATCGGCTGGAGCCGTAGCTATACGTTTTTTTACCCTGCTTTTTAAACTGTTCTGCTTTAAAAAGCTTTTAAATGATGTCAGTTAAACCTGCTTTTCAATAAAGGGGTTTTTGGAATACCCAAATATTACTGCACCATGAAACCTTTTCTGCTCTCTTTCTAAATATATCTACATACCACGCCACTTCATTGGAAGTTGACATTGGAATTTGAGATTGCCTGGTATAAGGATCCAGCATAACCCCTTGGAAGTGTGAAGAAAAATAGACATGCCAGCATTCCAGAGAGTAGCCATAGAGGATCCCCTTGAGTGACCCCTGGTTTCCGATGAGCCTACAAGACCTCCGTAATAGAGGTCCATCGAATCTGGTAAGCGGCTTCTCTGTCTGAATATACACCAACGGCTGAAAACCTTATGGATACCTTTGTTTGATGAATTTACCTTTTGATCAGATCTATTTTCACATCATTGGCAGTGGACATATATATATATTTTTTCACGTGTATGTGTTACCTGGGCGATACATTCATTTGGTACACCTCATTGCCATTCTTTTTTGTATTTTTTCTTATCACAGGACACTTTGTTTGGTTCTAATCTTATGTATTTTTCCTTTTTGGGTATGCACTTTTTTACCTATTTTTGACACTAGCTTAAAGGAACTTATTTAGAAAATAAACTAACCTTTACAACTCCTTTAATGAATGAGATGACATTCAAGGATGTGCAAACAAAAATGCTAATTTTCCCTTGCAAAATGAAGAGCCTATTTGCCTTGGATAAATAGACCATCTATGAAAGAACTAAATTCTGAAAAAAAAAACAGGCAAAGCCTCCTCGCAGTTAAACTTTCCCAATCACTAGCTTACCATTAGAGATGAGAAAACCAGGCAAAGTCTGGTTCTCAGGAGGTTTGCCAAACCTAGCAAAAAAATCTGCTAAACCCAAGCATAGCATGAAACACTATTGAAGTCTATAGGAAGCATTTTTTCTGGTCTTTTTGTTGGCCAGTTTGCAAGCTTTTGTTATATACTTGCATGGGTAGCTTGGCATTGTTATGGGGACATGTAGCAATGCAAAAAACATGGAGCACAACAGTATAATGCACTTTAACCACTTGCTTACTGGGCACATATACCCCCTTCCTGCCCAGGCGAAATTTCAGCTTTCAGCACTGTCACGCTTTGAATGATAATTGCGCGTTCGTGCGACGTGGCTCCCAAACAAAATTGACGTCCTTTTTCCCCCACAAATAGAGATTTATTTTGGTGGTATATAATCACCTCTGTGGTTTTTATTTTTTGCGATATAAACAAAAATAGAGCGACAATTGTGAAAAAATACGAACTTTTTTACTTTTTGCTATAATAAATATCCAATTAAAAAAATTTATATATATTTTTTTCAGTTTAGGCCAATACGTATTCTTCTACATATTTTTGTTAAAAAAAAACTAAAAAAAATAAAATCGCAATAAGCGATTGGTTTGCGCAAAAGTTATAGCGCCTACAAAATAGGGGATAGATTTTTACTAGTAATGGCGGCAATCTGCGATTTTTGTCACGACTGTGATATTACGGCGGACATATCGGACACTTTTGACACATTTTTGGGACCACATTTATACAGCGAACAGTGCTATAAATATGCACTGATTACTGTATAAATGTGACTGGCAGGGAAGGGGTTAACACTAGGGGGCGAGGAAGGGGTTAATGTGTGCCCTGCATAGTGTTTCTAACTGTGGGGGGAGGGGAGTGACTGGAGGAGGTGACCGATGGTTATCCCTATATACAAGGGACACGCCATCGGTCTCCTCTCTCTGACAGGACATGGATCTCTGTGTTTACACACAAAGTTCTATGTCCCTGTCTCTGTTACTGCCGATCGCGGGTGCCTGTTGGACATCGCGGCCGCCAGGCACGTGCATCGGCACCTGAGTGATGCGGCGGGTGTGCGCACCCCCCAGTGGCTGGAGGCCAGAGGCCGTATATAGACGGCCTCCCGGCAATTAAGATCCACATTGCGGCCGTAAAAAGTCGTCTGGCCGGCGGGAAGTGGTTGAAAGTGACTTTATTTTTTGTAAACACTATCACGGTTAAATTACAATTCCTTGCCAGCTCACGTGTAAATAAATGGGCAGAGCACCATGGGTGACCTGGGTATTTGGGTATTCTCCCCCCCCCTGAAAGATACCTTCCCAATGTTTAGGACAGCCCTCAAAATTTGTACTCGCCTGGTCGCATTTGGCGAGTACAAATTAACTGGTTGCGAGTAGCAGAAAAGGTGCCCAATCAAGTGGAACTACTGGGTTTCTCCTTTTGTCTCCCAAGTCCCGCCTGTTAAAATGGTGAATGAGTAAGAGGTACTTAGTACATAGTGTAAATAGTAAATAAAAACAACATCACCCTAGAAAATGTCCTCTATAAAAAATAAAAATAAGGAGAGACCAGACCCTGGTTTCTCAAGAACACAGCAAACTTTGTAGGCACAACATGATGCAGTCAATTTAAATATAACAATATTTTATTTCAAAATTCTAAAACACGTTCATAATAAAAATCATTGTAGCACCCACTAAACTCAGTAGATCAAACAGGTACCCAAACCCAAGCATGGAGATAGAAGTCCATTCAGACAAGATATGAGATATGTGGAGGTCCACCAATAGGAAGTATTTATATGTGGTATCAGCATGGATATAGAAGGGCCAATTCCATAATTCCTCCATGCTTGTTAGTCAATGTGTTTCACACGATTTATTTGCTTCATCAGGACTGTTTTGGTGGGTGCTATAAATTAATATACAAAATGTTACATGAATATCATATCATATTAAAGATTAAGGCCCAGATTCATAAAGCAATTACGCCTGTCTAACTGGTGTTAGACAGGAGTAATTTCAAATTTCGCGCGCCGTATCACTAGTTTGAATCCTCAAACCATGATACGGCGGCTTCGGGCTTCGATCCGAGAGGCTTACGTCTTCGTAAGCCTTCGGATCTACGCTGCGATATTTTTGCGGCCGCTGGGAGGAGTTTGCGTCGTTTTGATGCGTCGATATATGCAAATGTGTTTTTTACGGCGATCCACGAAGATACGAGCGGTCTTCGCAATCGCTTACGTCTGTTTTTTTTTACGTACTGTTAGACCAGCTTTTTGCTGGTCTAACGGTGCGTAGCCCATGTTAAGTATGGCCGTCGTTCCCGCGTCGAATTTAATTATTTTTTTTTTTTTTTTACGTAACTCGTTCGGGAATAGAAATGTCCGTAAACGACGCTACTCAAACAACGAATGACGTAACGACGTGATTTCGCGCTATGCACGGCGGGAAATGTGCGAACGGAGCATGCGCAGTTCGATCGCCGCGGGAACGCGCCTATTTTAAATCCTTCACGCCCCCTACTCGTGTAGATGGATTGCGACGGGAGAAATACATTAAGCGGCCGTCGTTTACTGGACAAAATCTACCTGGATTCCACGTAGAGCCAGGTAAAAAACGGCGGCGTAGTGTATTTCTGATACGCTACGAGAATCCAATTCTCTCTGAATCTGGGCCTAAATTTCTTATCTTACAGAAACAGTTCTTGTATCATTTGTACTAGAGCTGCACGATTAATCGTTAAAGAAGCAGATCGCGATCCTACCCCCCTCGTGATCTTAACAAAGCATTTTCCCGATTCACTGCAGAGTTCTCTGCTCACAGCTGACAGCTTAACCACTTCCATACCAGGCACTTACGCACCTTCCCGCCCAAGCCAATTTTCAGCTTTCAGCACTGTCGCAATTTGAATGACAATTGCGCGGTCATGCTACACTGCACCCAAACAAAATTGGCGTCCTTTTTTCCCCACAAATAGAGCTTTCTTTTGGTGGTAATTGATCACCTCTGCGGTTTTTTTTTTTTTGCGCAACAACTAAAAATAGAGCGAAGATTTTGAAAAAAAAAATAACGTTTTTATTTTTTTCTGTTAATTTTTGTGTAAATGAGTATGTTTTCTCTTTCAATTACGGGCACTGATATGGTGGCACTGATGGGCACCGATGAGGTGGCACTGATGGGCACCGATGAGGTAGTTCTGATGGGCACCGATTAGGTAGCACTGATGGGCACTGATAGGCGGCGCTGGTATGGGGCACTGATGGGCACTCATGGGCGGCACTGATGGGCACTCATGGGCGGCACTGATGGGCACTCATGGGCGGCACTGATGGGCACTCATAGGCGGCACAGGTGGGCACTCATAGGCGGCACAGGTGGGCACAGGTGGGCACTCATAGGCGGCACAGGTGGGCACTGATAGGCAGCATAGGTGGGCACTGATAGGCGGCACAGGTGGGCACTGATAGGTGGCACAGGTGGGCACTGATAGGTGGGCACTGGGCATGGATTGGCACTGTGGGGTGGCACTGACAGACACTGGGGTGGCACTGATGATCACTGAGGGGTGGCACTGATGGATCAATGTTGCCAATCAGTGCCCATGTGTGGGCACTGATTGGCATCATTTTTTTTTTTTACTGCCCCCATTTTTTTTTTTTCATTTTTTTTTTTTTTGCCCCTTTTTTTGCTATTTTTTTATTTCCCTGGTGGTCTAGTGTGGCGATCCGAGGGGGGGCTGCGCTGATAAACAATCAGCGCGAACCCCCCCTGTCAGGAGAGCCGCTGATCGGCTCTCCTCTACTCGCGTCTGTCAGACGCGAGTGAGGAAGAGCCGTCGGCGGCTCTTCCTGTTTACATCGTGATCAGCCGTGATTGGACACGGCTGATCACGTGGTAACGAGGCTCCGCCGGAGACTCGTTACCGAGATCGGAGGTGCAGGGTGTCAGACTGACACCCCGCATCACCGATCGCCGCGCTGCGCGCCCGCACGGGCGCGTGCGGCATGAAATCGTGCAGGACGTTTGAGAACGGCCTGTCACGATTTCATAACCACTTCCCGGCCGTAAATCGGCTATTGGCCGGGCGGGAAGTGGTTAAAAAAGTTAATGACAACAGCTTAAACGGATATTGTAAATGAGGGAAGTTTAACCACTTAAAGACTACAACTTTTTCTGACATTTGTTGCTTACAAGTTAAAATCTGTTTGTTTGTTTTTGCTAGAAAATTACTTAGAACCCCCAAAATTATATATATTTTTTAGCAGAGAACCTAGAGAATAAAATGGCGGTTGTTGCAAAATTTTATGTCACACTGTATTTGCAAAGCGGTCTTTAAACACAATTTATTGAATTAATTAAAAAAAATAAACAGTAAAGTTAGCCCAATTTTGTTGTATAATGTGAAAGATGATGTTACGCCACAAGAATCGTGATCTTTATTCTAAGCAAAAAAAATTGTGATTCTCATGTTCGCCAGAATCGTGCAGCTCTAAAGCGGTCGGAATTTCCAATGGAAAAAGTCTGGTGGGAGCTTTACATCAGATATTCACACCGTGTGTATGCCCCATCTGACTTTTTCTGTTGGAATTTCCGACGGACTTAGATTTTAGAAATTCCAACAGAGTTTTGCCAGGTCAAAAGTCAGACCGTGTGTACATATATATATATGTTTATCGCTATTCAGAAGGAACAAAGTGAACTAGAGAGAGAAGAATAGAAAAGGAAAAATGGTTGCCTGATCAGACTTGAAAGAAGGAATATGGGCAACAACAAATCATGGGGGCGGACACAGGGGTCAAACTCAAAAGAAGGGCAGGAGGACACCGAGTGACACCCCAAATATCTCCCACTCCCAAACCAAAACCAAAAAAACCTATATCATAAGGTAAGTAGATACAGCAAAGCTCTCTAGGGCGAAGAGAGAACAGATATATTTATATATATATATATATATTGCTCCAATCAAACCAAGCTTGTAAGAAGGTGATCCTAAAGTGAGTGACATACATCTTTTAGATCTTACCCAAATGATAAATGGAGGAGATCCGGGCAATGTCCTGATAAATAGAAGTCATATGTCCTGATAAATAGAAGTCATATGGAATCAAGTTGGAAACAATCACAAATGCGGCAGTGGCACTGTGTCAAAAATATACTATTTGAAACAAGACCCAAATCCATAACCACATTGTATCCAGGATATGGGGATGGTACTGTAGCACTACCCCCGAAGGAGCTGCTGAGTATTTTTGGGTGGCACGTTACCTCTATCTTCTCGCTGTCCAGGGTGAAAGGAGAGTCTGATGAATTTTAATGTCCACACAATGCACTTCTTTTTCCAAGATTTATTTGCAGAACTTTAGTAGAAAAGAAGTAAAGGGGTAGAAGGGTAGGTAGGATCAGGTGCATAATCACGAATAGGAAACACTCCTGCTTCCAGCAAACAGTTCTTGTCGCCACTCTAACCAGAGTGGGTATTGCTCACCGGGATAGGTCCCTCTCACTGGCCTAGCAGCTGGGATGGCGCACAGAATAAAGTACAGTCTCTGCCACAGACCCTCCTTTATGAGGAGATACTTTTGGTCCGGAATTCCCTGCCACAGGATTCAGCACCCGGATCTCTCCAACTTAACTTTTGTAGAACTTAAATCCGACAGGCGACCACCGTCAAACCTCTATGGTGCATCCTTCAATGAAGTTTCCAGGCCTTCTCCCAGGGGACCAGCCTCTTGCATGGCCCTTTCCAGGATAGGACCTCCCCTGGCTTCCTTCATCAAATGGCTTCCTCCCACAGGATGGACAGCACAGTATCACCTCTTCAGAAAGCAGGCCCCAATATGACTACTGGGCCTACCATGCAAAGCCGCGCCCCCAGACCAACGTGGTCCCGTAGTCAGGATTCAGGACACGCACCTCAGGCAAGGCGGACCACGAGGTGCGAACAATGGACCCCTCACCAATGGCGTCTGTCCCTTAAGTACCCCTCCCCAGCATGCACAGTGGGGCAACCACTCCCACTGATTTGCTGACAAGGGGGAAACCCAATGCACCTTGACCTTGCTGCTGCCACCCTTGGCCTGGAGTGGTAATAACACCCCCAGGCGAACAATGGTGGGACTCCCAGAACAGCCATGACTGGAACAGAGGCTAAATTGCCCTAAATCACATTAGTCTGAGCCAAATAACAGCTCAGACCCCCACTAAATTTAAAGCAGCGCCTGATCAACAGAAGGAAGGCGCTACAGTATCTAAAGGGAAAGAACAAAAAAGGAGGGCACAACATGTATATCTATATCTTTTCACTATTAACTCCGTGAAGCATTTTAAGCAACACAGCAATACTGCAATATGTATAGTACCCACCTTGAATCAACCTTGAAACAAAATTCCTCATCAATAACACAGCCCACACATAGGCTCTAAGTTAGAGCCAGGCATCCACCAGCAAAAAGGCATGGCCTTTAGATTTGCTGACACAATGACCCACTGTCATGATGACCTGCTGCCATGATGCTGCTGATCTGCCATTACTTCTTCTGCACATGACAGCTTCCTGGCACTGCTGGAATGTAAATAACAGTGCTGTTGTTTGGTCAATGATGTCATCTGGGATTCCCATTGGCTTGTTTACAATTTTGGGGATCTGTTATTTAGAGGTGATAGTGAAGTAGTCACTAAATTACAGACTTACAGTAAGCTACAGCAGCTGAAGGTTTGGCGGGTGCGTGAGTGAATTGGACAGCTTGCTCACCTGTTCATCAGACTGTAAACAGGCTGTGACCATGTCAAACTCATGTTCAACCCAAATCCATACTTACCTTGCCTTCCTATGCAGTATGTCTTTGGAGGTTGACAGCTGTTTATCCCATCCTCCAGGTCATTTATGAATAAATTAAATAGGATTGGTCCCAGGACAGAACCCTGAGGGACCCCATTTTCCACATTGGACCATTTTGAGTACTCCCCATTTATCACTACCCTGTGAACTCATCCTTGTAGCCAGTTTTTAATCCAGGTACTCACCCTTTGGTCCATGCAAGAGAAACCAAGGCAACAAGCGTGCATTGGCACACAGACACGGGCATACCAGGATGTGCACAAGAAAGGGTATGCAATGGCGCATTCATGAGCGTGTGCGGGGGCGATTGGTGCCAGTGCACCTATTTAAACCAGGCAATGACATACACACCTTGCTGAGTGGTCTTTCAGCTTGTTTGCTGTTAACAGACCTGTTCCTTGTGTTTGACCCGGCTTCATCTGTACCTGTCTTGGATCTCCGCCTGCCTACTTGTGACCTCAGCTTGTGTTGACTCTGCTTCTGCCTTATGTTCCTGTACCTTGCTGCCCGACTGTGTACCAGACCCGGCATGTATCCTTACTTAGTCTCTGTCTCACGTCTCGGTACCTGCTCTGCTTGGCTGTTGATGACCTCCTGGCTTCTGTTCCGGTTACGCCTCCGCCTGCTGTTCCAGCAACACAGAGTTCCTGTCTTTAGTATCTGCCCAGTGATCTCTAGCCATCAGATCTCTGCCAAGGCCCAGCCAAAGCCATCTACTACATTGGCCCTCATGCTACTCTGTGTCCTCCACTCCCTGTCATCTCTACCAGGGGCATTGGACAGGAGGTGCAAGAGAAGCCCCCTCTACTGCTCGATCTCCACCAGGTATGTGACAGCCAATGCCAACAGACTTTAGCTTGTATAGTAAACGTTTGTGGGGAACTGTATCAAATGCCTTTGCAAAATCCAGATAAACCACGTCTACAGGCCTTCCTAAATCTAGATAGCAGTTCTCCTCCTCATAGAAGATTAGTAGATTTGTTTGTCAAGAACAATTTTTCATGAATCCATGCTAATTACTGCTGATGATACTGTTTTCATTACTAAAATCATGTGGTTAGTCCCTTATCATCCCTTCAAAGTGCTTGCATACTATTGATGTTAGGCTAACTGGCCTTTAGTTCCCAGGGATAGATCTTGGCCCTTTTTTAACCATTTGCCGACCGCTGGCAGTTCTATAACGTCCTTGGTTTGTGGTGGTATATCTGAATGATGGCTGCAGCTTCAGGCATCATTCAGATATCTGCATTTTCAGCCGGCGATTCCCTATACCATAAGAATAATCATAGCGGCTGTGCCCCCACTTGATCGTTCTTACGGGCGGCAAGAGGGGACGTCCCCCCTCCCGCCGCCCTCTGGTGCTTCTACCGACTCACCTGTGTAATCGGTGAGTCGGTGAGAGGATCCACCGACCCCAGATGTTAATCATAGAGATTTCCAGCGGACAAGATGGTCGCCAAAGTCTCTATAATCGTCTGAGGCCGGGTGTGATGTTATGACGTCACGCCCGGCCTCTGCATTAAAAAAAACAGCACCACTTCGGCTAGAGGCCTAGAGGTGAGATTTGGGGTCTTACTGACCCCATATCTCACTGTAAAGAGGTCCTGTAATGCCATATTTCTTTACAAGGAATGTTTACATTCCTTGTAAGAGGAATACAAGTAATCAAATTTTTTTTTTTAAAGTGTCTAAAAAATGTTTTTTTAAAGTAAAATTAACAATAAAATATATATATATTTTTAAAGTGCCTCTGTCCCAGTGTGCTCACACGCAGAAGCAAACTCATGTAAGGCCCGCCTACATATGAAAACGGTGTTCAAATCACACATGTGAGGTGTTGCCGTGAACGTTAGAGCGAGAGAAATCATTTTAGTCCTAGACCTCCTCTGTAACTCAAAACATGTAACCAGTAAAATCATTTAAAACGTCGCCTATATGTTTTTTTTTTTTTTTCTTTGCACTTTAGGTATATACACAATAATGGAAAATAATTTCCCCAAAATAGATTGTTTGTTTTCTTTTTCTCTTTCACAATATAGGGAAATTTGTTCCCTTTCTTATTATATCGGGGTCGGGGTTCCCTTTTTTTTTTTTTTTTTCACTTTAGATATATACACATCAATGGAAAATAATTTTCCTAAAATAGATTGGCCCAGATTCAGAAAGCAATTACGCCTGTCTAACTGGTGTTAGACAGGAGTAATTTCAAATTTTGCGCGCCGTATCACTAGTTTGAATCCTCAAACCATGATACGGCGGCTTCGGGCTTCGATCCGAGAGGCTTACGTCTTCGTAAGCCTTCGGATCTACGCTGCGATATATTTGCGGCCGCTGGGAGGAGTTCGCGTCGTTTTCATGCGTCGGGATATGCAAATGTGTTTTTACGGCGATCCACGAAGATACGAGTGGTCTTCGCAATCGCTTTCGTCTATTTTTTTTTACGTACTGTTAGACCAGCTTTTTGCTGGTCTAACGGTACGTAGCCCATGTTAAGTATGGCCGTCGTTCCCACGTCGATTTTTTATTTTTTTTAATTTTTTTACGTAACTCGTTCGGGACGAGGATTGTGCGTAAACGACGCTACTCAAACAACGAATGACGTAACGACGTGTTTTCGCGCAATGCACGGCAGGAAATTTGCGACCGGAGCATGCGCAGTTCGATCGCCGCGGGAACGCGCCTATTTTAAATGATTCACGCCCCCTACTCGCGTAGATGGATTGCGACGGGAGAAATACACTACGCCGCCGTCGTTTACTGGACAAAATCTACCTGGATTCCACGTAGAGCCAGGTAAAATACGGCAGCGTAGTGTATTTCTGATACTCTACGAGAATCTAATTCTCTGTGAATCTGGGCCATAGTTTTCTTCTTCCTTTTCACAATAAGGGGAATTCGTTCCCTTTCTTATCCAACTGTGGTTGTGTTTTTTTTTTTTCACAAGATAGGGGAATTTGTTCCCATCTTCATCATACTGGGTTAGTTGCCTTTTTATCACATTGGGGGAATTTTTATTTTTTTTGGTATCTCCTTTTTTTTTTTTTTTTAGTGTGCACTTTAGGTATATACACAATAATGGAAAATAATTTCCCTAAAATAGATTGTTTTCTTTTTCTTTTTTAACAATATAGGGGAATTTTGTTCCCTTTCTTATCATACCGGGTCGGGGTTCGTTTTTTTTTGTTTTTTTTTCTCTCCTTCACAAGATAGGGGAATTTGTTCCCGTCTTTATCATACTTGGCTAGTTGCCTTTTCTATCACATAGGGGGATTTTTTTTTTCTCGCATTCCCCTTTCCCTCCATTCCTCTCCGGATCTCTCTGTTCTCTCTCTGTATCTATTCCTCAACCGGAAAACATGCAGGAAATATTGGTCTGGGCTTGAAACGGGGGATGTAAAACCTAGTACTAGTAACTGTCTCCTCTTCTCCTCTAAATAAGGGGTATATTTTGAGACCTTTTATGTTGTATGTTTGTATGAGTAATGTATTGTATATTTATTGTATTGTGAAAAAGAATAAAGAAGTTTGGAAAAAAAAAAAATGTCGCCTATGGGGATTTTTAAGTACTGAAGTTTGGCGCCATTCCACGAGCGTGTGCAATTTTGAAGTGTGACATGTTAGGTATCTATTTACTCTGCATAACTTCATCTTTCACACTATGCAAAAAAATGGAAAATTGTATCAAATACTTACCGTAATTTTCCTTTCCTGATGCCAAGACATGGCAGCATACCTATGATATAGCCCCGCCCCTATATCCACCCACAGGACACGTGATAACTCTCTATAAAACTCTGACTGAGCGCTACCTCCCCCATTCTCCGTATAAAGTACAAAAGATCAGAGGGAGGGTTCGTATGCTGCCATGTCTTGGCATCAGGAAAGGAAAATTACGGTAAGTATTTGATACAATTTTCAATTTTCCTGACGCCAGACATGGCAGCATACCTATGATACATGAAGAGCCTTCTAGAGGGAGGGTTTAATGCTGTAACTTAAGACAAAGAAGCTTGAATAAACTTCCTCCCAAACTCTACCGTAGTAAGAGCTGCTAGATCCACCCTGTGGTGTATTAAGAACATATAATGTGATGACCAGCTAGCCTCTTTGCAGACTGTCTACAGAGACAACCCTGCCTGTGCTATCCAAGAAGATGACATCACCCTGGTTGAGCGATGAGCTCTAACCATCTCTGGAGGATCCTTACCGGCTCCACATGCCCAGTGAGTATTTTCACGATTCAGGCCGAGATGGTTCAGGCCGAAGCCACTTACTCTTTAAATCTTAATCATTCTGAATGTAGAAGTAGCCTGAGATGGACATTCCAAAGTCCTCAAAGCCTAACTTGAGCAGATCGGCATCTGATTGCACTGGGAAGGCTGGAAGCACCCATTTACTGGAAAGACAAAACATGGATGTCACGCTTTGGAACAAAAAGATCTCAACCCAACCCTGTCTCGGAAGAACATGGAATGAGGTTCTGCTGCCCCAGATTTTGGAGTCGACGCACTTTCCCCCCCGAAATCAAGGCTAATAAAAAGCAGATTTTAAGGAGATCTCCCATAAAGAGCAGTCTTCTGTCAAGAGTACAATGAGGGTTTGCTAGAAAATTGAGGACTACTGCCAGGTCCCATTAAAGGAAACCTATTTCTCTTGGGAAGGCATGGTCCAAGTACCTCTCATGAAGTGATCCATCAGCAGGTTTGCTGCCCATTTTTTTTTTGGGGGGGGAAAAAAGCCAAGATGGCAGAAATTTTCACCTTAAGCAAACTGAGCTCCAAATCCAATTCAGATTGTAGAAAAGACAGGATTTGAGATAAATTTGGGTCACAAGAGTCAAACTGATGCCCAGCTGCAAAGCTTGTGGGCCTAATCCATACTCTGGAGTAGATAGCATCGATTGATCCCTTCAAAGAACTCTGCAGAGTTCTAATCCCCTCTGGAAAACATCTGGAAAACTCTTGTAACCTCTGCCTTACAATTTCCAGGCTGCTAAATTTAGACGTGATGGTTGCCGATGTAGTGCATCTCCCTCAGATAAGAGGAGATGAGGAGTCACAGGCAGAATTATCGGTGTGCACATGCTGATACCCATTGCGAGAGAGACCCATGGTCTGTGAGGCCAGTAAGGAAAACCTGTGAGGACTGTCAAAGCTCAACAATTTCTTTAATCCTAAAATTCCTGGAGGGAAGGTATAGGCCAGTTGCCCAACCCAAGGCTTGGTAAAGGCATCTGTCCCCTCCACTAATGGATGAGGGTAGCGTGAGAGGAACCGGTTCCCCTTGTAGCAGGCCGATGAGGCAAAACAGATCCAGTTGTGCGAACCTCCACTCGTGGATTATCCCTTGGAACACTTGAGGGTGAAGGGACCATTCGTTGGGATCCTTGAATTGCCCGGATAGACAATCCGCTTTCAAATTCTGATGGAAGATACATGGCAGATATATGGCCCTCAAATCTGGGAGATATTGCTGGGCCAAAGTCAGGATTGGTTCCACCTCTCCCAGGAGGGACTGGCTGTGCATGTCACCTTGTCGCTGTATATGGGACTGCTGCCATGTGGTCCAGACAGAGTAGGACTGGCAGACCCTATGTGTGTGGCAGTAAAGTGTTCAATGTCAATGCTGGTAGAAGTTCCAGAATATGGAAACTAGGCCCTGAGTGGGAAATTCCCACCTGCCCTGAATCCTGAGATGCTCGCAGGTGGTGTCCCACCCTGCTGTGCTGGTCTCTGTAGCAATAATGATCCATGGCTGCAGCCCTAATAGACTAAACCATTTAGCAGTTTTCTTTTTTTTTTTTCAATCACCAGAACTCTGGTGCCTCTGGCTAGACAAAACACTTCCATTGCGTCAGGAAGCCTTGTTGGAAAACTGAGTTTCCAGTGAGCCCAGAGGATCAGCAGAATACAAAAGCCATTGTCCCGAGAGGACTCATGCACTGGAATTCTGACATCACTGGTGCAGCCAACGCCTGTTGGAACATCTCTCTGACTTTGAGGAGTTTGAGGTGGCAAAGAAACTGAGGCTGCCTGAGTACTAAACCAGGCCCCTAGGTAGAGCATATTCTGCATAGGCGCCAACTAGTTTTGGCAATGCTTGCCCCCCAACTCAAACGGGTGGTATGACTGAAGGATCAGGACATGCTGATAGGTATACTGCAGGTCCACTGAAATCCTCCAGTAACCCTGTTGAATGACCTGGATTTATGGTATGGAGAGACTCCATCTTGAGTCTATCCGTATAAATTGAATCAGCCTCTTGAGGTAGTTCTGGAGGCTGCCGATTAAATAACCAATAACGGCCTTGCCATTGGTAATGATTAAGCACAAAATGAATGTGTGAAATGCATCTATGTGACCTTGTGTTGGTGTCATCACTTTGAACAATAAAAGGAATATCGAAATTCCTGGATGCACAGCCATTTCTTCTCTTACATGGCCTTGCACCACTGAGGGCTGAAACCGCCATTCTTCGGTAGTGGTCTTACCGGAACTGGGTCACTTTGAGTCACCTGGCTCCAACTGCCTCCTGGGCAGGCCTGGCGTTAAAAGGGCTTCTGAGTATCTTGGGGAGCCGCATGGGTCTTGGCCTCCTGCGATCTTATGAAGGTTGAATGTATACCCCTCTAACGCCTTCTGACGCCCTTGGATGGGCGAAAGCCTCCAAAATCGCAGTACCTGTTTGGCGCTCCTCTGAATGGTTGCCCCTTCTGGCTCTTCGATCCTGGGGCAGAAGATCTGATTTTCCTCCTATAACCCTGGAGAAGATAGTTTCCAGTATTTTGACAAAACAGCGCCTTCCCATCAAAAGGCAGCTTACAGCAATTCAGCTTTGAGGATGGGCCGGCCGCCCAGGATTTTGCCCCAGTGCACCTTTGGCTGTGACCGAGCCAAGGATGGCTCTGGTTGACCATCGAATGATGTCTATAGCTGCCTCACCTGTAGAGTCCTCTGAAAGTTATCTTGTCAAGAGCCTTGATGACTCTTCTCTTTGGCAGCTGGGTTTAATTGCATACTCCAAGTTCTGCGTCCACATACTCACATAGCACTCGCTATGGATGTTAAAGCAATGCGTCTCACAAGGATCTCGTGAAAGGAGGAAGAATCTTCCATCGGAAGTGTCACATTCTTGGTCAGTCTGGTGACTGCCGCATCCACCGTTGGAGGGTAGATAAAGGAGTCGCATCCTTCCCCATTCGTGAATACAACTTCTGCAACCTATTGGTTGAGGAGGATTTTCTCTCTCCCTTTTCTCATTCCCCCTGAAAACAGGCTTCCTATTTCTGTCATAAGAGAAAAAGGTAGTTTACCTGCTTCTTTAGATTCCTCCTATGGAATCCAAAGGCTTGCTCACACTTGCAGCAGGATCTGCCGTTGCCCTAAAAGGCAATCTGTGCCTAGGTCACCTTTCAGAGGTATTTGAATTTGTCACTTAGAGTAGACCAATGTATGCAATGCGATTTTCAAAGAGCGATTTGTATTTAAGGGGGGCCAACTTTGCACAATGTTTTGAAAGGTGCGTTCTCCAATGTGATCTATCACAGCAGAATCGCATGGCATTTGGGGTGCCCTGAATGAATAACGGTACCTGATTCATATTGTACAGTGATTGTCACACAATTTTAAATCAGATTGTACGGTGTGTAATAACTGGTTTTCTCCTTCTTTGGAGGAGGTACCGGATCCACCTATTACAGTACAGCTTTACTGCCATAACGAATGAGGATATTAGCATAAAACAAAGCCTCAACCTTCAGGATCTTCTGTTGAGGAGGAGGCAATATCATCTCCCTCTGCCTGAAAGGTTGGCTATAATACTGGGTTTGGGGAACTAGCCTGCTTAATCTGCTGGGCTGGAGTCACCCCCGAAGTGCCTGGTACCCCTCCAGTTAGAGAGGGTTGAATGGCTTGGTTTAGACCTGGTGTAGTGCCCATACTGTCTGTCCACTACTGTCCCTGGCTGCCCGAGATGACTGGAAATTTCAGCCAGGGGGTCAGGGACTATTTTGCTGAGCAAGGTGACACCTGCTAACTCTCAAACTCCTCTCTGGCAAGCTGCCTGAAGCAGTCGCTGCAAAGTAGCATTCCAGGCATAGGGTCATCTCCACATGACCAACATTCGCCTTTCGGGCACTGAGCCCTCATAGGAGAAGCTGTGTGCGTTCTCTTAAGCGTACATTTGCACCCTTTGTACTGGGGTCTGCCAGGACTGGAGGAGACATCTTCCGCCCTGAAAATCCTGATGATCCAGAGAGGGCCTCTGAACCTCCTTGAGCGGGTGTGAGCGGCCGGGGTTGCAACAGATAAGAAGGCACGCTCGTCAGGGCTCAATGCACTCTTTTCTCCCGCATCTTCTTACTTACCAAAAGTTGGTCCTCTACCTGATAGTGGGGGTGGTCTTTGTTATGTGGAAGTAGGCTCATGCTGATAGGAGTTACTGAAAGGTGCATGGGGGACTGCATGACCACAGAAATAAAGGAAGTGAAAGAGAAATATATATACATATATCTCAGCATTTTTTATTTTTTTTAACAAATAGTAATAATTTAAATAAAATAATCAGGCAGAACCCCCATCCCCCTAGTAAAACATTGCTCCTTACTCCTCTCTCCCTCCATATATCCCCATTACTAGGATAGATAAGACTTACCGAAGGAGATGCTTAAAAAGCAAAGACATTCATTGGCTGTTTAACTGCTCCCTGCCATTGAATCACCTGAGACTCAGTCCTCGCTCACCTCTACTCTGATACAATTAGGAAAAGCCAACACCCATCCACACAAAAGGACACCTTTAAGCTGGCTACACACCATACAATCTTCTGCAGATTTTTACCCTTCAGATTTATCAAAACCACACAACATGAGGCCAAACCCTAAAGCCTCAACCTGTATGCAATCAGGCAGGCACCACATGGTCCTGGCAATTCTAAAGGAAATCAGACAACACAAGTTGCAGTGTGTATGGGGCCTTTAAAGACATGAGAACAAGAAAGAAACTGACAGACCTGGAAAAGGGCTTCCATAGGAAAGAAGGCATCATGCAGTCCCAGCTTGCTAAAATCAGACTCCATCGCCGGCGATGCCAAAGGAGGACTGTTGTTTCTGATTAGAGAACACCTCAACCCCAGAAGACCACCAGAAGGGGTTCCCCACCTTGTTGGTGCATTTAGCGTGCCTAAGATGTGGGACCTCGAACTGGGAGAGGCTGAACCCAGCCGGAACTTCGACATAGTCGGCAGGTAAGGGATTATCCTGAATGAAACGGTCCGTAGGTTGATCTTGAGGACAAAAAAGGATAATGGGGGAGGTAGCTCTCAGTCAGAGTTTTATAGAGAGTTATCACGTGTCCTGTGGGTGGATATAGGGGCGGGGCTATATCATAGGTATGCTGCCATGTCTGGCGTCAGGAAAATTGGGCTAACTTTACTGTTTTTTTCTTTTTTTTAAGCATCAAACTGTTTTTTTCCAAAAAAACACTATACTACACTGACAACTATACTGTCCACTACACTGACCAATATACTACACTGACAACTATACTGACCACTACACTATGAACTACACTGACCACTACACTGACCACTATACTACACTGAGAACTATACTGTCCACTACATTACACTGAGAACTACACTGACCACTACACTGAGAACTACACTGACCACTGCACTGAGAACTACACTGACCACTATACTGTCCACTACACTACACTGACCACTACACTGAGAACTACACTGAGAACTACACTGACCACTATAATACACTACACTGATCACTATGCTGAGAACTACACTGACCACTATACTGTCCACTACACTACACTGATAACGACACTGACCACTATACTACACTGAGAACTACACTGACCACTATACTGACCACTACACTGAGAACTACACTAACCACTACACTGAGAACTACACTGACCACTATACTGTCCACTACACTACACTGAGAACTACACTAACCATTATACTGAGAACTACACTTACCACTATACTGTCCACTACACTGCACTGAGAACTACACTGACCACTACACTGACCACTATACTACACTGAGAACTACACTGACCACTATACTGAAAACTCCACTACACTGACCACTATACTACACTGAGAACTACACTGACCACTATACTGAAAACTCCACTACACTGACATCTATACTGTCCACTACACTACACTGACCACTAAACTACACTACACTGACCACTACACTACATTGACTACTATACGGACCACTACACTACACTGTCCACTACACTGACCACCACTATACTACATACTACACTAACCCCTATACTTCCCCTGATGAAGTCACGTGGTGTGACGATACGCATCGGGATTGGAGCACTGGACAACTGACGACAACGACAGACGGCAGACGAGCTCGCTGCTCGTGGATTGTTTTGTTAATCTCCAGCTGCTAAATGTGAGTTTGTTTTTTATCAACTGTTTTAATAAATTGGTTTTACTGGATCACGCGATGTGCCCTCCTTCCCCCCTCATGTACACCATCATTACTGCCTGAGACATCCCTGGCGTGTGTGTTTGTGACCGAGGAGAGAGTAGAAGCAGGACACGTACGAGCTCGCTGCTCGTGGAGATAGGTCCACCATCCTTCTTACTTGAGTAAGTGCATTTGACACCCACCCACCGTTTTCATTCTTCAGTTAACAGTTCTATTTCCTTGTTCTGCTTCTTCTCTCACATGTACCACCTGCCTCTGGGGTCTTCCAGATTACCTCCATCCCCCAGAGGGATTGTGCCATTGGACGGAAGACTGGATTTCTTTTTTCAGGCTATTTTAGATAGCTGTGAGGTGAGCGGCTAGGAGCCACATGAGGTGTGTGTTGCACTATGAAGTTTTTTGCTGCGTCCTCCAAAAACTTGGCTGTTGGGATCACCATTCTCAGACTTTGAACTTATTTCTGCCCATTTATTTCTTCATTATTTATTTATTAATTGTTCCACTTGGATTTACTCTATTACCTGGACTTCTTCATCTTTGATGGTTTCATCTTGCCACCTTTTTATGTGCGCGCTGTGTCATTTTTTTGTTTATAGTGTTTCCATCTAGATATCCATGCATGTTTGACCCTATTTAGCATCGCCACAATTTCTGTGCACCCCATTATCACGTTGCTGCCCTTGAGGCCTTTTTGTCCATGCACTGCGGTGTCTATTGAACTTCACCTCTCCCCACTCCACCCTTCCCCACTCCACGTCCACGTTTCCCACTCACATTGCAAACTCCTTCACCTTTTGCATATAGTCAGTAGGTCTACTAATGCATGGTTCCTTGTTAGTGCATTTACCATCTGACCCATGAAATTGTCCTGCAAGATATTTATAAATTGGCAAGCCTTTGATGAATGTGCGGTTTCTTCCGCCCAGTCCAATCCTGGATACCGTATTTATCAGCGTATAACACGCACAGGCGTATAACATGCACCCTAATAGGTTCGATACGATAATCTGTTCATACGTTCAACGAAATTCGAACAAAAGCGGTCGTTCGCGCCAAATTAGAGTGACGCAAAATGGCCCATAATTCACTGCGGCATTACGCGCTGATGATTGGCCAAGCATGCTGTATGTCCCACATGCTTGGCTAATCACAGCGCGCAAAAAACTAAGAGCCATAATTGGTCAAAGCCTGGGTGGCTTTGGCCAATTATGGCTCAGGGCTTTAGCACACGCCCCACACTATATAAGGCCGCCTGCTGGGTGGCCTCATGTAGTGTGTTCCGGCTTGTTAATGAAAGCAGTCAGAGAGACAGAGAGATTGTCTTTTTAGATAGCTAGATAGAGCAGGCAGGCAGGCTAGTCAGTTTAGCTTAATTTACAGTGTGTAGAGTATATATATGCATCCCTAGGAGTTTATACACTGTAAAGCTTAGCTAGATCAGTTATTCCTAATTTACTGGCAGGCAGGTGATTGTGCTATTTAAAGACGTTATCACACGTATAGACACCCAGCAGGTACAATATTTAAAGGAATTTTTTATTTTATTTATTTAAGCATCAGTAAAATCACTGCTCTTGGAGCAGTGATTTTAATGATGCTTAACTTAAAAAAAAAATGAAAAATTCCTTTAAATATTGTACCTGCTGGGTGTCTATAGTTTGCCTGTGAAAACGTCTTTGAGAACTCGGGTCTTGCCCGAGGGAACATGTATCAATGGAAAAAAAAGTCCTGCTCCTGAAAAAACGTCCGTTTTTTAAACTTTTTTCCATTGATACATGTTCCCTGGGGCAAGACCCGGGTTCTCAAAGATGTTTTCTAACAATAACTTGAATATTGGTCTTTAAAATGAGCATTTTTGAATTCGAACGTTCGAGTCCCATAGACTTCAATGGTGTTCTAAATGTTCGCGCGAACGGTCGGTCTGTTCGACGGTTCTGGTGCGAACCGAACGCGGGAGTGTTCGGCTCATCCCTACACCCTAACTTTAAGATAGAAGTTTCAGGAAAAAAAATTCCACAGCCCCCTGCGCATAACACGCAGGCACAGTTTACCCTCTATTTTTAGGGTAAAAAAGTGAGTGTTATACGCCAATAAATACAGTAATTAAAATCCCCCATTATGACACTTCCCATCCTTGTCCGTCTCCCCCTCCTCCCTCAGGTTAGGGGGCCTATAGCATACACCTAATATTACTTTCTCCTTGGTTTCCTCCTTTTGTAACTCTACCCATAAAGATTCCACCTCTTCCCTTTCTCCATTAGTGATGTCATCACTCACATTTACCTGTATATCATTTTTGATATAGAGGCATACCCCTCCCCTTTTTTTACCCTCCCTGTCCCTGCGATATAGGGAATACCCTTGAATGGTTGTCAACCAATCATGAGAGCTATTGAACCAGGTCTCTGAAATTCCCACAAAATCGAATTCCTCATCATAAAGTTCTAGTTCTCCAATCTTGTCCGCCAGCCACCTGGCATTAGTGAACATGCCTCAAAGTGTTGTCCGAAAGCAAACTATCTACTTATTGGGTGTTCTGAGGTTGCAAATAGGACTTGTTAACATACTTACTGGGGGTTTAGTTGTTTTAGCCAACCTACCACTAATGCCCCCAATACTACCCACTGAAATACGTTCCAAACTGGCTATCTCTATGGCTGTACCCCCCCCCCCCTTAGCCTAGTTTGAAAGCCCCTCTAACTTTTCGGCCATCTTCACTCCCAGCAGAAGATCTGCACCCTCTTCATTTAGGTGCAGTCCGTCCCTCCTATAGAGCTGATAACAGACTGAAAAGTCAGCCCAGTTCTCCAGGAACCCAAACGCCTCCTTACTACACCAGCTCCTCAGCCACTGGTTTACTGCCCTAATCTCCCTCTGCCTTTCTCGTGTGGCTTGAGGTACCAGTAATTACATAGTTACATAGTTAGTCAGGTTGAAAAAAGACACAAGTTCATCCAGTTCAACCGCAAAAAAAATAAACAAACAAAATAAACAACACAGTACAATCCCATACACCCAACTCCATACCAACAGTTGATCCAGGGGAAGGCAAAAAATACTATTCCTCAATTTAGTTCCTAAATCTCTAAAACCGTTTTTTTAGAACACTCCATCTTCCTCTGACTTTGTCATTGGTGCCAACATGCACCATGACCGCCGGTGTCCCGCCCCCCCCCCCCTCCAGTAATCTGTCCACCAGATCCATGATGTTCCCGAACCTGAGCGCCCGGTAGACAGCATAGTTTAGCGCTTCAGGTCCTTGTGACAGATTGGCCTCTCTGTCCTTCTGAGAATTGAGTCCCCCTACCACCAAAATCTTTCTCACCTTCCCCTTGGATCTCCCCCCCCCACTCTGACTGGAGTTCTTCCCCTGGCAGCTAGGGGCATTACTCTGCTCCAGCAATGCTGGTCCCTGACTGGTATCAGGTTTTCTGCCCTTCAACACAGGGCTGTGCGGTGTGGCAGAGCTGTATAAATCCCTGATTTGGATGGACAGAAATACAAATGCTATGGCAGATAAAAAATAGAAAAAACTCCCAGTCCACTTTTAGGCCACGTACCCACGGAGGGACATGTCCGCTGAAACTGTCCGACGGACCGTTTCCAGCGGACATGTCTCCTCCGGATTTTCATCCGACGGCGTGTACACCGTACATCGGACCCGGCAGACAGCGCGGTGACGTGGCAGTGATGTTGACGCCGCCATGTCACCGCACCAGGAAGTAAAAATCTTCCACGCATGCATCGCATCCATTCGACGCTTGTGCGGGCAGATTTGTCCGCTGGTTAGTGCACTAATCAGCGGACATATCCAACGGACATGTCTCCGGCGGACAAATTTTAAAGCATGCTTTAAAATTTGTCCGCCGGTCAGACATGTCCGCTAGCCCATACACACGATCGGATTTGTCCGCTGAACTGGTCCGTCGGACCAGTTTCAGCGGACAAATTCGATCGTGTGTACGCGGCCTCAGAGTTTGGAGTAAGAGTAATTTTTGGACTGAAGGACCCGGATTCACATACATTGGCGCATCTTTATGCCGCCGTAGCGTATCTTCTTTACGCTTTGCCGGGGCAACGCAGAGAGGGAAGCATGGAATTCACAAAGCAAATTCTCCCAACGTTGCGCCCACGTAGCGTATATTTGTCGGCGTAAGGCAGCGTAAGTCGAAGTGGGCGTGATACATTTTAATGAAGCGTGACCCCATGCAAATCATGGCCACAGCTTCAAAAAACGAACTGCGCATGCGTCGTCTCTTGGATGCATCCCAGTGCGCATGCTCACAGTTACGTCGAAACAGCTGCCTAAGATACGTCGAACACTGCCTACGGCGTGAATGTAACCCACGCACAGCCCTATTCACGTAGTACTACGTAAACGGCGTACGCGACGTTAAATTCTACGGCGTCGTTCCCTGGCCCATACCTTTGAATTACCTGCGCCTGCTATATGAGGGATAACTTTACGCTGGACGTAAGCCTTACGTAAACCGCGTATATTAATGCGCCGGGCGCATCTACGTTTGTGAATCGGCATATCTTACTCATTTGCATATTTAAAATGGGAATGCCGAATGCGTCCAGCGTAACTATGCACCCACTATGCGCCGGCGTAGGAAAGTTATGTCGGTCGGAGGAAGCCTATTTTCAGGCGTATCTAGTTTTGTGGGTACGGCGCATCCGTGGACTCAGTAGATACGTCGGCGTAAGTTCTTTCTGAATCCGGGCCAAGGTGTTTTCCTCTTTTGATGAGGAAGGAAGAAAACCCCCTATAATTATTATAAATAATTTATGTGTGAGAATTAGAGTTTTTGTAAATTCTGGTGCTAATATGCAGATGGTGTATAGTACTGTAGATCACGTGACTTGCAATAAATGATCCGCAACAAAATAATATGAGGCTGAGATGAAGGTGTGACCACATGGAAGACACTAGGCAGGGCTCTCCTCACCTGTATGTATATATAAGAGACAGGCTGTTCCACACTCCCCGGATTCCACAATGACAGCTCTCAGACTGGCCTCGTCCTTCCTTTGTCTCTTGTGTCTTACTGAAGGTACGTTTTTACTGCTCCCTTTTTAACGCTATCAAAGGCACCGCAAAGGATTTACTAAAGGCTGAGTGTGCACTCGGCAAGTGCAATTTCCATTCCTTAAGACAAGGGTGCTAGTCTCATTAGATAAAGAAGTACTGTATATTTCTGCTGAGTTTGACAATAATTAATGATTAAAGGGTTCTTTCTGAGTTATTTGGAGTAATGATCTGATGTCCAGGCAACCAAGAGGGCTGTGAACTCCAGACTATGAGGAAAAACATTTTTTTTTCCCACTGCTGACTGGTCTGCCGGTATAGCAGGAGTTGAAAAAGTTAAATGTATTTCTACCATTGTCTTCAGTCTTCTCTGCATCATTATGATCTATGTATCTATTTCACATATATAGCGAATCACGGCTTGCAGGGAAAAAAAAGAGAATCATTACAGTTGGGTTGATTTACTAAAGGTAAATAGACTGTGCACTTTGCAGTGCAGTTGCGCTTTAAAGTACAGTTGCTCCGGAGCTTAGTAAATGAGGTAAAGATTCACTTTGTAAAGAATACCCAATCACATGCAAGGAAAATAAAAATAAATAGCATTTTTTGCTTGCATATGATTGGATGATAGAAGTCAGCAGTGTTTCTACTCATTTATTAAGCTCTGGAGCAACTGCACTTGCAAAGTGCACTGTCTATTTGCTTTAGTAAATCAACCCCCAGTCAGTGTTTATGTTTCAGTGACTATAAAGTGAAAAAGTGCAGCGCAATAAATTAAACTAAAAACAATAGTGATCAATAAATATTATTATCTTTTGTTTATCTTTTATTTTTTGTTTATTGATTATTTATTGATCACTATTGTTTTTAGTTTAATTTATTGCGCTGCACTTTTTCACTTTATATGTACTTTGGGAATATTTTTGAATTTATCCTTAGTGCTGGCTTGCATATGTTAGGTTTATTTTATTGGTATTTCCAGCCCTGAAGACTTTCACTGT
Organism: Rana kukunoris; assembly: GCA_029574335.1. Classification (NCBI taxonomy): domain Eukaryota; kingdom Metazoa; phylum Chordata; class Amphibia; order Anura; family Ranidae; genus Rana; species Rana kukunoris. The sequence goes on along the minus strand of CM056049.1, from coordinate 68,163,054 downwards.
TTATATGTTCCAGTGACAGCTGGTGTTAATTTTTGAGGGGGTGGTGGCTGTGGGTGGGCGCATTGTGTGCCGCCCCCCCAAAAGAACACAGTGGGTCCCCCTTGGGTCGGGCTCCCTGTAGATTGGTCAGTCAATCACACCACTCCCCCCGTCTGTTGTTGGTCAGGTTGCCAGCCCCAAACTTGCCCCATCTAGCTCTTCCCTCCGGGCAACGGCTGCTTCCCTTGCATCACAGAGGCCATGCGTCTCCTCCCTCCTACTCGGCCAATAGGATCACTTCTCCCTTGGCCAAACGGGAAACAGGTTTTAAGACCCGCCTTCTGATTGGCCAGGAGGAGAATCAGTGTGACAATAGCAAATATCAATTCGCTATTGTCACACAACTGGGCGTGACATGTGCTCTGCACCCGAGCCCACTCTTTGAAGCCTATTGGATTAGTGGGACGGGCACATGGATAGGCAGGCGCCCTGCATTACAGGCCGCCACTGCTGTGTTCTCCAGGTTGTTATCCCGGAGAAGCGGGAGGGGACATCCCCCCTCCTGTCGCCTTCTGCCACTCTGACCGGGCCTCCCGTCCCACCGCTTTGCTCCAGTCTCCTGAATGTAAACACGGAAGCGACGTCACAACGTCACTTCTGGTTTACTCGGCTGCCAAATGGCGCCGGTTTAGAAAAAAATTACAGTATTCAGAATTGCCATTTTCGGCGATCTGAATACTTTGAAATGAAAAGGTGGGATTGGAGGTCTTTTAGACCCCCGATCCCTCCATAAAGAGTACCTGTCACCACATATTACTGTCAGAAGGGATGTTTATATTCCTTGTGACAGCAATAAAAGTGATCAAAAATATGTATTTTTTTAAAACACAATGTAAAAAATGTAAAATAAATAAGAACAAATATATTTTTTAAAGCACCCCTGTCCCCGCGAGCTCGCACAGCAAAGAAAACACATACGGAAGTCGCACCCACATATGTAAACAGTGTTCAATTCACACAAGTGAGGTATCGCTGCGATCGTCAGAGCGAGATCAATAAGTCTATCACTAGACCTCCTCTGTAACTCTAACCTGGTAACCGTTATTATTATTTTTAAAGCGTGGCCTATGGAGATTTTTAGGTACCGTAGTTTGTCGCTTTTCCAAGAGTGTGCGCAATTTTAAAGCGCGACATGTTAGGTATCTATTTACTCGGCATAACATCATCTTCCAAATTATAAAAAAAAAAAAAAATTGGGCTAACTTTACCGTTTTTTTTTTTTTTTTTATTATTCATGAAAGTGTATTTTCTTAGATTCTCTGCTCAAAAATATATATATTGGGCCAGATCCACAAAGAATTCCCGCCGGCGTATCTTTGTTTTGTATTCACAAAACAAGATACGCCGGAATTACGCTAATATAAGACTGGCGTAACGTTATTACACCGTCGTATCTTAGTTGCATACTCACGCTGGACGCTAGGGGCGCTTCCGTTGTGTGTCCGCGTAAAATATGCAAATGAGCTAGATACGCCGATTCACGAATGTACGTACGGCCAGGTCAGTGTTTTTACGTCGTTTGCGTAAGCGTAGGTCCGGCGTAACGTTACCCCTGCTGTATAGAGGTGTACGTAATGTTAAGTATGGACGTCAGGCGCCGATTTTTCCGTCGTTCACGTCGTTTGCGTAAACCGTTCGCGAATAGGGATTTGCGTAAGTTACGTTCACGTCGTTTTCATTGATGTTTTGCGACGTGATTTTGCGCATGCGCACTGGGATACGTCCACGGCCGGCGCATGCGCAGTTAAAAAAAAACGTAGTTTGCGTCGGGTCATTCATAATTATAATAAAACACACCCCCCACTAGTTAATTTGAATTACACCCGCGTATGCCGGCCCATTTACGCTACGCCGCCGTAAGCTACAGTGGCATTTCTTTGTGGATAAGGATACGCCGCTGTAAATTACAGCGGCGTAGAGTAAATGGGACACACCGCGCCGGCGGGGCAGCTTTGTGGATCTGGCCCATAATGTTTGGGGGGTTCTAAGTAATTTTCTAGCAAAAAAAATGGATTTTAACTTGTAAACACCAAATGTCAAAAATAGGCATGAAAGGGTTAATAGAAAAACAGAACTAAAAAAATGAAACTTGCAGGAAAATATTAGTTAAGGGAAGAATGGGAAGAAGGAGTTAATTAATGGCTGATTAGCGAGACATTTTATTACACACATAAAAACAATAAAACATTTGTTTTAGTTGTCAGGTTGATCTAACTGTCATTATACAGTATTCCGAATGAAACATATCCAGTGATCTTTACAGCTATTACAGCTGCTGTATTTACACAACTTCTGTCATGTTGACAGCTGGGAATTGCCGGCAAGTGCGAGGGAAGATTCTCCCGAGGGGCAGAAGGACTAAGCCTAATAGTAGCCCACAGACTCACAGATATGTTTTTCCCTCCGTTCACAGGACTGTGGTATTTTCTCACACTGTGAACAAAGAAGGAGGGGCACACACATATTTTGATGGAAGGAACCTAAACATACCATACTCAAGCTATCGCCTGTAAACATGATAAGATCTGGAAAAATAAAAGCGGAGAACTGTGAAAGCCTGCCGTATTAGCTCATAAAAATGAACTTTGTAATGTAGTAAATTGCAGGTAAATAATGTTAAACCGATTAGTCGCACTCTGTGTTACCTGACTATGTGAATGTAGATAATTTATAGTGTATATGAGGACATGCAGGTGTCATTTACTAGATGGAAACTGCTTAGTGGCAGCTAGTTATGTTTTTTTGTTTAACCACTTGACTACTGGGCACTTAAACCCACTTAATAACCAGACCAATTTTCAGCTTTCGGTGCTCTCACATTTTGAATGACAATAACTCAGTCATACAACACTGTAACCAAATGACATTTTTGTCCTTTTTTTCCCACAAATAGAGCTTTCTTTTGGTGGTATTTTATCACCTCTGCGGTTTTTATTTTTTTCGCTATAAATGAAAAAAGAACGAAAATTTTGTAAAAAAATGAATTTTTCTTCATTTCTATTATAACATTTTGCAAAAAAGTAATTTTTCTTCATAAACTTGGCCTAAAATGTATACTGCTACATATCTTTGGTAACAAAACAAAAAAAAAATGGATATTATTTAGTCTGAGTGAAAGTTATAGGGTCTAAAAGCTATGGTACCAATTACTGAAAATTGATCAATTTGATCACACCTGATGTACTGACAGCCTCTCTCATTTCTTGAGACCCTAACATGCCAGAAAAGTACAAATACCCCCCAAATGACCCCCTTTTTTGGAAAGAAGACATTCCAAGGTATTTAGAAAGAGGCATTGTGAGTTTTTTGAAGTTGTAATTTTTTCCCACAATTCTTTGCAAAATCAAGTTTTTTTTTCATTTTTATTTTCTTTCCACAAAATGTTTATATTAGCGGGTTATTTCTCACACACAGCATATGCATACCACAAATTACACCCCAAAACACATTCTGCTATTCCCCCCGAGTATGGCGATACCACATGTGTGAGACTTTTACACGGCGTGGCCACATACAGAGGCCCAACATGCAGGGAACACCATCAGGCGTTCTGGAACACCCAGACCAATTCTGACATTTCTCTCCTACATGGAAAAATCATCATTTATTTGCTAGAAAATTACATAGAACCCCAAAACATTATATATGCTTTTTTAGCAAAGACCCTAGAAAATACAATGGCGGGTGTTGCAACTTTTTATCTCGCTTGGTATTTGCACAGCAATTTTTCGAACACATTTTTTTTTGGAAATAAAACAGTTTTGTGCTTTTTAAAAAAAAAAAACATTAAATTTAGCCCAATGTTTTTGCATAATATGAAAGATGAAGTTACGCCGAGTAAATATATACCCAACATGTCACCCTTCAATATTGCACACGCTCGTGGAATGGCGCCAAACTTTGCGACTTAAAAATCCCCATAGGTGACGCTTTAAATATTTTTACTGGTTACATCTTTTTAGTTGGAGAGGAGGTCTAGGGCCAGAATTATTGCTCTCGCTCTAACGTTCGCAGCAATACCTCACATGTGTGGTTTGAACACCGTTTTCATATGTGGGCGCGACTTACGTGCACGTTCGCTTCTGTATACGAGCACGCGGGAACAGGGGCGCTTTAAGTTTTTTTTTTTTTTTTTTATTGTTCATTTTACTTTATTTGTTTTAGTTTGACACATTTTTCCCCAAAAATAAATGTTTTGATTACTTTTATTCCTATTACAAGGAATGTAAACATCCCTTGTAATAGGAATATGGCATGACAGGTCCTCTTTACAGTGAGATATGGGGTCAATAAGACCCCACATCTCACCTCTAGGCTGGAAAGCCTGAAAAAAAAACGACCGCAGAGTATTGCACAGGGAGTATTGCGCAGGGAGTATTGCGCAGGGGTACTGCAGAGTATTGTTCAGAGTATTGCGCAGGGGGTACTGCAGAGTATTGTTCAGAGTATTGCGCAGGGGGTACTGCAGAGTATTGTTCAGAGTATTGTGCGGGGGTACTGCAGAGTATTGTGCGGGGGTACTGCAGAGTATTGTGCGGGGGTACTGCAGAGTATTGCGCCGGGGTACTGCAGCGTATTGCTTCGGGGTACTGCAGAGTATTGTGCCGGGGTACTGCAGAGTATTTCGCCGGGGTACTGCAGAGTATTGCGCCGGGGTACTGCAGAGTATTGCGCGGGGGTACTGCAGAGTATTGCGCGGGGGTACTGCAGAGTATTGCTGGGGGTACTGCTGAGTATTGCTGGGGGTATGCTGAGTATTGCTGGGGGTACTGCAGAGTATTGCTGGGGGTACTGCTGAGTATTGCTGGGGGTACTGCTGAGTATTGCTGGGGGTACTGCTGGGGGTACTGCTGAGTATTGCTGGGGGTACTGCTGAGTATTGCTGGGGGTACTGCTGAGTATTGCGCAGGGGGTTGCAGGGATGGATGAGCAGGGATGGATGGATCTGTGACTGCAATAGTCACAGATCCATCCACAGCGCTGCCACCATCCGCGCTTCCCCTCTCACACTGTACCGATCGGAGGAGGGAGGAACCGGCGTCATCAAATGACGCCGGTATGTTTACATGTGATCACGCCGTCATTGGACGGCGCGATCACGTGGTAAACCGCCGCTATCATCGGCGATTTACCGTGATCCGTGACCCGGACATTCCCGTGTGCGCGCCCCAGTGGGCGCGCGGGAGCGCAACTCTGGAATCACGTTATATAACGTGATCCCAGAGTTAAGCAACCACCTTGCCACCGTTATTTTTCGGTAGGTGGTTGCTAAGTGGTTAATTTGGCATTTTAACAGTAGAAATCACAGCGTATGCATTAAAGGGGTTGTAAAGGTAAAATTTTTTCCCCTAAATAACTTCCTTAACCTTAGTGCAGTCCTCCTTCACTTACCTCCTGCTTCCATTTTGATTTGAAATGTCCTTATTTCTTCTGAGAAATCCTCACTTCCTGTTCTTCTGTCTGTAACTCCACACAGTAATACATCGAGGGGGGAGGGGGCGAGCAGGAGGGTCAGAGCGCTTTCTACTTTGCAGATAGAGAAAGGAGCTGTGTGTTAGTGGACGTCCTGACACTCCTGCTCGCCCCCTCCTCCCTCAAGAGGCTTTCTTCACACCAGGGAGAAAGCCTTGCATTACTGTGTGGAGTTACAGACAGAAGAACAGGAAGTGAGGATTTCTCCGAAGAAATAAGGACATTTAAAAGCAAAATTGAAGGATGAGGTAAGTGAAGGAGGACTGCACTAAGGTAAAGGAAGCTATTTAGGGGGAAAAAAAAGATTCCTTTACAACCCCTTTAACTGTTATCCATGTCATATCCTTTCTTAAGCTCATGCACACGGCACACACAAAAATGCAGCGTTTTTTTCAGGACTGTGTTCTCTCCTTACGGATTTCAACACGGTTCTGCTATATCTTATGGGATCATCATGTCCACAGAGTATGGGCATACAGGTACGTCCCTTTAAATTTGCCGGCTTGCGGGTGCGCGCACGCCGCGGGATCGTGCCTGCAGGTCCCGTAAACTCGATGTTTGCTGGCGGCCCGCGATCGTAAGACCAAGAGGCAGAACAGGGAGATGCCTATGTAAAAAAGGTATTTCCTTGTTTTGCCTAGTGACATGGCAGGGATCTACTACTCCCTGTCATCGGGAGCAGTGATTGCTGTCATGTCAGTGGTAGCCCATCCCCCCCACAGTTCGATTCACTCCTTAGGACACACTTAACCCCTTCATCGACCCCTAGTGTTTAACCCCTTCCCTGCCAGTGTAATTTACACAGTAATCAATGCATTTTTATAGCACTGATCGCTGTATAAATGACAATGGTCCCAAAATAGTGTCAAAAGTGTCCGATGTGTCCGCCATAAAAATCGCAGATTGTCGCCATTACTAATAAAAAAAAAATGTCATAAATCTATCCCCTATTTTGTAAACACTATGGCCCAGATTCACAGAGCAATTACGCCTGTCTAACTGGTGTTAGACAGGAGTAATTTCAAATTTCGCGCGCCGTATCACTAGTTTGAATCCTCAAACCATGATACGGCGGCTTCGGGCTTCGATCCGAGAGGCTTACGTCCTCGTAAGCCTTCGGATCTACGCTGCGATATTTTTGCGGCCGCTGGGAGGAGTTTGCGTCGTTTTCATGCGTCGGGATATGCAAATGACTTTTTACGGCGATCCACGAAGGTACGAGTGTCCCTCGCAATCGCCTACGTCATTTTTTGGCTACGTAATGTTAGAGGAGCTTTTTGCTGGTCTAACAGTGCGTAACCCATGTAAAGTATGGCCGTCGTTCCCGCGTCAATTTTAAAATATATATTTTTTTTTAACGTAACTCGTTCGGGAATAGGAATGTACGTAAATGACGCTACTACGACGTGACGACGTGTTTTCGCGCAATGCACGGCGGGAAATTTGCGAACGGAGCATGCGCAGTTCGATCGCCGCGGTAACGCGCCTATTTTAAATGCTTCACGCCCCCTACTCGCGCAGATGGATTGCGACGGGAGAAATACACTACGCCGCCGTCGTTTACTGGACAAAATCTACCTGGATTCCACGTAGAGCCAGGTAAAAAACGGCAGCGTAGTGTATTTCTGATACTCTACGAGAATCTAATTCTCTGTGAATCTGCCCCTATAACTTTTGTGCAAACCAATCAATATACGCTTATTGTAATTTTTTTACCAAAAATATTTAGAAGAATACATATCGGCCTAAACTGAGAAAGAAATTTGTTATTTTTATATATCTTTTGGCGATATTTATATAGCGCAAAAATTTAAAACAGCAGAGGTGATCAAATACCACCAAAAAAAAAGCTCTATTTCTGGGAAAAAAAGGACATCGATTTTGTTTGGGTGCAACATCGCACGACAGATAAAGCGACACAGTGCCGTATTGCAAAAAGTGCTCTGGTCAGGAAGGGTGTAAATTCTTCCCTGATTTTTAATATAAGGACCCTTACATGCCCCAGGATCCAATGCTGTCCTCACCTGAGCTGACTTTTCAATCGGCTTCAGGTCCAGGCACCGGCATCTTAACTAAGGGAAACTGGCAATAAAGCCTTTCAGCTTCCCAGTCAGCTTACCACTGAGCATGCGCGAGCCACGCAGTTATCTGGGACCTGTGAAGTGAGAGAACACAAATAAAAAATATTAATGTATTAAAAAGTACCTTTATTCAGATGGCTGTATCCTAGAAGCCCTAACCCACATTTAAAACCACAACAAGTCCTGCAAAGAGCCAATGTATGGTTTCATAAACCCAATAATACATCAATTAACCACTTGCTTACTGGGCACATAAACCCCCTTCGTGCCCAGGCGAAATTTCAGCTTCCGGCACTGCGTCGCTTTAACTGACAATTGCGCGGTCGTGCGACGTGGCACCCAAACAAAATTGGCGTCCCTTTTTTCCCCACAAATAGAGCTTTCTTTTGGTGGTATTTGATCGCCCGTGCGGTTTTTATTTTTTGCGTTATAATGAAAAAAAGAGCGACAATTTAAAAATATATATATATATTTTTTACTTGTTGCTATAATAAATATCCCATTTTTTTTTTTTTTTATATTTTTTTTTCTCAGTTAAGGCCGATACGTATTCTTCTACGTATTTTTGTAAAAAAAAAAAAAAAAAATCACAATAAGTGACTGCTTTGCGCAAAAGTTATAGCACCTACAAAATAGGGGACATAATTATGATTTTTTTTTTTTATATTTTTTTTTTACTAGTAATGGCGGCGATCTGCGATTTTTATTGGGACTGCGATATTGCGACGGACACATCGGACACTTTTGACACATTTTTGGCGCCATTCACATTTATACAGCGACCAGTGCTATAAAAATGCACTAATTACTGTATAAATGTGACTGGCATTGAAGGGGTTAACACTAGGGGGTGAGGAAGGGGTTAAATGTATTGCCTGGGTGTGTTCTAACTGTATGGGGGGAGGGGGGGTGACTGGGGGAGGTGACCGATGCTGTCTCCCTATGTACAAGAGAAACAGCATCTGTCACCTCACTGACAGGACGTGAAGCTCTGTGTTTACACTCAGAGCTCCACGTCCCTGCTGTCTCACCGACGATCGCGTGTACCTGACGGACATCGCGGCCGCCGGGTACACGCATCGGATCCTCGGTGATGCGTCGGGACTGTTTTTCCCCGCCGCGCGCCACCCTGTGGCGCGCGCGGGGAATTACAAGCAAATCACGTCCAAAGACGTCAACCCGGCGCCTCAGGTTTGCGCTGTTCACGTCTTTGGACGTGAAATGGTATTGAAGTGGTTAACAGAACCGTCCTTAAAAAGTGGGTCACAAAAGTAACCATGGCTTTTTTCCAATAGCATATATGCACATAGGGTAATATAATATATGGTATATATAAATATAATATGCAGTGTATATACAGTGGGGATCGAAAGTTTTGGCACCCCAGGTAAACATTTGTATTAATGTGCATAACGAAGCCAAGGAAAGATGCAAAAATCTCCAAAAGGCATCAAATTACAGATTAGACATTCTTATAATATGTCAAAAAAAAATTAGATTTTATTTCCATCATTTACACTTTCAAAATTACAGAAAACAAAAAAATGGCATCTGCAAAAGTTTGGGCACCCTGCAGAGTTAATATCTTGTACTGCCCCCTTTGGCAAGTATCACAGCTTGTAAACGCTTTTGGTAGCCAGCCAAGAGTCTTTCTTGTTTGAGGTATCTTTGCCCATTCTTCCTTACAAAAGATTTCTGGGCCGTCTGTCACGCACTGCTCTTTTAAGGTCTATCCATAGATTTTCAATTATGTTGAGGTCAGGAGATTGTGAAGGCCATGGCAAAACCTTCAGTTTACGCCTCTTAATGTAATCCCCCATGGATTTTGAGGTGTGTTTAGGGGGTCATTATCCATTTGTAGAAGCCATTAGATATGTGCATTCCCGTTCGTACAAATGTTATTTTCGTACGAAAATTTTCATTTTCGTACCCGCGGGATAATGTGTACATACGAAAAAATTAAAGCACCAAAATACGAAAACTACGGGATTACGAATGAGCCGCATAACGAACAACCGCAAATACGAACGAACGATCAGACGAAAATATGACAAAACTAAAACGGCAAAAGAATGAAAATGACATCTATAACAAAAGATTTGCATTCTGTATTTTGTTTGAATCCTTTTTCTGTTCGTATTTTCAGTCGTATGTTCATTGTTCATATGACATCTATAACAAAAGATTTGCATTCTGTATTTTGAATTCCTTTTTTCTGTTTGTATTTTGCATTCAAAATACAGAATGCAAATCTTTTGTTATAGATGTCATATGAACATACGACTGAAAATACCAAAAGAAAATGGATTCAAGATACAGAATGCAAATCTTTTGTTATAGATGTAATTTTTTTTTTTTTTTTGAATGGACAGTGAGTCAGTGTAGTTAGTGAAGAAGCTTCTCTTTTGTGCTGAGTACACTAGTACAGTGAGTAGTACAGTAATGCCAAATAAACTTTTCTGTGGATTTTCATCTGAAGGGAGATCAGTTGGCCAGACTTTTGAACCCAAAAATGGTTTTCTGATGGAGTTTAAAAATGAACAAATTTTCTGAGAAAGAACGGAAAACTATCGTTTTTATGTTTGTTGTTAAAAAAGTCTGACCAAGTGTATGGGGCTTAACAATAGTTAATATGGATGAGCCGGCTTGATGTTTTAGTCCTGTGCTGTGTCCCGATATCTCATTGTGAAGTGCTGCTACTAATGCTGCCCAGCTCTGCCCTATTGTTGTATACAGATGACTCACCTGCAGACCCTGTGTTAACATGTAAATAACTGTCATTCATATGTCAGTATTGGAAGCATTTATATGTAAATAACGGGACCATTCATATGTAAACAGCTGAGGCCAGGGGCATGGAGACCGGGGGCATTCATATTAAATAAAGGTGCCAGTGAAGAGATGATGTGCTGTAACCTCTAGCAACCCATCAGTGAGCATTATTACTGTGCAGTAACTTATAGCAACCAGTGAGCTGCATTACTGTACAGTAATCTCTAGAAACCAATCAACAAGAAGAAATCATGTGCTGTAACCTCTAGCAACTAATTAGTGAGCCGTAATGTGTGCTGTAACCTCTAGCAACCAGTCAGTAAGTGGTAATGATATGCTGCAACCTCTGGCAACCAATCGCAATCGCAATCACTGCCTGATCTGATACAGTAAACTCATTTAAAGTCTAGCTGATATTTATTGTATGTCTCAGAGCAGATGGAGAGCAAAATTGCATGGGGGGCCACCAAGATTTTTTTTGCCCAGTGCCCAATCAACACTAAAGACTTCCATCTATATATATATATATATATATATATTATATATATATATATATATATATATATATATATACACACACACACAGTAGTATATATATTGGCGGTCGTGGTGGGAGCAATTGTTAACTCCAGACTGGATTATGCAAATGCCCTTTACCTCGGACTCCCCAAGTACCAAATCGCTCGTCTGCCAGTCGTTCAGAATACGGCCGCCAGACTTGTGACCGGGAAAAAACCCTGGGAATCCATCTCACCTTCTCTGAGAGCCCTTCACTGGTTACCAGTTAAAGACAGGATTGCTTTTAAAGCTCTCTGTCTTACGCATAGATGTGTCCATGGAAATGCCCCCCATTATTTATGCGAAAAAATAAAAGCTCATAATTCCAATCGCATTTTGCGATCCACCAATCAAAACCTGCTCCAGGTTCCGAAAGCCAACTACAAGTCCAAAGGAGATAGAAGATTCGCGATCCAAGGTCCCAGACTATGGAACGCTTTACCAATCAGTATTCGGTTGGAGGAGAACCACCTAGCATTCAGGAAAAAGGTCAAGACTCATCTCTTTTGATATCAAAGGAGACAGGAACAACAAGCGCCCAGAGGCGATTCAGTTCGCATGTGCTGCGCTATATAAGTTTTCATTCATTCATTCATTCATATATGTATAACAAATTTGAATCCACCAGTGCAAAGGTCTGGTCAGGTATAGTTTATGTAGTGCTACCCCCTCAGGAGCCGCTGGATAGATTTGGGACCTACTCTCACTAATTTGTACACCCCCTTAAAGTGTCTTGAACCCTCCCTTGGCACGTCAGGCAAATACAATAGTATTGTGTCCCCCACTTGGCTGGGGCCACAATAACACGTATAAAATATGCAATGCAACACAATAATATGATTACCTTCTTCAACTTGTGGCTCCAGGAGTAAACACACCCCACACAGTAAATATAGTTAAAACCAAAAGGGTAACTTTACTTGGTATATGTTAAAGGGGGTAGAATGAGACTGAACAACAGGTTAAACATACACAGACAATTATATAAGAATGACTCTGCAAAGGCCTTTTGCAAGAGTCAGCAGATAAAGACAGAACTTGAGCTAAACCGGTATTAGTTCTAAATATAAAAGTTGCTATAGGCAGTCTATGCTCGCGAGCTTCCCCTAGTGGGCAGTTCTATAAACACAAGTGCAGAAAAACCCTGGCCAGGGCGGGCTCAAACAGCTACAGAATGTTCCTACAGGATGAAGTCCCTGCTGAGAACGTTGGTGCACTTAGTTCAATTGTAATCCAAAGAGGGGAGTTAAACTTGGTCAAAGGGGTATGAAGAACACAAATGCCTGTGGACCGATCGTCCAGTCAGCGTCAGTCAATCCGGCTAGCGTGACTTTCAGATGTTAGGCCTCTTTGTTTAATCAGCGAATAATACGTAGCTTTGTCTGATAGAGTACTGCTAACTTTATAAACTGAGGTAATATTGAAATTCGGGCTGGTGCCCTCTCACCCGAACAGACTCGGTCCGTCTGAGGCCTTCACGGAAGAAAACGCGCCAAACAGTCACCACTCCGCAACACACGATATCCGGATCAGCAGCTCCACCACTGTTATGTTAGTCAGCTGGTGAGTCCTCTGGTCTTCTAGAAGCATGAACTGCAGGCACTTAGTCTGGCTCCTCTCAGGATAGTTGGTCTCCGGATGGATCCCCTTCCAGGCTTCAGGCCTAGCTGCTTGGTTGTAGTTGCTCTCCCCTGTTCCGCAGAGAGGAGAACGTAGATCCCAAGAGAGCGAAAACAGCTCCTCCCTTCCTTTAAGTAACCTCCCCCATAAGGCTCTGCGGAGGTGTCATGTGCTCCAGGAAGGCAAGGCATTGTGGGAAATGTAGTCTGTTCCTACTAATTGCCATCAATGGAGTCCGTTTCTCCTGGTACCTTTAGTCCCACAATGCACCGTTGTTGAGAAATACAAACACATATGTACAATACCACTGGAACACTGGTGGGGATTCAGGTCCATGATGGCATGACCCCGCTACATTTACATAACAGAGTTAACTGGGGTAAAAACCAAGTGTAAAATAGTAATTCCACAAACACAAATATTTGACTGGTGTACTACTAGTGTCTTTGCTACTTAAACCATAACCACCCCAAAACCTCATAACCCCCTATATCAAACATGCAACACCTTCTGGATTAAATGGCCACTAAAGGCCCCTTTATTTAATACCGAAAGGTAAATATTAAAATAACTTTTATAAAATAACCATCTTTAAATATATATATATCTTTATAAAACTTTCTATATATATATTTACCAAAAATTAGAATAAATTAACCCAAAAAAAACAATTAAACAAAAAACTGCTGTAAATGAGAGCAGGGGAGGGCTGGCAGGGGGGGCAGGGTGGAAATCTCCCCCCGGGCTGGTGACACTATGCACAGCCACCCACCGCCACTACCAAATGCTGTTTTTGCAGAGCAGGAATATGCCTGCTGTAGCTCTGTTAACACAGGTCACGGCCGCTGCTCACCTCCCACTGTGCAGCCGTGCCTGTGTCAGCTCCGAGGTAGATGGCTGCAAAGCTGAGCTATGTCTCGTCTCACACATAGCTCAGCCTCAGCGCACACCAGCACTGACATCCCCTTCTCTCTCTGCACAGACACGAAGAGAGAGAGAGCTCATCTGCTTCTCCTCCTTCTGAGTCTGCCCTGCCCACACTCCCAGGCATGCGTGGGCACTGGACAGGAAGTTTGAACCCAAAAAAGCATCAGACAGCCTGCCTGCGCCTCAGTCTTCATCCTGGTAAGCTCACCCTCTCTAGTCTCTCCTGCCTCCCAGTGTATAAAAAGTGGTGCTCGGTGGACTTTGTTAAAGGGGAGGGGGGCAGGCTTTGGTGAGCAGAGACCCTCTTTACACAATAGTCTACAGCATGCACCCTTTAATCAATTTTCCAGAACACCCCTTACATCAGATCTGATGTATATGGGGTCTGTGCAGACTCTGATGTAAGGGGTGGCTCTGTGTGGACTCTGATGTAAGGGGAGGCTCTGTATGGACTCTGATGTAAGGTGAGGCTCTGTGTGGACTCTGATGTAAGGGGAGGCTCTGTGCGGACTCTGATGTAAAGAGGAGGCTCTGTGCGGACTCTGATGTAAGGGGAGGCTCTGTGCGGACTCTGATGTAAGGGGAGGCTCTGTGCAGACTCTGATGTAAGGGGAGGCTCTGTGCGGAATCTGATATAAGGGGAGGCTCTGTGCGGACTCTGTTGTAAGGGGAGGCACTGTGTGGACTCTGATGTAAGGGGAGGCACTGTGCGGACTCTGATGTAAGGGGAGGCACTGTGCGGACTCTGATGTAAGGGGAGGCACTGTGCGGACTCTTATGTAACGGGAGGCACTGTGCGGACTCTCATGTAATGGGAGGCCTCTGTGCAGACTCTGATGTAAGGGGGGCCTCTGTGCGGACTCTGATGTAAGGGGGGCCTCTGTGCGGACTCTGATGTAAGGGGGGCCTCTGTGCGGACTATGATGTAAGGGGGGCCTCTTTGCGGACTCTGATGTAAGGGGGGGCCTCTGTGCGGACTCTGATGTAAGGGGGGCCTCTGTGCGGACTCTGATGTAAGGGGGGCCTCTGTGCGGACTCTGATGTAAGGGGGCCTCTGTGCGGACTCTGATGTAAGGGGGGCCTCTGTGCGGATTCTGATGTAAGGGGGGCCTCTGTGCGGACTCTGATGTAAGGGGGGCCTCTGTGCATACTCTGATGTAAGGGGGGCCTCTGTGTGGACTATCCATCACTCTTCCACGCTCTATGAGCCACTTTACTGGACTTGGCCCCCAGGCCTAAGGCTGCCAGCCCTCCCCTGAACGAGAGGTTCCGGAGAGAAGGGAAAGAAAAAGTGCTAGGTAATCGGCTGTCCTCCATCAGAAAGTATCCTGGCCTCTACCTGTGCTCCCATCAGCTCACGAGATAATGACTTCCTCCTTCATTTCATTTTTCAGCCGGATTGACCAATAGCCCCCACCTAACCAGAGAGGGAAGGGGCACATCCCATGACAGGCCCCAACTCCTACCAACCATCTCAGGTATACACATCTAATATATATATACCAACCACCACCCAACCCTCAGGAACCCCAGATCAATGCCACAGACGCACACAGTGACACCTCACACGTGGGCGGCCCGCCACAGCCCTAAGGCCCGTTGTAACCCGTCCTGGAGCCCCAGGACCCACATATCAATACCCACCGGGGTTAAATGTACTTTGTTGATCCTGTCTACAGACCGAGCACCCCTCCAGGCCAACCTCCCCCACCATTTCTGACCACAGGACTAAAGTATCAGGAAACACACTGCGTAAGCGCATAAAGTCCCACTTAATATCCCGTATAAGATCGCGAGATGCCCTAAGGCAAAGGTCATTGCCCCTGACATGAAGCAACAGCACATCCGGGGGCCTGTCCAATCTTGCATAATGCTGAACTTCTGGCATAACCCAGGACCAGAGCATGCCGGGAATCCCGATCCAACGAACCGTGGCTTCTTCCCGAGAAAAACCCAACTGTCTGCCCTCCTCCTAACCAGCGCCCTCTTGGCCCCCCAATGAACATAGGAGTGGCCCAAGATCCATATCAAGCAGACCGGGCCTGAAAGAAAAAGAACGGGGAAATACCAGAAACAGAGAATTAACATATAAGATTCACACAACCACACAGAACAGACCACACACCCCGAACCAGTATTGACGTACCGACACATAACACCCAAAGACTCGAGAACGGGGTAAGGAATGCCTAACTGCCCGCCCCCCCTTATAACAGCTGCGGTCCGACATACAACCTGAACCGGCGGGACTCCCAGCGACCTATCTGCTGCAGGATCTCGTCGTTCAAGCCCCAACGTAAGGCTTCCGTTTCCGCCCCAATCCTAAAAGAATGAGAGGAGTAGTCCACCGCATTGAAACCTCCCACCCCCAGACATCGTTTAAAAACTTCACCAAATTGATATCTGGACAAAGGCAGCTTGTTCCCATGAACAAGGAGCGTGCCCATACCTGGAGGCCGTGAACCTAACCATTCCTGAACCACTTTCACTGGGCACACCCCCAGCCCCGGTACTTTCCCAAGAACCACCTTGGTGCCCTTGCCCAATTGATCGGGTTTTCGACCTCCGAATGAACAACGTGACCGAATCAACGAGCACTGTCACATCAGATACGTGCATCCCCCCTGCCACCGCCTTAGAAGGGCTGACCAATTCCCCAACCCTTAAAGCCCCAAAAAATGCCAACACAAACACCCTCCTAAACAACTGCACCTCAAAATTCGAAGAGCACACCTGAGGCAAAACACCCACAAGAACCTACAACATGTACAAAGAAACCGGCCTCCTGGAATCCGGCCTGACCCGACCTTTCCTATAACCCCGCAACGCCTTGCTAACCACGAACACCTTGGTAACATCTTCCACCCCATTCAATTTAAAAGGAATGCCAATCCAGCCATTTTTTTGTTTACTGAAGCCACCGACACCCCTTCTTCACAATACTTACCCAAGAAATATAAAAGTACGTGCAACCGGTCCTCAGAAACCAACCTCAAAATCACTCATCAGGCCATGTCACTCCTGCCAAACACGCTCATATGACCTCAAAGTGGAGTCAGCCACTGACCTCTGAACTAAAGCCATCACCGTTCCAACACAAGGTCCTACAAGCCACTGGGGCACGGAATCCCCTCCTGCTCTGCTTCCGGAGCCAGCCGCCGGAACCTGTCCCACTGCAAACGAGAGAGCGCATCAGCCACCTCATTTTCGACCCCAGGCATATGCACTGCACACACAACAATATTCAGCGCCAAACATTTTAAAACCAATGCACGCAGTAAACAAATTACAGGAAAAGACGAAGCTGTCAAGGAAGAAATGGCCTGTACAACCCCCAAATTATCCCAATGAAAGCGAACCTTCCGGTTCCTAAACTCCGCCCCCCACAGCTCCACCGCCAACACTATCGGGAACAACTCTAGCAGCATCAAATTTCTGATCAATGGCGAACCGGCTAAAAAGCTCCAATTCGCTCGCTGGGACCACTGGAGCCAACCACAATGATTTTCCATTGTATTGCTCCAAAAATTAGTCCCACACCTTCAAATCCTCCCTGTGCTCCCGTCCCAAATGCACAAAGTGATGCAGGGCTCTAACACCCGCCGTGGCAGCCGACAACCGTCTGCAGAAAACCCTCCCCATCGGCATGATGCGACAAGCGAAGTTGAGCTTTCCCAATAAAGACTGCAAATCCTGTAACTTCACTTTTGCGCCACGCGCCGCCACCGTGACCGACTCAAGCAAGTCCACCAGCTTGTCTTCTGGAAGCCGGCATTCCATCCTAACCGAATCAATGATAAAGAGAGGCCCGGAGCAAAAGAACAAGCCATAGGCGTAGGGCCAGGCATGACAGGGTTAACAGAAACCCTTACAAGCCAGGGGGGAGTGGTCATGAGAGGTACAGTGGGGAGGGGAGGAGAGGCTATAAATTCCTCCCCCCTCCTTTCCCGGGTAACACACAGTCTTGGGAGAAAAGTTCTAAGGTAGGATTGCTGCTGGCCTCTCCTGAGCCAGGCCAGCAACCAGGCCGGGTTATCCGGTGGGGGGGGCACCCTTGGGGTGGCACCCTCGGGGGGGGCTACAGTCTACCTGGAGCCTCTCCTGAGCCAGGCCAGCAACCAGGCCGGGGCACCCGCACTGGGGGGGGCACCCGTAGGTGGGCGGGGCACCCGCGGCCTCCGTAGCGGTACTCCCCGGGGCCATCCACCAGGCAGCTCAGGAGGGAAGGTAGGCCAGCCCAGGCCCCCCAGCAAAAACGGACAGCGGCGGGCCCTGTAGGCCCCACCTCCTATCCAGCCCTGAGGAGTGGGGGAGCGGAAGACAGCAGCAGAGGTACAGCACCCAGAAAAACGATGGGGAAATCCGTGCACGGGTCCAGAGTGCGCAGAGTGAGTGATGCCAGCTCTGGGCCCTCGGCTGCCAGGCCCGAGTCGCCTGGTGGGCCATCATCTGAGGAGCCTGAGATCAATCGAAGTGGGAGCTGTCGGGTTCCGAGGAGGAGTTTGTGCCCGGGACGCAGTTTACAGCGCTTGAGACGAGTGTTTCGGCTGTTGGGATTGCTTCCAGGCAGCCCGGTAAGTCGTTTTCATTAATTTCTACTGTGTTGCAAAATGCTAGTGTGTTGGTAGGGGGACGGGGGGAGGGTCCCCGTAGTCGTTTGGTAGTGCCCGCAGTGGTGGGGGTAGTGAGGTAAGGCCTAGTGCCTGGGGGGAAAAGGTTGGAGGGGATGCAGGTTTGCATCGGTTGTTTGGTAGGGTTGGTAGCTTTGGTGAGCCAGGCTGGGGGGACAATCCAGACGTTAGCCCTGCGGCAGCTTGGGTGCCGGCAGGGGGGTATGGCTGGGAGTAGTGACGGTGGGCAATCCAGGGGCAATCCAGGGTTAAGGTGTAGGCGGTGGGAGTCTCCGCAAAGAAGAGGGATCTGGTGCGGTTGTCGGGCGCAAAAGGGGGAAGGGTATACTTGTTATGAGGCACCCCTGGGTTCACATTTTAAGCAGGAGGTGAGAGAGAAGGGCTGTAAGAGCGAATATGTAGAGATATTTGCGCATTTGCCTAAGGGGAAGTTCAACCTGGTCAGGGCCTGAGTCCTAAAAGGAAGATGAAGCAAAGGGAGTTATAGGTTTATACCCAGGACTTTTGCGAAGTGGTCGCAGTCATACTAGATCGGGGTGAGCGTGATCGGTGAGAAAAAACTCTGTTCGGCGCTTTTCAGTTAACAGGAGGTGATTAGCAAGGCCTATCGGTGTTACAGAGGCACGGGATGGCTCCGTTGCTACGAACAGTTCAGGCAACGCAGGGCGGTGGGACCGGACATGGAGGTGGAGAGACCGAGGACTTTGGCCTTGGGATGCAGCTCATGTCGGTCCCACGGATGTCCACAATGTTTTCGGGGGGGGGGGGGCCTGTGTAACCTATTCCCCGGGACAGTCGGCCGGAAATGAAAAAGGGTGTCTGCTGGCAGTGTAATGAGGGTAACTGCAAGTTTGGGGGGTCCTGCCGGTTCAAGCACGAGGGCTCCGGCTGCGGTGTAACCATCCCTCTTTCCTGGGTTTTGTGAGCAAGGCAAGGTACGTCCCGGAGATTTTACGAGTAAGAGGTAGGACTACGATGATGGTGTAGAGGATGCGACCGTTTCTCGGTAGCACCCCGACAGGGCGGCTGCCCGGTCGTTGGAGGGGGGTTTTCAGAGGGTTTCAGCATTCCTTGCAAGCTGGGGGTGGCCCCCCCATGCCTAACAATTGGCGCTCCGCGCTACGTCACCCTGCGGTGGTTTCGGATACACTGCGGTAGGAAGTAGCTCTGGGCCGAATGGGGTGCCCATTCTCTCCGCCCCCCCCCCTTCATACGAGTTGGTCGTTTTTCCCCTTTGGGGTGGTGCCAAACAAGGAGCCGAACAAGTTTAGGCTCATTCATCACTTGTCTTTACGGGGGGGGTCAACGAGGCTATTAGCGCGGGGTATTGTACGGTATGTTACGCCTCAGTTGATGGGGCGGTTGATTGGGTCAGGGGTATGGTCGAGGGGCAGCAATGGCCGAGCCTGACATCGAGGCTGCCTTTTCGGCTTCTTCCGGTACACCCGGATAGTTTCCGGCTATTGGTCTGTCACTGGGAGGGGGAGTTCAAGAGGGACAAGTGGGTACCGGTGGGTTGCTCGGTTTCATGTGCCTTGTTGGTACAGTTTAGTTTGTTTCTAGAATAGGTGGGTCGGTATGTGGCTGGAGTGAACTCCTTGGTCCACTATCGGGTCGACTTCCTCAGCTTTTGCCCGGCTGGGTCGCGTATCTGCGCAGTGTTTTGGCCACTCTGGAACGCATTGCGGAGCGATTTGGGGTGCCGCTGGCATCCGAGAAAAGGTAGGGGCCGAAGTGGGTCATACAATTTTTTGGCATAGTAATTGGCTCGGAGGCAATGGAGTGCAGATTACCATGGGACACACTGGAAAGCCTCACGGCAAAAAATTGGCGAGATATTGGGTTCACAGAAAGTACAAATCTGAGCGCGGCAGTCGCTCCTGGGAAAACTTATTTTCGTGTGTCTTATTCTTCCTATGGGGCAAGTCGTTTGCACGCGCCGCTCGGCAAGCACGGCGGGGGGTTAGGTCACCCAAACACTTTGTGGGTTTGTGAAGGAACACAAGGAAGACCTGTCGGTTTGTCACTCCGTTTTGGAGTCCTTTAACAGTACGGCTCTGTGGATGTTCGGTCCGGTCAGCAATGTTGACATGGAACTGTTCACGGATGCGGCCGGGGGTTCAAGCTTTGGTGCATTCTTGCAGGAACAGTGTAGGGTGGGCCCTTGGCCCCAGTCCTGGTGCCAGCAGGGTTCACTAAGAACTTGGTTCGGCTGGAACTGTTTTCCGGTAGTGCTGGCGGTGGAACTATGGGGGCCCAGCTATCCAGGACCGGAAGGTCTGTTTACATGGTGATAATCTGGGGGTGGTACAGGTGTTTAACAGGGTGACGGCTCCTCTCCTCCGGTCATTCGTCTCTTGTGGCACCTGGAGCTGCGCTGTTTCCAGAGGTATACCGGGAGTGGACAAGGTTGTGGCGGACGCCTTGTCCCGGTTTGCAGTGGGGACAGGTTCTGGGTTTAGTGCGTTATGCAGAGTAGCAAGTGGTCCCCTGTCCAGCGTGTGTGTGGAGGATTCAGTTTGAATCATCTCACAGAAGGTCGGTAAGGTGAGGAAACACGGGCGGCCTAAGAGAAGGTCTGATTGGTGTGGCAGATGCTGGTTCGGGAGGCGGAGGTGGAGCTGGCGGGTCCAGAGGTATGGGTCCTGATTCGGATTTGTTTGTCCAGGAACATAGAGGCTGGGATGTCACAGTTGGTACTCGATAAGAAAAGTTGTTGAGTCTGGTATTCTCGTTTGAGTGGCTAAGGTGCCTGGAATTTTACTATGGTTTTTGGGTGCGACAAGCGCTCAAGGGATATAGCCAGCAGGAACGGCGGAGGGAAGCGCGGCGTGGCGCCCAGTATCGTTACATCTTAAGAGGTGTTATGGGGAATGTGGGGACATTTGTGTTTATCCCGGTATGAGGTTGTGTCGTTTCTGCACAGTGTTTTGGTCTGGCAATTTTTTTGGAGCATTCGGGGTGGGCGAGTTAGTTAGCTCCTCCAAGAAACAGTTCAAGGCGGCATGTTGGCTGCTGACGTGTGGGGGGCACATGAAGGGGCCACACTGCTTCTAAGCAGATCCAAAACGGATCAGAGGAGGTGAGGTAAGTCAGTGCAGGTGGTCACTGTTTTTGGTTCAGACCTTTGCCCAGTCGGGCTGGTGGGGAATTCCGGCAGGTACGCCCGAAGGTGGGCGGTTCATTTGGTTACATAAGTAGGGGGCTCCAGGGTCACGGTATCAGTTCGTGGCAGGGTTTAAGAAAGGTTTGGGGCCTAGTGGAGAAGGAATTTTCTGGCGATCCCTTAGGATTGGGGCAGCGACAGAGGCTGCACGTGACCGTCTTGATGAGGAAACAGTCAAGGGGATAGGCAGGTGGGAGTCGAAGAGGTTTCGACTAGATGTAGGCTACAATGGTTGGTGGGCCTGGCGTAGGGGTAATTTGGTGGTTGCATCAATGGTTGTATAGGTTGCTTACTGTCTTTCAGGTACAGTGCAAGGATTGGTCTGGATTATGGGCCACTTCTTCGGAGATTGGGGGGGCTTGGAGAGTGTATGTGCGACCGGTGGGTCGACAGCTGGGGGTCCCGAGACGGCAGGCTCGTGTACATTGGTTGCGTTTCCCAGGAATGATGTGGAAGTAGAGTGGTATCGGAAGTGCACAGGTTTGCACGTTGGGACCACTGGAGGTACTGGTTCTCCATGTAGGAGAAATGATTTAGGGGGTGAGGTCAATGCTGGGGTCGTGAGGTTCCCGGATACGATAGTGGTATGATCGGTCATGGTGGCTGGGACATCATAGAGGATGGCCAGACAGTGGAGGGGGTGAAAAAGAGCTTGGTGGAAGATGGACAGAGAGGTGGTGGGGGCACTGGGGTCAGTGGTCGTCTCTGAGCCAGCCTGTCGGCTTGAGGCCTAAGACCAGAGGTTAGATAATGCAGTGCCAACCAAATGTGGTTTGTAAGTAGAAACGGGGGCCTGGCGGTCAGGCATCTGGGAGTTGGAGGTGTCTACGTGAAGATACCTTAGGAGTGATGGAGTTTACTGCACAGATGTTGGTATCGATATGGTGGGGGTTGGGCCCGTAGGACGGGGTACAGCAAGCATTGAGGGTGGAGGTGAGCCCAAAGGCAAGGGGTTACCTTTGGGTGCTGGTGGCGGGTGTTTAGACTTTGCAGGAGAAGAAATTACCCCAAATATGGATGCCATTACCCAGAGGTGGTATGGGTTCTGAAGGGGTGTGGTTTCCAGTCTACCAAGGTGTAGCTGGAATGTTGGTTAATGGGGGCACTGCGGTCAGTGGTCGTCTCTGAGCCAGCTTGTCGGCTTGAGGCCTATGACCAGAGGTGAGGTACCGCAGTGCCAATAAAATGTTATAATGTTAAAAGGTTTTACAAGTCAGTGTTAGTGGTGCCTGAAAAGAACTGTTTTTCTCAGAAATTATATGATTTATATATGTTATTTATTATTGGAAATTACTAAAATAAAGGAGGCTGCTACGGCCAGTTTTTACTCCAAGTTACAGTGGTGGTCTCATTATTATTAAAGGTTTAAGGGGGAGTATAAATCAGTGGGTCTTAGCAGTAAAGGTTATATCTGGGATACCATAGTCAACAGAGGCCCGGAGCAAAAGAACAAGCCATAGGCGTAGGGCCGGGCATGACAGGGTTAACAGAAACCCTTACAAGCCAGGGGGGAGTGGTCATGAGAGGTGCAGTGGGGAGGGGAGGAGAGGCTATAAATTCCTCCCCCCTCCTTTCCCGGGTAACACACAGTCTAGGGAGAAAAGTTCCCACCCACCCTCCCTTTTTGTTATAGGCTTGCTGATAGTGGTGATAATGGTTGAGAGAATTTTGTTTTGGGTGCTTTCCTTGTGTTTTGTTTCTCCTTATGCAGGTACGAGGTGCATGCTGTCGTGGCAGTGGCGGGTGTTTGGACTTTGCAGGAGAAGAAATTACCCCAAATATGTATGCCATTACCCAGAGGTGGTATGGGTTCTGAAGGGGTGTGGTTTCCAGTCTACCAAGGTGTAGCTGGAATGTTGGTTAATGGGGGCACTGCGGTCAGTGGTCGTCTCTGAGCCAGCTTGTCGGCTTAAGGCCTATGACCAGAGGTGAGGTACTGCAGTGCCAATAAAATGTTATAATGTTAAAAGGTTTTACAAGTCAGTGTTAGTGGTGCCTGCAAAGTCCAGCACTAGTATGAGAAGAACTGTATTTCTCAGGAATTATATGGTTTATATATGTTATTTATTATTGGAAGTTATCTAAAATAAAGGAGGCTGCTACGGCCAGTTTTTACTCCAAGTTACAGTGGTGGTCTCATTATTATTAAAGGTTTAAGGGGGAGTATAAATCAGTGGGTCTTAGCAGTAAAGGTTATATCTGGGATACCATAGTCATGCCCAAAAATGTAAACTCGGTCACCGGCCCTTCCGTTTTGTCCTGCGCCAGCGGGACCCCAAATACTTTGAAAACATGCTGAATGGTGGTATGTAAGATAAGGCAGGTCCGGTCATTTGACGGACAGACGACCAAGAAATCATCGAGATAATGCAACACCGATGCCAAACCTGATGAATCCCGAACCACCCATTCCAAAAAAGAACTGAACATCTCAAAATACGAACAAGAGATGGCGCAGCCCATAGGCAAACACCAATCAACAAAATACCCCCCCCCCCGAACAACACCCCAACAAACACACACTATCCGGTTGAACCGGCAACAGCCGAAATGCCGATTCAATGTCGGTCTTGGCCAACAAGGCCCCCCTCCCAAAACGCTGGACCCAGCGCACCGCCTCATCGAAAGTCGCATACGACACCATACACAGGGCAGGGTCAATGGCATCAATGGCAGGGTCAATGGCATCATTCACCGAATCCCCTTTGGGGTGAGAGAGATGATGGATGAGCCGAAACTGATTCAGCTCACGCTTTGGCACTAACCGCAGTGGTGAGACAACCAAGTCCCTCAAACGGCCCCGCCATCCTACCCAATCCCACCTCCTTCCGGAGCTTTTCAGTAACTACCTCCGGGTGGTCATAAGCTGACTTTAGGTTAGCCGCCAAAGGAGGGATTTCTTCCAAATTACTGGGAATCAGGAAACCCTCCTTAAAGCCCAACCACAACGCCTGCGCAGCTACCCAATTCGGGTACCTACTTAGATACGGCGCCATCTTTTCCACACTCACTGGTGTCCTCCTATTTTCCAGCGTCACCTGACTTCTTTCCTTTCTTAAAACACTTTGACAAGGGGTGGGCTCCCCACAACCGGAACACTCGTGGCGGAAACAACAAGATCCCCCGAATTTACAGAAGCCCTTGATAAATTGCCAGCAGAAACCCTTGCGTTTTGCGGCCGACGGCGAGGAGGCCTGTGCTCCCCCGGCCCCTTCCCGAAAGGGCTGTGGCACGGCTCTGGCATGAGTCATAAGCCTCATCCACAAGGCGATATCCTTCTGATTCCACCGTATCTCCGGTCTCACCACCTTTCTCTGCCTAAACTCATCATCGCGCAGCCAAGCCCCTCCCTTGTACACCCTCTGCGCCTCACTGATTGCATCAATATAGCAAAACAAGCCCGTGCAATGTTCCGGCCCCTTTTCCCCAATTACACTAGCCAAAATATAAAACGCCTGTGCCCAGTTTTGCAAACGTCCGAGGAATAAGACGAAAACGCCGCTTCTCCTCCTCCTCTTTCTTACTTTCATCAGGTTTTACCTTATCCAGGTTAAACTTCTCAAGTGGAAGCAACGAGAATATTTCCACCAACTCTCCCTTCCAAATCCGCTCTTTCACCTCTGCTTTCAAATGAGACCCCAAGGGCGCATTGTAACAAATATATACCTCACACGGGCCGCATCAGCCAACCATACGCCATCCGCCGTCAAACCTGACGCTACCCCCGAAACTGTACGTACCTGTGCCACCCCCGTCACCCCCAAAGGAGAGTCACTCACAGTGGCCCCTGCGACCGGTGACGCCCCAGACAGAGAAGGTACCCCCACTCCACTCAAACTCACCTAGGACGTAGCCACACTCCCTTCACCCGCTGACAGAACGGAGGGGGTTAACAACACACCACCATCCCCGCTTCCCTGGGAAGTCCCACCCAAACCTGTATGCGTCACATTAACTGCCCCTACACTAACCGGCCCGGTCATGGGAGGAACCAACCACACAGCAGTGGGAGGCACCGTGACGGCAGGAGGGGGCCCGCTTGGCCTTCCACCTGCCATGGCCCTACATCCCTGCAACAAGGAGGACAACAACTGCTGCAGCATCACCGCGCCCACGTCAGGCGCCCCCCCGCAACTGTACCCACTCCAACAGGGGAAGTTCACCCCAACCCAGAACCCCCCCCCCCCGGGACCCAGCAAACGGAACAACAGCACACACGGAGGCCAGGCCGCACCACGTTTACCGATCTCCCGCGTGCCAGCACTAGCCGCTCCCGACTCGCCGTCGTCACCCCTCAATGGACCTTTGCTTCCTCCATGACCAGCCGTAGCCGCCCTGGCCGATGAGCCCCCAGCCGTGCCCGCTGTTCTCCCCAACGCGTAGTGTCCCGCGGGGCGGATGGACCCGCCCACACCACCGCTCCAGCAGTCTCTGGGATGGGCCTAGTAGGTGACGGAGTTGCCACCCGCTGTCCCGTGTCTCGCCGCGGCCTGGCATTCTTCCCGGTGTCCCCGGATGCTGCAGCTGCCGGCCTCTTCCTAGACCCAGGAGGGTCTGCATTTGGGCTCCCCCTGCTGGCTCTCCCTGGATGGTGCCCCAGGACTATACTTTTCCGGTGGCCTGGAACGCCTGGCACAGCGCGGAGAGGGGGGGTGGTGGGATGTACCTTCGCCTGTATCGGGTAACAAGTCATGGGGCCCCTCCGCCTGGGTTCCCCTTACCACGGGGCTTTCTGTATAGTAGTAGTAAAAGAGCTGGTATGAACTCACGTGTTCAATCATAAAGCAAATTCCAAGTTTATTTTTATTACAGGTACTTATATAGTGCTGACAATTTACGCACTGCTTTACACATATAAAAGTTCATTCATATCAGTCCCTGCCCTCATCGAGCCTACAATCTAAGATCGGATGGCATCATAAATACCCAGTGGCATGTAATTTTTTGGGGGGGAGTGGGGGCTTCAGGAAGAGCGGGACATTCCTCCTTCCGCCCAGGGGCCGCTAAGGCGATATGTCATATCGCCTTTTGGCGGCCCCTCTCTGTAGGCGATCACACGTGACAGGTCCCAGGCGATTGCCTGTCCAATCAGATAGCGCAGCGCCGCTGCCGCATGTGCAGTGAGTGCCGGCCATGAAGCCAAAAGCTGTCACGGCCGGGTGCCCACAGTAACAATGAGGACGCCGACCGGAGAGGAGCGGAGCTCCGGCTGGCTTGTCGCTGGACCGTGGAGCAGGTGAGTGCATGTTTATTAAAAGCCAGCAGCTACACTTTTTGTAGCTGCTGACTTTTACTGTAATAAACATTAAAAATGCCTGTAACTCCCCTTTAAGTCTCCAACCTGAGACCAGAGCAGCACGTTGCAAGAGTGAGGCTGAAGGAGGCCTATATGTTGCTGTACTTTTTACTTCTTAACCACTTAACCACTTAAGACCCGGACCAATATGCTGCTAAATGCCCAGAGGTGTTTTTACAACTTGGCACTGCGCTGCTTTAACTGGTAATTGCGCGGTCATGCAATGTTGTACCGAAACAAAATTTGCGTCCTTTTCTTCCCACAAATAGAGCTTTCTTTTGATGGCATATGATTGCCTCTGCGATTTTTATTTTTTGCAATATAAACGGAAAAAGACCCTAAATTTTGAAAAAAAAATGATTTTTCTTATAACAAAAAGTAAAAAATATTGAATAAACAAAATTTTAGTCAAACATTTAGGCCAAAATGTATTCAACCACATGTCTTTAGTAAAAAAAAAAAAAAATCGCAATAAGCGTATATTTATTGGTTTTCGCAAAAGTTATAGCGTCTACAAACAGGGTACATTTTCTGGAATTTACACAGCTTTTATTTTATGACTGCCTATCTCATTTCTTGAGCTGCTAAAATGGCAGGGCAGTACAAAACCCCTCCCAAATGACCCCATTTTGGAAAGTAGACACCCCAAGGAAACTGCTGAGAGGCATGTTGAGTCCATCGAATATTATTATTTTTTTGTCCCAAGTGATTGAATAATGACAAAAAATTTTTTTTACAAAAAGTTGTCACTAAATGATATATTGCTCACACATGCCATGGTTATATGTGGAATTGCACCCCAAAATACATTCTGCAGCTTCTTCTGAGTACGGGGATACCACATGTTTGGGACTTTTTGGGAGCCTAGCCACGAAAACCAACCACTGCCTTCAGCATTTCTAAGGGAGCAAATTTTTGATTTCACTCCTCACTACCTATCACAAAACCCCCCCATACCACATGTGTGGAACTTTTTGGGGCCCCCGAAAACCAATCACCACCTTCAAGATTTCTAAGGACATACATTTTTGATTTCACTCACACAAATCTTGAAGGCGGTGATTGATTTTTGGGGTCCCGTATGTGGCTAGGCTCCCAAAAAGTCCCACACATGTGGTATCCCCGTACTCAGGAGAAGCAGCAGAATGTATTTTGGAGTACAATTCCACATATAACCATGGCATGTGTGAGAAATAGATCATTTAGTGACAACGTTTTGTAATTTTATTTTTATTTTATTTTTTGGTCATTATTCAATCACTTGGGGCAAAAAAATTGAATATTCCATGGACTCAACATGCCTCTCAGCAAATAGCTTGGGGTGTCTTTTTTCCAAAATGGGGTCATTTGGGGGGGTTGTGTGCCATCTTGGCATTTTATGGCCTTCAAAACTATGATAGGTAGTGAGGAGTGAAATCAAAAAGGTATGTCCTTAGAAATCTTGAAGGCGGTGCTTGGTTTTCGGGGCCCCGTACACGGCTAGGCTCCCAAAAAGTCCCACAAATGTGGTATCCCCGTACTCAGGAGAAGCAGCAGAATGTATTTTGGGGTGCAATTCCACATATAACCATGGCATATGTGAGCAATATATCATTTAGTGACAACTTTGTGCAAAAAAAATTAGTTTGTCATATTCCCGCAACTTGTGTCAAAATATAAAATATTCCATGGACTCGACATGCCTCTTAGCAAATAGCTTGGGGTGTCTACTTTCCAAAATGGGGTCATTTGGGTTTTTTTTGTGCTATTTTGGCATTTTATGGCCTTCGAAACTGTGATCGGTAGTGAGGAGTGAAATCAAAAATTTACACCCTTAGAAAGCCTGAAGGCGGTGATTGGTTTTTGGGGTCCCGTACGCGGCTAGGCTACCAAAAAGTCTCACACATGTGGTATCCCCGTACGCCGTAAGCAGCAGAATGTATTTTGGGGTGTAATTCCACATATGGGGGGGTGTATGCTTTGCGCGTGGGTGTAAGCGTTACTGGCACTAACTAGCTACCTATCGGCACCAGCGACACTAATACCGCGATCAGAAAAACGATCGCTTAGTGACACTGGCAATAGGGGGTGAAAGGGTTAACTCTAGGGGCAATCAGGGGTTAAAACCTTTATTAGAATATGGATGGGGGTACCTAACGCTATAAAAACCTAGCGGGCGAACCTCAAAAAATAACTAGCTACCTAGCGGCACTAGCGACACTAATACAGCAATCAAAAAAACGATTGCTTAGTGACGCTGGTAATAGGGGGTAAAAGGGTTAACTCTAGGGGCAATCAGGGGTTAAAACCTTTATTAGAAAATGTATGGGGGTACCTAACGCTATAAAAACCTGGCGGGCGAACCTCAAAAAATAACTAGCTACCTAGCAGCACCAGCGACACTAATACAGCGATCATAAAAACGATCGCTTAGTGACGCTGGCAATAGGGGGTGAAAGGGTTAACTCTAGGGGCAATCAGGGGTTAAAACCTTTATTAGAAAATGTATGAAGGTACCTAATAAAGGTTTTAACCCCTGATTGCCCCTAGAGTTAACCCTTTCACCCCCTATTGCGAACGTCACTAAGCGATCGTTTTTATGATCGATGTATTAGTGTCGCTGGTGCCGCTAGGTAGCTAGTTATTTTTGAGGTTCGCCGCCATGTTTGTATAGCATTAGGTACCCCCATAAATTTTCTAACGCTATAAAAATATGGCGGCGAACCTCAAAAAATAACTAGCTACCTAGCGGCACCAGCGACACTAATACAGCGATCAGAAAAACGATCGCTTAGTGACGCTGGCAAAAGGGGGTGAAAAGGTTAACTAGGGGGTGATCAAGGGGTTAAAACCTTTATTGGGGGGATAGGGGGCTACCCTGGACCTAACACTAACTGCCTGTCACACTGACACTAAATGCAGTGATCAGTAAATAAATGATCACTGCTATTAGTGACACTGTGACAGGGGGCTGGGGGGGGGGGGTCATCGGGGGTGATTAGGGGGGATTTGTGTGCCTATGTGTACATAGTGTCAGTGTAGTTACGCCAATGTGCCTGTCCGTGCCATTCTGCCGACGTATATGTACATGCGGCCGTCCTTAAGAGGTTAAATAAAACTGGGCCACCAAGCCCTGAAAACAAATTTCTTGGCTGGACTGGACTTACTGTCAAAGGCACTACACTTGAGCAAAACACCTGAATATCACAGCATACTAATGTATGCACCAGGTTTGAGTGAGGCCTTACCCTCAGTCATATTCAGTTCAATGGTTGCATAGTGTTGGGGTGAATATTACCGCGCTTACCATAAATGGGGTGAGGGGGGGGGGGAGAGGGGAGTGGGTGGGTACAGCTGCTGCACTGAATGGTGTATCAACCAAGGCAGATAAAAATGGGGGGGGGGGTGTAGTGCTGCGCTGTAAGGAAGAAAGTGGGGATGGGATAAAATGAAGAGGAAGTGTGGCAAAAAACTAGATATGTGGAAAAAAGAAAAAAGGAATAACCTAACTATTATGATACATAGTAATGTCAGAAAAATGACAGTGGTGTATATAAGAAATATATATTAAACGTGCTAAATGCAGCCTAAGCCGGCTGCCAAACCAATGACAGTGCAAAATAACATATATGTAACTTCCTTATAACAATCTGGTGCACAAAGTGCCAGAAATAGCACACAACAGTGTTATTCAGGGTGAATGTGAGTACCCAGTTATTGTTTTAATAAAACCCCCCTGTTTTAATGGTACTACACTATTGGCATTTTTTTGTTTTCCTGGATGTGAGCGACTATTATCGTTTGGAGGTGATTACCAGGAAGGATCCATTCTCACCACATTTACCTATTTGGATGACACCACAAGTGGACTCAACCTGAAAAGTGCTCCTGGGCTTTGTTTTCTGCTGTTACCTTACAGCAGTAAGGTAAGGGGACATCTTTACTTATTTTGGAGATAGCATCTGCAACTGGTCATCACGGCATTTTGGCTTTTACATCAGCAATCTTTTTGAACTTTATTTCAATATTGTATTTATACATTGCATTGACCCATTGTTACCTGTTGTATGGACATTCACCCTGAATAACACTGTTGTGTGCTATTTCTGGCACTTTGTGCACCAGATTGTTATAAGGAAGTTACACTTTATATGTTATTTTGCACTGTCATTGGTTTGGCAGCCGGCTTAGGCTGCATTTAGCACGTTTAATATATATTTCTTATATACACCACTGTCATTTTTCTGACATTACTATGTATCATAATAGTTAGGTTATTCCTTTTTTCTTTTTTCCACATATCTAGTTTTTTGCCACACTTCCTCTTCATTTTATCCCATCCCCACTTTCTTCCTTACAGCGCAGCACTACACCCCCCCCCATTTCAATGGTCGCATAGTAACACCCCAAAAGCACTTAGCAGCGAATTTCCTCAAGCAGACTGGTGTTTAGGGTGACCACATGTCCTGGATTGCCCGGGACAGTCCCGCATTTTGCAGGTCTGTCCAGGGCACCTTCATTCCAGGACAATACAGTGTCCCAGAATGAAACTGACACAGCCATCCCCGGGCCAATCTGATGCCCCCAAATAAGGCCCCCACATTACTGCTTTACTCACTGACAATACTTGTCCTGGCCGGGAATGCCTGGAGGTGCACAATCCCTGCCCCTGCTTGTGATTGGAGAAATCATAAATCCCGCCTCTTGTGTCCAATCACTGTGCTGTGATTCGTTACAGCACAAGCTGATTTTTGGGAAGGGAGGGTATCCCTGAATGGTAGTTTGGAAATGTGGTCACCCTACTGGAGTTGCTGATAAATTTAGATTAATAAACACTCTTGCTACATGTTGGGTAGTTGGCAGTGGGCTGTGACATGTAAACACCCCCTTCTGCTGCCTACAGCTTAGGGGGGGGGGGGGGATTTGTAAGGCGGTAACAACATGTTTCAATGCATTTTTACTGCCCCCCCCAAACCACACATCTAAACTTAGCCTTGGGGTTTCTGAGATACAGTCATCTGAATAAAGATATTTTTTTATACATTATTATTTATTATTTTATTAGATTATTTATTTGTTTGAGATCACCTGCAGAGCTGCAAGTGTCCTCAAACCAATAAATAAACAAATAAAATCAAATATAATAATTTATCAAATAATATCCTTATTCAGATAACTGTATCCCAGAAACCCCAAGGCTAAGTTTAGATTTGGTTGGGGGACACTGTATTTTTTTAGGTTTATATTGGATTTTTCTATAGGTTTACTTACCGTTCTATTGTGCAAAGTTTTGTTGCAGTCTATGTTTACATGGAAGTGATTCTCCCCTCTGTTATAGTCTTGTCCCCAAGTAACAAAGCCAGGGAAAATGCAAAATCCTAAGCCTAGTATACACAATGAGAAAATTGGACAAAAATACCACTTTGGGAGCGATCGTCTGATAATCTGATCGTTCGTACACAGCTTCGGAGAGCCGATCACGTCAGCTCATGCAGAACTATCCAGGAAGGGATAAACGTGACATTTTTTCTTGTATGATAACAGAATGAACAATTTTCGCTTTAATCAGTACAGTATTTGTCAGTAAAAAGTTGAATCAAAGCAGAGTTCCACCCTAAAAATGAACTGTTTATGAACAGCTTGCCTTTAATGTAAATAAATAAATACATTTTACTCACTTCTATCTGGCTTTTACTAGGCAGTAATCTGCCTAATTCCTGGTCCTAGGTGGTTCAACTTCCTGTCCTAAGACCCCATTGCCTCCTGAGTCTCTGGGCATTACTTGTGCCTAAAAATTGCCCAGCATGCACCTCTCCCTGAAAACCAGGAAGAAAAAGCAACTGATCTTCACTGATTTCTGGAACGATTGGGGAGCTCTTAATATGTTTTAGGGACTATTTAATGTGATTAATTTTAGCTGGCAAAAAATAAATAAAAAATGATGCCCGGAGCCCCGCTTTAACAAGACTGTGCATGCTCAGAAACGAAAGAATGCATTACAATACAATAGATTACATCATCGCGGGAAGTTATATTCTGTCTTGCGAGAATTTTTCGTAACTCTAGTGACCTATAGGTTTTGGATATGAGACTAGCATGCAAATAAAAACAAAATACCCAAATGTGAATGACAAATTGCACAATGTACATTTCAGATGCCATTGCTTTAACCACTTAAGGACCCCTCCACACCGATATAGAGTACAGACCAAAAGTTTGGACACACCTTCTCATTCAAAGAGTTCTCTTTATTTTCATGACTATGAAAATTGTAGATTCACACTGAAGGCATCAAAACTATGAATTAACACATGTGGAATTATATACATAACAAAAAAGTGTGAAACAACTGAAAATATGTCATATTCTAGGTTCTTCGAAGTAGCCACCTTTTGCTTTGATTACTGCTTTGCACACTCTTGGCATTCTCTTGATGAGCTTCAAGAGGTAGTCACCTGAAATGGTCTTCCAACAGTCTTATAGGAGTTCCCAGAGATGCTTAGCACTTGTTGGCCCCTTTGCCTTTACTTTGCAGTCCAGCTCACCCCAAACCATCTCGATTGGGTTCAGGTCCTGTGACTGTGGAGGCCAGGTCATCTGGCACAGCACCCCATCACTCTCCTTCTTGGTCAAATAGCCCTTACACAGCCTGGAGGTGTGTTTGGGGTCATTGTCATTGATGGTCCAACTAAACGCAGCAAACCGGATGGAATAGCATGTCGCTGCAAGATGCTGTGATAGCCATGCTGGTTCAGTATGCCTTCAATTTTGAATAAATCCCCAACAGTGTCACCAGCAAAGCACTCCCACACCATCACACCTCCTCCTCCATGCTTCACAGTGGGAACCAGGCATGTAGAGTCCATCTGTTCACCTTTTCTGCGTCGCACAAGGACACGGTGGTTGGAACCAAAGATCTCAAATTTGGACTCATCAGACCAAAGCACAGATTTCCACTGGTCTAATATCCATTCCTTGTGTTCTTTAGCCCAAACAAGTCTCTTCTGCTTGTTGCCTTTCTTTAGCAGTGGTTTCCTAGCAGATATTCTACCATGAAGGCCTGATTCACACAGTCTCCTCTTATCAGTTGTTCTAGAGATGTGTCTGCTGCAAAAGGTGGCTACTTTGAAGAACCTAGAATATGACATATATTTTCAGTTGTTTCACACTTTTTTGTTATGTATATAATTCCACATGTGTTAATTCATAGTTTTGATGCCTTCAGTGTGACTCTACAATTTTCATAGTCATGAAAATAAAGAAAACTGTTTGAATGAGAAGGTTTGTCCAAACTTTTGGTCTGTACTGTACGTCAGAAGAATGGCATGGCTGGGCACAAGCACGTACCTGTACGTGTCTCTTTAAGGCCATAAAACTATCCCCTATTTTGTAAACGCTATAAAAAAAGTTTGGAAGGTTCTTTTGAAAACGCCCAGGTGTGAATGCAGCCTATGAGATTTCCTCTAACTTCCTGTTGTGACTCTGGGACAGGAAGTGAAGAGAAAGGTACACAGATAACAAAAAACAATGTGGTTTTAGCCCTTCCCTACTCTATCCTAATAAAAAAAATATAGGTTTTGGCTTTACATGCACCTTAGAAGCCTTGTGCTAGTTCTGAGTTTCTGCTGCCTGTTTTTAAATGTATTTTTATTTCATTTTAGCAGCTTTCTCTGCTTTCAGCAGTAATTGTTGCACCGAGCTTGGGGAAAGAATTTCAAAGAACCAGCTAAAAAAAGTGATCCGCTATAAAATCCAGAGACGTGATGGCCTTTGTCATCTGCAAGCTTTTGTGTAAGTATAATTACCTGGTCACATTTTCATGTTTTACATATATATGATGGATATATTTATGCTGTCTTTCTTGGCCCTATCCTTTTATAATACCTGGAATATTCATTCCTAATCTAACTTGAAAGTTTAGGTCAGACATACTGGGAAGGAATGGGAGAGGGGGAACAATTTGTTTCCCATCAATATGGGAATAAGATAGAATATAGGCTAGGATTATAGTTTAAAAAAAAAAAAAAGTGATTGGTTACTTACATATAGCACAAGCCCTTTGTTGGTTGTAGTCAGGAGAGCCTATATAGGAGTGGACGTCTGAAAACGGTAGCAGAGCGACGGTGACATCTATGAAGACACGCCCTCCCTCCCTCCCTTTGTCGTAGCTCTATGTTGTGTGGTTGGTTAACCCCCTTAGCGGTATCCCCGAGCGTGACTCAAGGTAGATTTTCAATGCTAAAATCGGTAACCCCGAGTCACGCTCGGGGTAGATGTGCAGAGTTTGCAGCGCGTGCTGGCTTACATTTTCCAGGAAGGTTACTGT
Organism: Rana kukunoris; assembly: GCA_029574335.1. Classification (NCBI taxonomy): domain Eukaryota; kingdom Metazoa; phylum Chordata; class Amphibia; order Anura; family Ranidae; genus Rana; species Rana kukunoris. The sequence continues at coordinate 68,128,187 of CM056049.1, read as the reverse complement.
ACTTATCTTGTCCCTGGATCCAGCGATGCATCCCCGCTGTGTGAGCGAGTGGCATCCTCCATTCGATTCACACAGTTCCTGCGCGCCGTCGATCTCCGTACCCTGCGACGTTACGACGCACAGGGGCGGAGACCGGCGGCAAATTAAAAAATTTAAACAAACACATTACATACAGTATACTGTAATCTTATAGATTACAGTACTGTATGTAAAAAAATACACATCCCCCTTGTCCCTCGTGGTCTGCCCTGTGTCCTACATGTACTTTTATATAATAAAAAAAAACATTTTGTGCATGCAAACTGTAGATTGTCCATAGCAACCAAAAGTGTCCCTTTATGTCAAAAATGATTTTAGAGCAGCTAGAAAACAGCGATAATAAATTATAATCACTTGCAGAATTGAGCGATAGCGATTTGTGGGGAAATCCGTCATAAAAAAATAAAAATAATGACAGCGACAATTCTGCAACTGAGCAAATTTCAGTGATTTTGAGTTGATTACATTATTGAATAATTTTTATTAGAATTACATTATCATTTGTTATAATTATTTATAGTTATTTATTATATTATAATTTTATGATTTTGTGTTTCAAACTTTATCATACCCGGGATGTCTACTAGATTCTTGTTTGTACAGATTTAAGTGAGTTATTCCTAAGAATTGCAGGTCTACCGTATAAAATGCCAAACTTTCATGCAAAATAATTGTACCGCTTTTGGTACGTAATTCCAGACAGAATCATACTGCCAGGGAGGTTAAAGGAGTTGTAAAGGAATTTTTTTTTTCACCTTAAAGCAATCTATGCATTAGGCTGGGTTCACACTTGTTCCGACAACGCTCCTACATTGGGAGCTCATGTAGCATGACGTGTGAAAATCAATGTTTCCCTATGAGAGCTGTCTTACCTGGTCCGACACAAGTCGGTCCGACTTTGAAAACACTCCCTGTACTACTTTGCTCCGACATTCATCCTACTTCAGCCCATTGAATATCATTGAAGTCGGACCAAAGTAGGAGCCTTGTCCTTATCAGACATCCGACATGTGATTACAGCAGCAGTAAAAGGAATTTATCTCACTCTGGGATTGTTTTGATTGGTCAAAAACAAGTCAGACTATCACAAAGTCGGTTCAAAGTAATATCCTGTTCATGAAAGTCGGATGGATGTAGGACCAATGTAGGATGAATGTAGGACAGATGTCGCAGAGCAAAGTAGGATGAAAGTTGTACTGCTGTCGTGTAGTATAGTGTGAACCCAGCCTCAGGGTGAAAAAACATCTGGTGTTGTGGCCCCCCCCCCCCCGAGCCCCCGTTTTTTCTTACCTGACCCGTCGAAAGTCCTGCGCGCTCCCGATATCCTCTTTGCCGCTCAGCGCGGATGGATTGAGAGCAGCACAGCCATTGGCACTGCTGTCAATCACATCCAGTGACGCAGTGCACTGAGGGGCGGGGCCGAGTGATACAGCGAGAGGCTATGGCCGCTCGCTGTATCACGGGAGCACGCCCGCAATTAGTTACCACCACGCAAGCTCTCGCATGACTGTGGTGACTAATTGCGGGGAGGACCGAGACAGCCGCCGAGGGACCCCAGAAGACGAGGATCGTGGGCACAGTGGAGGTGAGTATAACATGGTTGTTATTTGAAAAAAAAAAAAATTGCCTTTACAAACCCTTTAAGTCCCTTCTTATGAAGGGGATATTTATTGAAAAGTATATGGTTTTTAGTTCAAGCTGTCATGGCTGAACTAATTTATGGAGATATGATATTTTAAAAGTATTGTAAGTAAACATTTTTAGTTATAGTATATGTTATTATAATATACCAACAATAAAAGAGCTACGGCCAATTTATACCAACAAATAAAATATTTTATTAAATATATAAACTGGTCTCACAGTAATTTATTATAGATAGATCAAATATTTCTATATTCATTCCCATTATAACTTTGGTAAACACGCAGCTTCAGATGAGATTTGACTATACACTCCATGGGCACATCTTAGGAGCTGGCATGACTTGCCTGCACCAAAGCAAATCAATTACATGATCAACAGAAATCCTGCACACCGAGATGGAAAATTCTATTCATCCTTTATTAAAACAGCCAGCAGAAACATGTTCTGTTTCAGTTAATCACAGCGTTTTCTCAAATGATTTGGTTGATTTTATGTAACATTTTGTAATAAGTTATTGCTTTATATTACTCTTTACTATTCATATAAAAACTGTTTTACATTTGATACAAGCAGGGCCGGTGCAACCACTAGGTAAACTAGGCAGCCGCCTAGGGCACAATGCTCTGCATCTGCAACCTCTGCAGGCTGCAGCATGTAACTAACTCAGTCCCAGGCAGCTGCTCCGTCCGACCGCTGGTATAATTAGAGGCGCATCGCAGAACTGAAACCAGCGCTAGAGGAAGCCGATGCTTCCTGTATAGCACTGCCTTCTGTCACATGGGTAGGGTAAAGGAGTGGAGTCAGGGGTGGGGCCAATGGGATGGCAAAATTAGGTGTAGCCCTACACCCGAAGGAGCCGATGGTTGTTGTTTGGGATCAGCGTATTAAGTTACCCTGTGGTGTGTCTAGGGGTAGTGGCAGTGAGTAGTAGCAGCGAGCAAATGTCCAGTCATCAAATGGGTTTTCAAATGCTTTATTTCATGGCCTGGCATGGCCAACATCAACAGGAGGTAGGATAGAAAAGGTTGATGAAGCAGTAGAGAACAGTGCGGTATCAGGCCTGGATAACAAGGAAAGCAAGCCTGCTTTCAGTTCTATGTAGAACTCGTCGCCACTCCAGTCAGAGTGGGATAAGTGCTCCCGGACAGACCTCTGCCACAAGCCTGGCAGCCGAAACATCACATTTAGGTTGCTGGGACGAACAGACCCCTGCCACAGGCCTGGCTCGGGCCTCTGCCACAGGCCTAGTACTTCAGTACTTCAGAGAACAAATTAGGTTTGAGCGAATCCTCCCAGTAAATGCAATGAAGGGTCACTGACTGACAGCTGACATGTACCTGTCATATCCCGGAGACCAGATCCCAGATGGTTCGTTCAAGCCCTTTTGAATAACCTGCCTCTGGGTTCTCCTCAAGCCGATCCCCCACCGAACGGCTCACAGCCTGGGATCTTCTCAGTAAGGTTGGGGACCCAGTAAGTCACTGGGGCCCCCCTTCAACATCTGGATGGGTCTCCATGGAGCATGCAGCTCAGGCCAGGTGGGCCATGCCGGTGGGGTCCGTGGATGCGCGCACCCTGAAGGTAGATGCCGCACCTGGAACGTGGACCCCACGCAGGAAAGAAGAACCCAGACAAGATGGCCCCTGTCACAAATATACCCTTCCCCAGCATGCCCTGCGAGGTTCAATTTCTCCGATTGTCTGCTGGGGAAAAGTGGCTCTGCCAGAACCCCTCTAGCGCCACCTGTCGCCCAGGGGTGGGAACGTACCTCCGGAACGCAGACTGACCTACAGGACAAATCTGGAATGACAGCAGCCCATCAATTTTAACAAATTATGAACGGGAGCAAAATAACTCTCCCATTCCCCTCTAACTTTAGCGTAGCACCCATACTGAAAGTAAGGGGGCGCTACATAGCTCTATCTGTCTCAAAAAATACTATAAAGTTCATTTGGGTAAAGTATTGCACTAAGTAATTGTCCATATCATACATAGCTAGTGACATAGCATTTCCAGAAAATATACAGTAAGTCACAACTGAACTTTGTGAATAAATAATGAAAGCAATAAAAAGCTCCTGCCACGGAAAGGCGATGCGGTTCCCTCAAATTTGGATGGTTGGCTAAACAGGTTCGGCTCCAGAATCACTGCGACATATAACGCTCTAATAAAATATTTATGTAGAATTGTTTTCAGTTTAAAATGATTGAAACTAGGCCAAGAATGTGCTACAAAGACTCAGATGTGAACATACGTGTTAGAAAACTCGAAATTCTACCTCTTATTTACTGGAATTAACATACCAAATTGTGCACTTAGTGACATCAATTCAGTGACTAGCATTACGATTGTTCACATCAAAAGGTCAGTCCACTTAGTTGTTATAGATTTTTCTTGGTAACTTTAACCACTTCAGCCCAAGAAGGTTTCACCCCCTTAAAAAGGAACTGCAGTCTGCTAACATAATTTGTAATAAAAACACCTTTGCCATTCGGGAAAGCTTCCCTCCAACCACTTTGCATGATATTTTATATATACTGTGATTCTGTAATTGCCAACTAAGCTGCAGAAATCTCCCTCCACTAAGTCTGGCTGCCACCATTGTAACTGTGGGCAGCTGAAGCTGCTGCCTGTTTACTTCCTGGATTTACACAGAGTCACACCTTTAGCTCTCATTGGCCCTCTTATGACTCTTATGGGCCTCCAGAGGAATGGGTCTACATACCAGAAAAAAAGTCTAAACTTATTAATTGGAAACTATCCCAAAGAAGCAATTGAGCAATAAGGGAAATCCACTGATATGTAACATGATTACATCCCTTCTGAATAATGCCAGCGTTACCCACACAGTTACATATCTAGGGGGGCATGGAACAATAATTCTAAGGCAATTTTGATTTTGGTTGTAATTCTTTATTGGTTTCCAAGTTGTAATAACCTTCTGTGGGGATAATAAGGATATAAAGCCCTGTGGATGTGAAATGGATGTAGTCCAGAGAAGGATTGACCGAGGGATCACTTGCTGAGTATAGTCCCACTGGGATCTATAAGGGCCCTTTCACACGGGGCGGATCAGTATTGATCCGCTCCGTGTGTGTCCGTAAGCTCAGCGGGGATCCTCCGTAAAATCCACGCTGAGCTGTCGGCTGACAGGGCGGTCTCCGCACACTGTGCAGAGACCGCCCTGTCTTTCCTCCGCTCTCCACTATGGGGGGAACGGATGAACACGGACCGTATGTCTGTATTCATCCATACCGCCTGACGGAAGAAAAATAGGACATTCTTCCGTACGAAAAATCGGTTCATTGCGGATGCGGACAATTACGGGTGTCGGCAGACACTCGTAATCACATAGGGACCAATGTATGTCCCGTTTTCATCCGCAAACGGATGGATGAAAATGCGGACATACGGTCCGCACATGTGAAAGAGACCTAAATGTTAAATGTTCTGGTTTAATCCCCCAGTTAAGCCAATGCAGGTAGTGATCTTGCTAAGTGAAGATGAGCTGACAGACCATGGACCTGTTGTGAAGCATGGGTTAAAGGGATTTTAAACCCTTGTTTTTTTTTTTTTAAATAACAGACATGCAATGTTTACCTCCACTGTGTGGTTGTTTTGCACAGAGTGGGCCTAGTCCTCCTCTTCTGGGGTCCTTCAGCAGCATTAGTGACTCCTCCCAGCATCAAGTGTCCATGTTGGAGAAACGCTCTCCTTAGTGGACACCCATTAGGCACGCTCCCGAGTCCGGCATCTGTGTCCATTCACACAGAATGCGGGACTCGGCCCCCGCCCCCCGTCATTGGATTTGATTGACAGCAGTGAGAGCCAATGGCTGCACTGCTATCAATCTTTCCAATCAGGAAACGAGACATCAGCTAGAGCTGGTGTGCTTGTTCCCGGCTGGAAGTGTACAGCTTTCAGGTGAGTAAAACGGGGGCTGCAGCACTACAGAAGGTTTTTCACCTTAATGCAGAGAATGAGGGTTTATAACCCCTTTAACTTAGGCTGATATATGTAAATTATGTCATAAGAGATAAGATCCCTCTATTCTCCATTGATCTTCCCAGCTGTGTGAATTGGCAATCTCTCCCTGCTAGCAGTCCATGGATTATTTAATAACAGTGGAAGTAAGGATTAATGCTCACCTACTTTTTGCTGATTCATTCAGGTATTGAGATGAGATCAGCTGCTCTCCTGAATCTTCCTGGCAGTGTTCACTCGCAGTCTGTCCCTGTCAGCTCTGTGATTACTGATTACTATGGCCCCTTCCATGGTCACTTATCCATCAGCGGCGTCCTTGATCTCCGCTGAGCCGGTGGATGACAGGTCCCTCTCTGTTCACTGAGCGGGGAGGGGCTTGTCGAGCACCGCTGCTTGTCTATGGAGAGATCGGACGAAAACGGACAGTGGTTGTAAACCCTCTACAACCACTTTATGCTACAGGTAAGCCTATATTAAGGCTAGATATTACCTGTAGCTACCCTGGATATACCCTGTGCATGTTTAGGAGATATCCCCATGTCCTCTGTATGTGCCGTTGCTTCAGTCCGCGCGCATGCATGGAAGTGATGTCATCGCAGCTCCGGACAATCTCACCGCTGGGGGGGCTTTGATCTAAGGTATGCATACTAGCTCATTATGCCTTTGTCTTGGAGGGTTTTTTATATATTTTTTTGCTGAAATGACTGTTTACAGGGTATAGAGACATAATATTTAACTGATTCCTTTTAAAAATGATTAAAAATAGATAAAAATCAATCATATAATGTACCTGCAGTTTTAGTTTCGTTTTTGCATGCCGTTTCCTGCTTCTGTGATGTACAGAGCCGCAGAGCCAATACAGGGCAGTGATGTAAAACAAAATTAATTGGTGCTGAGGGGTTTTAGACACACAGTAATCACACCTCCTTGAAGTTAGTGACCACAGAGCGAAAGCTCCCAGTACTGTGGTTATCAGGAAACAGACAACCAGGAAGTGTGGAGATCAGAGAAGAATTACAGCAACTTGAGATCAAAAAGGAACGAGGACATGAACAGCACTGCATTAAGGTAAAGGAAGCTTTTAAGATAAAAAAAAATTCCTTTACAAACCCTTTAAATCTGTACAAACAAGGGGCCATTGCCCTCACTTATAACGGGCCTTGCAGCAAGGTGCACACGGAAGGGCAACGCATGCAAAACAAAACCAAAGAAATTCCAAGCCCAACTTACTGACCAGCCTGCTGAATTGTCCTGTCTAACAGTAGGCTTTAACCACTTACCTACTGTGCACCTAGACCCCCTTCCTGCCCAGACAAAATATAAGCTTCCGGCACTGCGTCGCTTTAACTGACAATTGCGCGGTCGTGCGACGTGGCTCCCAAACAAAATTGGCGTCCTTTTTTCCCCACAAATAGAGCTTTCTTTTGGTGGTATTTGATCACCTCTGCGGTTTTTATTTTTTGCGCTATAAACAAAAATAGAGCGTCAATTTTTAAAAAAATGCAATATTTTTTCCTTTTTGCTATAATAAATAACCCCAAAAAATATATACATTTTTTTTTTTTCCCTCAGTTTAGGCCGATACGTATTCTTCTACATATTTTTGGTAAAAAAAAAATGCAATAAGCGTTTATCGATTGGTTTGCGCAAAATTTATAGCGTTTACAAAATAGGGGATAGTTTATGGCATTTTTTTTTTTTTTTTTTTTTACTATTAATGGCGGCGATCTGCGATTTTTTTATTGGGACTGCGACGTTATGGCGGACATTTCGGACACTTTTCTGACATTTTTGGGACCATTTACATTTATACAGTGAAAAATGCTATAAATATGCATTGATTACTGTATAAATGTGACTGGCAGTGAAGGGGTTAACCACTAGGGGGCGGGGAAGGGGTTAAATGTGTGTCCTATGAGTGTTCTAACTGTAGGGGGAGGGGGGGGTGACTGGGGGAGGTGACCGATTGTGTCCCTATGTACAAGGGACACAATCGATCTCCTCTCTCCCTGACAGGACGTGCAGCTCTGTGTTTACATACAGAGCTGCACGTCCCAGCTCACTTACAGAGCAATCGCGTGTGCCCGGCGGCGATCGTTGCCGCCGGGCACTCGCACGGGATCCCCGCGGAGCGGCGGGTGCGCGCGCGCGCGCCGCCGGCGACGCGCGCGCGCCCGCCCGCGGCTTTAAAGGGACATCACGTCATATGACGTGATGTCAGAACAATGGAGTCGTCTGCCCGCCGTCAATTGACGGCGGGCAGATGACAAGTGGTTAAAAACATGTTTTTAATGCCTACTGTTAGACAGGACAATTTGGTTGGTTAGCAGGCTGGTCAGTAAGTTGAGCTTGGAATTATTTGGGGTTTTGGTGTTAAATTTGGTCTGGGCATCCAGGCATCAATCATCAAAGGGTTAAAAGCTTGTATTGCTAGAACCATGGCCTCCTTCTGTTATCTTGTGTATTTTAGATTGGGGAAAACTTATGATTCACAATTTTAAAACAGCTGATTTATTGCATCTTTCTGTGATTTATTTTTGTATATTTTCATAGATTGTACACTAAAGAGAAGACTTTATGTGTGAGCCTCAAGAATAAACGTGTCAGGACATGGATTGCAAAGAAAGTCAACGTCAAAAGTCCAAGCAAGTTAAATCATTCTCTGAAAAAGAAAAAGAAAAAGAAAACAAATCAAAGAAAGAACAGGAGAAAAATAATTAAAAAGACCAAACAAAACTAATGTGCTCAGAAATTTGATATATGCATTTGGACTATATACTGAGAGTTCACTGCCCCAAATGAAGAAAACCCCTAAATAATTCACATAAATGGAACTTTGTGTAAAATGAACATGATTCCACCAGTGTTGCCAAAAGAATAAGAGGATTCTCCACATATTCTCTTCCACATCAAGCTTATTTAGTGGTGGTGTGACTGGTGGTAATGGTGGTGTGACTGGTGATAATGGTGGTGTGACTGGTGATAATGGTGGTGTGACTGGTGATAATGGTGGTGTGACTGGTGGTAATGATGGTGTGACTGGTGGTAATGATGGTGTGACTGGTGATACTGGTGGTGTGACTGGTGGTAATGGTGGTGTGACTGGTGGTAATGGTGGTGTGACTGGTGATAATGGTGGTGTGACTGGTGGTAATGGTGGTGTGACTGGTGGTTATGATGGTATGACTGGTGGTAATGGTGGTGCGACTGGTGGTAAGACTGGTGGTAATGGTGGTGCGACTGGTGGTAATGATGGTGTGACTGGTGGTAATAGTGGTGTGACTGGTGGTAATGGTGGTGTGACTGGTGGTAATGGTGGTGTGACTGGTGATGACGGTGGTGTGACTGGTGATAATGATGGTGTGACTGGTGGTGTGACTGGTGGTAATGGTGGTGTGACTGGTGGTAATAGTGTTGTGACTGGTAATAATGGTGGTGTGACTGGTGATAATGATGGTGTGACTGGTGGTGTGACTGGTGATACTGGTGGTGTGACTGGTGGTAATGGTGGTGTGACTGGTGGTAATGGTGGTGTGACTGGTGATAATGGTGGTGTGACTGGTGATAATGGTGGTGTGACTGGTGGTGTGATTGGTGATAGTGGTGGTGTGACTGGTGATAATGGTGGTGTGACTGGTGGTGTGATTGGTGATAGTGGTGGTGTGACTAGTGATAATGGTGGTGTGACTGGTGATAATGGTGGTGTGACTGGTGGTAATGGTGATGTGACTGGTGGTAATGGTGGTGTGACTGGTGAAGATGGTGGTGTGACTGGTGATGATGAGGGTGTGACTGGTGGTGATTGGGTAACTTTCTCCACTCTCGTGACAAAAAAATAAATAAACACTCTTAACGATTTTCAGTGCTGGTTGTCAATAAAAAGCTGTGCATATTGTATCTAGCCACTCAAGCTTTGGAAAGTTTTACCCCCTTCAGGACCAGACCATTTTTCTGCTATTCACCATTGCGCTATTTTAACTGCCAATTGCGCAGTCATTGCGAACCAAGATATGTGTGTGAGCCGCTCAGGCTGCATGGGAGTGAAGTCCTGTGCCCAGTGCTGGCCTGGAAGGGAGCTTGCCTATGCTGCAGGCAATGGTAGAGAATGATAGGTGTCCCGGGAGCCACACATCAGTCAAACTGTGTGATAGTGAATCAGTCTACTGTGTGATAGTGAAAAGCAGTCTCAGCTTGGACCCCTGCCAGGTCACCATCCCAACGCATTTCACTCAGCCCACCGGAGCTTACTCATAGGGATGGAGTCTCCCAGTGGTTAAATACATCATCGGCCACCACTCAGTGAAACAATGAATATCAGGTGTGTGAAGTGTTCACCCTATTTTGTAGACGCTATAACTTTTGCGCAAACCAATCAATATACAGTGCCTTGCGAAAGTATTCGGCCCCCTTGAACTTTGCAACCTTTTGCCACATTTCAGGCTTCAAACATAAAGATATAAAACTGTAATTTTTTGTGAAGAATCAACAACAAGTGGGACACAATCATGAAGGGGAACGAAATGTATTGGATATTTCAAACTTTTCTAACAAATAAAAAACTGAAAAATTGGGCGTGCAAAATTATTCAGCCCCTTTACTTTCAGTGCAGCAAACTCTCTCCAGAAGTTCAGTGAGGATCTCTGAATGATCCAATGTTGACCTAAATGACTAATGATGATAAATAGAATCCACCTGTGTGTAATCAAGTCTCCGTATAAATGCACCTGCACTGTGATAGTCTCAGATGTCCGTTTTAAAGCGCAGAGAGCATCATGAAGAACAAGGAACACACCAGGCAGGTCCGAGATACTGTTGTGGAGAAGTTTAAAGCCGTATTTGGATACAAAAAGATTTTCCAAGCTTTAAACATCACAAGGAGCACTGTGCAAGCGATAATATTGAAATGGAAGGAGTATCAGACCACTGTAAATCTACGAAGACCTGGCCGTCCCTCTAAACTTTCAGCTCATACAAGGAGAAGACTTATCAGAGATGCAGCCAAGAGGCCCATGATCACTCTGGATGAACTGCAGAGATCTACAGCTGAGGTAGGAGACTCTGTCCATAGGACAACAATCAGTCGTATACTGCACAAATCTGGCCTTTATGGAAGAGTGGCAAGAAGAAAGCCATTTCTTAAAGATATCCATAAAAAGTGTCATTTAAAGTTTGCCACAAGCCACCTGGGAGACACACCAAACATGTGGAAGAAGGTGCTCTGGTCAGATGAAACCAAAATCAAACTTTTTGGCAACAATGCAAAACGTTATGTTTGGCGTAAAAGCAACACAGCTCATCACCCTGAACACACCATCATCACTGTGAAACATGGTGGTGGCAGCATCCTGGTTTGGGCCTGCTTTTTTTCAGCAGGGACAGGGAAGATGGCTACAATTGATGGGAAGATGGATGGAGCCAAATACAGGACCATTTTGGAAGAAAACCTGATGGAGTCTGCAAAAGACCTGAGACTGGGGTGGAGATTTGTCTTCCAACAAGACAATGATCCAAAACATAAAGCAAAATCTACAATGGAATGGTTCACAAATAAACATATCTAGGTGTTAGAATGGCCAAGTCAAAGTCCAGATCTGAATCCAATCGAGAATCTGTGAAAAGAACTGAAAATTGCTGTTCACAAACACTCTCCATCCAACCTCACTGAGCTCCAGCTGTTTTGCAAGGAGGAATGGGCAAAAATTTCAGTATCTCGATGTGAAAAACTGATAGAGACATACCCCAAGCGACTTACAGCTGTAATCACAGCAAAAGGTGGTGCTACAAAGTATTAACTTAAGGGGGCTGAATAATTTTGCACGCCCAATTTTTCAGTTTTTTAATTGTTAAAAAAGTTTGAAATATCCAATACATTTTGTTCCACTTCACGATTGTGTCCCACTTGTTGTTGATTCTTCACAAAAAATTACAGTTTTATATCTTTATGTTTGAAGCCTGAAATGTGGCAAAAGGTCGCAAAGTTCAAGGGGGCCGAATACTTTCGCAAGTCACTGTATGCTTAATGCGATTGTAGAAGAATACATATCGGCCTAAACTGAGGAAAACTGTTTTTTATATATGTTTTGGGGTATATTTATTAAAACAGTAAAAAAGTTAAAAATATTGCTATTTTTCAAAATTGTCGCTCTCTTTTTGTTTATAGCGCAAAAAATAAAAACTGCAGAGGTGATCAAATACCACCAAAAGAAAGCTCTATTTGTGGGGGAAAAAGGCTGTAAATTTTGTTTGGGTGCCACGTTGCACGATTGCGCAATTGTAAGTTAAATCGACGCAGTGCTGAATCGCAAAAAATGGCCCGATCATTGGGCAGCCAAATCCTCCGGGGCTGAAGTGGTTAAAAAGAACTTCAACTGAATTTGAATTATAATTTGGACTGTAGACGGGCCATTATGTTTGTTTTGCCATTAAAATCGCTGACTTTCTATGATTTCAAAAACTTGTCGCTTGATGTAGGAAGTATAAGGCGGCGTACACACGACCGAGGTTCTCGCTGGAAACCAGCGAGAACCTCGCTGGAAGCTGCATTCCAGCGAGGACCTCGGCCGTGTGTACGCTCTCGGCGAGCATCCCGTCGGGAATCCCGTCGAGCAGAAATAGAGAGCACGCTCTCTATTTGCTCGACGGCCCGCCTGGATGAATGGCTGGTTGCCATTCCCGACGGGCGGGTCGCCGATTTCGACGGCCGGCAGAGAACCTCGACGGGCGGAACGATGTGTTCTGCCCGTCGAGGTTCTCTGCCGTGTGTACACGGCCTAAAAGATTCTGTGAATATGAATAATGATTTTACATTTCAGAATGAAAAAAAAAACTGAAATAGAGAAAGATAAAATCAGCTTGTGGTGCAGCAGACTCCCCCCAGGTTAAATGTTATTCTGTCAGCCCTGTGACATCATAATGGATAGCTTTGTAATGGATCCTTGGATTGTGATAAATCCCTGAACACTCCAAGCCTCTGGTTACTGAAACTTTTATTGTTCTGTAACGTGGTAAGAAACCCCAAAAACAAAATGTTATTATATTTCAGCTTACCAATTCAATATCTAGTTTTTCATGTCATGGAAAAAAAGTTTTTCTGGACGTGATTCCTCTCAAGCCTGCCTTACCTACACACAATCGTGAAAAAAAATGCTCGAGAAAAGCGCGGTGATGTACAACACGTACGACAGCACTATAAAGGGGAAGTTCCATTCGAATGGCGCCACCCTTGGGGCTGCTTTTGCTAATTTCCCTGTCTCATAACTTCTGTGCATGTGCGTTTTTCCCCCCTCGTTAAAGCATACACACGACCGTTTTTCACACCGTGAAAAAGAACGACGTGAAATTGAGAAAAAATAAAGCAGGTTCTAAAAAAAATTCGCCCATATTTCTCATTGAGAAAAAAATTCTGGAGCCTACACATGATCATTTTTCATGACCAATTAAATTTTTTTTATTTTTCTCGTCATGAAAAATGGTCGTGTGTACGCGACAAAAGATATAGTTGGTGCATTACAGGGTCACTAAGGGAATTTATTTATTTTTTGCTAAAATGACTGTTTACAGGGTATAGAGACATACAAGTTAACTGATTCCTTTTACAAATGATTAAAAATAGATAAAAATCAATCATATAATGTGCCTGCAGGTTAGTTTCACTTTTAAACTGGTTTCATGTTTCTGTGAAGTAGAGAGACACACAGAACAAAAACAAACAAATCCAGATGCCTGAGGGAAGGATTTTTTCAAATATGGTACCCCTGCCTTTTACCCCACTGGTCCAAGTAAGTTACCAGCAGGACATGTCCCCCTCAACAATTCCCACAGAACCCCTGGCAGGCAGTAATATGGAGGGCATAAATAGGGAGGGCTCTGCACTTCCCCTCATAGGACCTAACATAAGGAGCCAGCCTGCTCAATTCTCTGTCAGCACCCTGTCAGCAGCATCTGCATTCTCTGTGACTGACTTATATCAGGCTCTGGCTGAACTCCTGGATAGGGGACTCGCTCAGACTGCTACCAAAATAACAGGAGATTTGAAAGCAGATTTCCAGAATCTGGGCACCAGAATTGAAGCGATAGAAGACAAGCTTGATCAAACGGTGGCAGCCACAGACCAGAACTCAGAACATATTCATACAGTACAGGAGCAATTGGATGTGGCCCTTTCCAGGATCGACGAGTTGGAGAGCAGATCCAGGAGATACAATTTCCGGATCAGGGGACTGCCCGAATCCATCACTGACACTACAGCAGCGGTACAAAATTTGATCCAGAACTTGATTCCAAACATCCCTCAAGTTCGCTTAGAGCTGGATAGAGCCCACAGAGCCCTGGGACCACCCAGAAAGGACGGCTCACCGCGGGACATCATCGCCAAACCCCACTTTTACGCTGTAAAGGATGAAGTCATGAGACTAGCACGTTCTGTGCCCAGTGTTTTGTGCCAAGGTCATCCCGTCCAAATATACGCAGACCTTTCTCCCTCCACAATGCAGCGAAGACGGTCATTAAAGCCGCTACTCCTAGTCCTGGTCCAAAAGGATATAAAATATAAATGGGCATTCCCCTTTGCGGTCAAGTTCTCGGATAAAGGGAAAAACTACTCCTTCTCAAATTTTCCTGATGGAGAAAGACTACTACAGCGCCTTAAGCTCATCTCGCAAGAACCCGCCATGGATACTTCTCATAGCATCCCAAACACCTCCAAGAGACCGACCCCCACCAGCCCTAATTCCCTACTCTGGACCAGGTCGAGATCTAAGAAAGCTAGAGACAGTGGACCCACTTACCCAGATCTCGGTTGACACATTGGTCATATACTCCTTGAACTTTCAAGATTTTTGGTCGGTCCTATGCCTGAGATTTAGACGTTCTCTGATCAGAAGAATCAACTTTTTGGATAATTGACATTTCAACAGTATTTCTCCTGCTAAAAAGATCTCTTCATTTATTCTAATTTTTCCGCAGGGGGTTGTCCCCACCTTGCTTCTGAGGTCCCCTCCTCCTCGATCCCCGTTGGGGGGGGGGACGGGGGGACATCCGGATCGGATTTAGATCCGACCAAACTGGGTTTAGAATTACTCAATTCCTTCCGGTTTCGTTTTTGATAGTTGTTGTAACCAATTTTTCAGGGGCGCCCTGGCTGGGGTGGGCCCCATGTACCTCCACCTCTCCCTTAGACTCCAGAAGGTTTCTGGGGGCGAGGTCGCTTGTTCGCATTTGGAGCAAGCCCTTTTTTGATCTACCTTGGTAGAAATTCTCGAGGAGCATCTCCCCTCCCCGAGAATGTATTTTTTCTTATTTTTTCTCTTTTTCCTTAGTTGGATTGGGAGTCTTCTTCACCACTTCTTTCTCTCTTTCGAATCTGTCCTTTCCTTTTCTATTCCCCATCTTTCCCACATGAGCCTAACCATTTATTATTTTTCAGCTTGCAGTACCTACGATCGAGGAATGTCCACTGGGCTGCCAGTCATCCATCCTGACAAATGGCAAGGTTGGGAGGACAGAAGACATCTCAGGGTGAGTGGAGGTAGAGACAGACAGAGTTGCTTTTCAGTTCCCCATGGCTGACCACGTACAGAGCTCCCTCAACATAGCCACACATAATGTTCAAGGCCTGAACTCCCCAGTCAAAAGGCGAAAGATCTTTGATAGTTACAAATCACTCAAACTAGACATTCTCATGATCCAAGAGACCCACTTTCCTGGGCGGTACAGTCCCAAATTTGTCCACTCTCACTTTCCCCTCTTCTACTTGGCTAATGCCGAGAACAAGACCAAGGGGGTCGCAATCTTTTTCTCCAAATCCTGTAACTTTGAGTATCTCTCTGACTTCAAAGACCCAGAGGGACGATTTATACTGGTTAAAGGTAAAATTGAGGGTCATCTATACTCCCTGGTCTCATACTATTCTCCCAACAAAGGGCAAGACAAGTTTTTCCAATTAACCTTGGATACTTTAACCCCACTTCTGGAAGGTACAGTCATTTGGGGGGGGGATTCCAATGTGGCTTTTGACCAGGGTTTGGACAAATCCAGACCTCTGTCCGCTCAACTTACTAGACCCTCTAGGGTCAGCCTGAAAATTGCCAAACTACTCCATGACAGGGGGTTGACGGATGTTTGGCGGGAGTCTAACCCCTCAAAGAGGGACTACACTCACTACTCTCACCCGCATAGTACCTATGCCAGGATCGATCATATTTTAATCCCTTCATTTGTACTTCCGGCAGTGATCAAGGCCCAAATCAGAGACACAGTCCTATCTGACCATTCTATGGTCATCATGTCCATCCGCTCTTTAGCAGGTATGGCAAGGAACGGACATTGGCGGCTAAATGAGTCCATTCTTTCCAATCCAACCACTACAACGGAAATTAATAAAGCCCTTCAAGAATATTTCACAATTAACAATGTTGAGGATATCTCTGCGGAGACCCTGTGGGCAGCCCATAAAGCCTCTATTAGAGGGAAGATCATTCAGATCTCCACGCGAATCAAAAGAGAACACGAAGCAGAAATTGTACGTCTGGAGAAGTCTTATAGGACCCTAAGGGCACAACACAAAAAGAAACCATCTTTAGCCTTACTAGAGAATATTGACAAGCTGAGATTAGAACTTAACTTAGCCCTCACAACGAAGGCGGAGAGATCTCTCCGCTGGAGTGGCAATAAATTTTACACCCAAAAAGGAAAAATAGGCCAGTTGTTAGCGACCAAATTGTCCCCTAAAACAAGGTTTCACTCCTTACCCAAAATACGCTTGGCAGGTCAAGAACCTACATCCAACCCTAAAAAGATCCTGGAGGCATTCGAAACATTCTATTCTGACCTGTATAGTGCCCCTCCACAGATTCCCAGGGTTTCGATTGACAACTTTTTGGACAGCCTACCCATCCCATCCTTAGACGTAGAACATAGAGACAGGCTGGAAGCACCCTTTTCGGTTGAAGAGGTGGCGACAGTAATCAAGGGCCTCCGAAAGGGCTCGGCCCCAGGCCCAGATGGACTGTCGGCCCTCTATTACAGGTCATTTGCAGATACCCTAGTCCCACATATGACAAACTTTTTTAATTCCAAAACTCAAGGCACCCCTCTGGGTACGCAACTTAATACAGCATACATTACGGTTATCCCAAAGCCGGATAAAAACCCAGAAGAAGTCTGTAACTATCGCCCCATTTCTCTGATAAATAATGACCTAAAAATTCTTACAAAAATTCTAGCTCTCCGTATCTCCTCTTTCATTAATAAATATATTCACAAGGACCAAGTCGGATTTATTCCAGGTCGACAAGGCCCAGATCAAGTGAGAAGGGCAGTGGACATTGTCTCAATTTTGCAATCCAACTGGGACGGAGGTCCGAAACAAAAAGGCTTTCTCCTATCTCTTGATCTGCAGAAGGCCTTTGATTCTGTGTCCTGGCAATATCTTCTCCCCCTACTAGAACGATGGGGCTTTGGCCCAAGATTTATGGGTGTAATACAAGCTCTCTATTCTAAACCAAAGGCCCAAATTCGAATCCAAGGGTACTACTCTTCTCCAATAGACATAGCAAGGGGTACCAGACAGGGATGCCCCCTCTCCCCAATCATTTTCGCAATGGCAATTGAAACCCTAGCGATAGCCATTCGACAGAACCCCGACATTCAAGGCGTTTCATGTGGAGATCAAACTCATAAATGTGGGCTCTTTGCCGATGACTTACTACTATTTCTAACTTCTCCTATTACTTGCCTACCAAACCTTTGTAAGGTAATTTCGGAATTCTCTAAATTCTCAGGTCTCCAAGTCAATTATGCCAAATCACAAGCCTTGAACGTATCCCTTCCACCTCCTACAGTATCTCTCCTCCAACAGTCATTCAAATTTGAATGGTGTCCCTCATCTATCAAATATCTAGGGATTTCCTTAACAGCTCGGACAGAATCCCTTTACACAAATAACTATCCTCCCCTATACCAAAAACTTACGGCCGACATGAATAACTGGGCTAAGTATGATCTTTCCTGGCTGGGCAGAATTAACTCTATAAAGATGACTTTACTTCCTAGAATTTTATATCTATTCCGCTCCCTTCCCATTCCCATCAGAAAAGATCACGTGCAGACTTTACAAAGCAAAATACTCAAATTCATTTGGGGCAAGTCAGGTTACAGAATCCCCCAAAACACGCTATATAACCATAGGAAAAGAGGAGGACTAGGACTACCGCACCTATATAAGTACTTCGTAGCTGCCAGACTAGCTCAACTATCCGTAGTTTACTCTAAACTGGACATACCAGACTGGGTCCACATAGAGGGTCAAGCTGTCCCCCAGTTCTCCCTAGAACACTTACTCTGGTGCCCCCAAAAGAGAAGACCACCCATTTTGTCCCCCTCCCTTTCTCAATCCTACGCCCTTTGGGATAGATTTCGTAACCTTCCTGCCCTGGTTTCGAAAGGTCAACCTCTAGCCAGTGTATTCCAAAACCCGGATTTCCCACCGGGAATGGACAGGAAAGCATTCAGTTGGTGGTTGGATAAGGGTCTGTACCGCATAGGACAATTCTTCACATCCAAAGGCCCTCTTACACTAGACCACTGTGTGACTAAATTGGACATCCCTGACACTGAAAAATTCAGATTCAAACAAATATCACAATTCCTACACACTTTATGGACGGATAGGCCTCTACCTCCCAAATTTACAGATTATGAGCTCTGGTGCGGGCAGACCATGGGACAAAGGGGAGGAATATCTGTCATCTACTCTTCACTCACCCGCCCGACTGAGAAGTCTTCCTATATGACGGCTTGGGAGGCAGACCTCCAAATAGGGTGGGAGTTGGAGACCTGGCAGGCAGCTTGTTCTGATTCTTTTCAGGGCATCTTGAATACTTCCCTGATGGAAGCAAACTTAAAGGTCCTTATGAGGTGGTATATGACTCCCGCCAGGCTTGCGGCCATCTACCCATCATCAGATCCCAGCTGCTTTAGAGGTTGTCAGCTCCTGGGCTCGATGGTGCATGTCTGGTGGGAATGTCCCAGAATCAGACCAATCTGGAAGAGGATTTTTAACCTCATTTGTACAGTCACTGGTTGCTCGGTCCCCAGAACGGCTTCTGTAGCTCTCCTAAATGCTCGGATTCCGGGTATATCCAAGCCCAATCAGAAGCTGATCCGATTTATGCTCCTCGGGGCTAAAATTACCATCGCAAGGGCTTGGAGACAGCCCAGGGTTTCCATTGCAGAAATAAAACGCAAGATTTCGTGGATCATGGTGCAGGAAAAACTGGCCAGCATTCTTTCAAACACGAATCAGAAATTTGAAGCCGTGTGGGGATCATGGGCATCCCACTGTGGTATACCTTTGGCGACTGGGGTACACCCCACGCAACCTGCATCCTTCAGTACAAGTTAAGCTCATGTTTCCCTTCCTTTCCCTCTTTCTTACCCCCACTTTTCTCTCTCCTTTTTTTACTTCTATTCTTTTAAGACAGTTGTATGACCAGAAGGTAATGTTCTTTGTTCTTCGTCCGGTTATTCATATGGGCAATTTGGTAACACTATAGGCCTATCTTATTTTGTTAGTATGAGCTAGAGGTTCAATGAAGCCAAATTCGAACCCACTAATTTCCCATCAAATAAATTTATAGGAGGAGGCGGATTGGGAGGCGCCTGGCTGGGACACAGATTGATCCCATTAGGGGTGTCCGGGACAGGCAGGTCTCCCCTGAGCGCAAGATTACCATATACACCTCTTTTTCCGCCCCTTCCTCTGTTATTAAGCTCGCTGGATTCCTTTAATCAACCCATAGTTGGGAAATTTGAAATCAATAGAGTCATTGTTACTGTCATTATGCCCGGTTTGTTGAATGTTTTGATGGTGTAATTTCAGCCTTTTGTCATAATTTATCTGTATTCTTTATTTGAAAAAATAAAAATCTATTGAAAGCGAAAAACAAACAAATCCAGGGCAGTGTTTTGTTTTTAAAATTAATCTGATTGGTTCTAAGCCTGCATTCACACTATAACGCGGCGTATTTTGCCGCGATTTGTAAACTTTTTTTTTTTTTCACAAAACATTTTACATTGATGTCTATGCCGAATGCCGAAAGTCGCCTGAAAAAAAGGGTCCGGGACTTGTTTTCAGGCGGCAGGCGTACGGCATTTCGGCGTTCGGCATGAGATGTGAACCATCTCATAGACATCAATGTAAATTCGCCCCTCCAGCGGCACAAGCGTTGCACTTCAGGCGTATATACGCCTAGGTGTGAATGCAGGCTGAGGAGTTTTAGACACACAGTAATGACAGTTTGGACCACAGTGAAAAGCTGCCATGAGATTTTTCATAAGGAGCCAGACAAGCAGGAAGTGTGGAGATCAGAGCAGAATTACAGCAACTTCAAAGCAAAAACGAACAATGAGGACATGAAACCAGGACTGCAATAAGGTAAAGGAAGCTATTTAGCTAAAAAATAATTCCTTTAGTGATCCTTTAAGTTTCTTTTCTTTATATGTTTTTCCTTTAGTGTCACCTGCTGATCCAGCTAGTAAGCCTATTATTTTTCATCTGAAATTAACAGACCAGCCTAGCAAAAAGTAGCAGTAAGGGCCCTTTCACACGGGGTGGATCAGTATGCTCAGCAGGGATCGTTTTGTTGTCTTTTCTTCGCTATCCCCTATGGGGGGATCGGATGAACACGGACATACTGTCCGTGTTCATCCGATCCGCAGACGGAAGGAAAAATAGGGTTTTCTTCTGTCTGCAGAATAGGAGCATTGCGGAGGTTGACGAGATCGGGTGTCAGCGGATGTTCATCCGCTGACACCCGCAATCTCATAGGGACCAATGTACGTCCCTTTTTCATCCACACACGGTCCGCAGGTGTGAAAGGGGCCTAACTGCGTACACACGATTGGAATTTTCCGAAGTTCGATGTGAGCTTTTGGTTTGAATTCCGACCGTGTGTAGGCTCCATCAGACATTTTGGCTCCACCTGGTTCTCAAATTTTCCGACGGGAAAAGTTCTTGTCGGAAATTCCGATCGTCTGTATGCAATTCCGACGCACAAAAAAACACGTATGCTCACAAGTAATTAGACGCATGCTCGGAATCATTGAATTCCATTTTCATCTCAGCTCGTTGTAGTGTTGTACGTCACTGCGTTCTTGATGGTCAGAATTTCAGACAATATTTGTGTGACCGTGTGTATGCAACACAAGTTTGAGCCAAATTTCCGTTGGAAAAAAATCCATGGTTTTCTCGTTGGAATTTCCGATCGTGTGTACGTAGCAGTAGAAGGTTGAGACAAACCATTTAACATATACAGTGCTTACAATGATCATATTTAATTCATTTATGTAAAACCTTTATCCGAAAAAGAATAAAAAACGATTACTGTAACCAATTTGTTACACCCCAAAAATCTCAAGGAAGAAAACAATTACTGTTTTGCATGTGATGTTATGACAGATAAATTATTCAGGTAAAAAGGAGTTGTAAATAGGCTTCCAGTTGGGAAGCCACAAAACAATAACACTAGCCAAAGAAAGTATGACATTTCAGAGTTATGCCCTGTACACACGATCGGAATTTATTCGAATTTTTTCATCGGATATTCCGACCGTGTGTGGGCCACATTGGACTTTTTGCCTATGCATTTTTCGGTCGTGCGACGTGGCTCCCAAACAAAATTGGCGTCCTTTTTCCCCCACAAATAGAGCTTTCTTTTAGTGGTATTTGATCATCTCTGCAGTTTTTATTTTTTGCGCTGTAAACAAAAAAAGAGCGACAATTTAGAAAAAACACAATATTTTTTACTTTTTGCTATAATAAATATCCCAATTTAAAAAAAACAAATAAAAATGTTTTCCTCAGTTTAGGCTGATACATATTCTTCTACATATTTTTGGTGAAAAAATGCAATAATCGTATAGTGATTGGTTTGCGCAAAAGTTATAGCACCTACAAAATAGGGGATAGAATTATGATTTTTTTTTTAATCATTTTTTCTTTTACTAGTAATGGCGGTTATCTGCAATTTTTGTCAGGACTACGACATTATGGCAGACACATCAGACGCTTTTGAAAAATGTTGGGACCTTATAATGCATTATTAGTAGAGGGGAACTATAGCCTATCAATACATATGGGGGAACTCTAACCGCCTTTCAACATTTATATAGCAAACCCTGATATAAAACTGCACTAATTACTGTATAAATGTGACTGGCAGGGAAGGGGTTAACACTAGGGGGGCGATCAAGGGGTTAATGTGTTCCCTACTAGGTGATTCTTACTGTGGGGGGAGGGGACTGACTGGGGGAGGTGACTGATGGGTGTCCCTATGTACAAGGGACACACTATCGGTCTCCTCTCCCTGACAGGATGTGGATCTCTGTGTTTACATTACACACAGAGATCCACGTCCCTGGCCCTGTGAAATCGTGGCTGCCAGGCAAATGCGCTCGCCCCCCCAGCGGCCGGAGGCCAGAGGATGTCTATTGACGGCCTCCCGGACCTGTAGAGCCAAGTTTTGGATGTCATTCGTCTATGGCTTTGGTCCCAAGTAGTTAATCAATGACTGCATGAGCGTAATGCCCAATTTAAAGATAAAATCCCATGCATAGGTCTACAGGCAAAAAATAAAAGCAAGTCTCATAACATGCAAAGGTTTATAATACTCACAGAGCCAGATTTATACTTTTTTCTCCCCTAGGCCATCTTATTTGTGACACACTGCTCTATGCTAACACAACATACCGAACCAAAACCAGTTTACTAAGATTTACAATGTTATAACAAGAGCAAGATTATGATCTTAACTACATAAACTGATTAAAAAAACAAAGTACTGTACAGTAAAACCTTGGACTGCGAGTATAATTCATTCCAGAAACATGCTTGTAGTCCAAAACACGAGCAAAAAAAAATAAAAAATTCGAACATGCTGCATTTTTTGTCGTTTTTTTTTGTCATTTTTCGGGTTGTAAAAAATGACCGTGTGTGGGCTAAAACGACGTGAAAAATCCGCGCATGCTCAGAAGCAAGTTATGAGACAGGAGCGCTGGTTCTGGTAAAACTAGCGTTCATAATGGAGATAGCACATTCATCACGCTGTAACAGACAAAAAAGCGCTAATCGTCTTTTACTAACAAGGAATCAGCTACAGCAGCCCAAAGGGTGGCGTTACCCGCATGGGACTTCCCCTTTATAATGCCGTTGTGCGTGTTGTATGTCACCGCGCTTTGCTAGAGCACTTTTTTTAACGATTGTGTGTGGGCAACGTCGTTTTAATGATAAAGTTGGGAAAAAAATTGTTTTTTCTAGAGGCCGAAAATCAATCGTGTGTACGCGGCATTAGAAGCAAAATCCAGTATCAGGCTGGGTTCACACTGCTGTTAATTCTTTTGCAAATTTGAGCCGTTGCGATCGCTCAAATTCGCAAGTCATTAAAATAGCATTGTTTTCCATTAGTGCCATTCACATCAGTGCGGTGCGAATCTAAGGGTCCTGTGCGAGTTTGATCTGTGTGCGATGCAAATTCAGCTCTATAAAATGGCATTCCCTGAAATCGCGACTGCGGATCGTGGCAAAATCTCGATTTCACTGCGATTTTGAAGAAGCAGCAGTGTGAACCAGGCCTTAAAGAAAAGAGAGGCGCCTCTAAAGGCCCATACACAGGGTCGGACTTTTTGACAACAAACTTCAAAATGACCATCGGACAAACTTTTTCGGTTTTCATAGGACAATGTTCACTCTGCAAACTTTTCGGCAACAAAAGTCCTATGGTGCAAGATCCTATCGTGTGTACCGAAGTCCATCGGACTTTAGTCCAAAGTACAAACACGCATTCTCAGAACCAATGATAAAATCAACCAACAATAGCAGAAGTTGACCAAAGGGTGGCGGTAAAGAGCAGAAAAATCACGTTTACGGACTACGCCCTGTGAACAAAAAAACACGGAACAGTTTGTTTGAAGTCCGTTTGTGTGTATGAGGTTTAAGTGTAGCAATATGTCGCTAAATGTTGTACCTTCGTTAAATGTAACCATATTGCTACACTTATGCCCTGTACACGTGATTAGACCTTTGTCCGACCAAATTCACATTGGAATTCCAACAGAGTAAAATAGAACATGTTCTCTATGTAAACTCAGATGCAATTCATCGGAATTTCCGGTGGAATTACAAAAAATCTTCTAATGTCACAGCGCATAAAGGCACTTCATAGTCCTGCGCCTGCCACAAGGCATCATTGAAGGGCACTGATAGGTGGCAATGATAGGTGGCACTGGTGGGCGTTGATAGGTGGCACTGGTGGGCACTGCTTAAAAGTACTGATATGCACTGGTAGATGGCACTGGTAGTTGACACTCTAGGGCATTGCTTAGCAGCAGTGGTTGTCGGTGTGTGGGACCGATGTCCCATTTACACAAGCCAAGTAATGCTTGGACAAATTATACATTAGAAATGATTGTTTCTTTCAAAGAATATACACTTTTGCGCACTGGTTCTGACTAGTATTCCAATGTTTCTCTTCTCCCTCTTTCTCTTAATCAGTCAGCTAATGTGACCTCAGTGCTAAGGGAGAGAGGCACAGGAGGGTCAAATAAGGATGCTGTGAAGCCAACAGACATCCTCTTTATCAACTGATGACGTCATTGGTTGTTAGGATGCCAGTGTCTAGAAAGTCATAATGGTGCATAATGAAAACCTGTGACTTTGTGTAACTAAGGCAGGCTTCACCCACCTGCTGGTTTGTATACAATTGCTGATACAATTGGTGATCTATGCCAGTAAGTGGGAGCAAATACCTGTAATGCACAGGTATCTACTCCCCCCTCCCCCTGAAAGGTGCCAAATGTGACACCGGAGGGGGAGGAGGAGTCCTAAAAGTGGAAGTTCCCTTTTTGGTTGGAACTCCACTTTAAGAAGACTGAGGGACAGTCCACCAAAGTAGAGTGGGAGAGTGCCATTTGCCTGAGGAACGGAGGATCAGGTAAGTATATGTGGTTCTCCTCTCCCCTAGATAAAACAAGCAGGTAATCCTTGCAGTGCTGGCACAACCCCACTGTAAGGGATATTTATTTCACACTGAGCCCTGAGTGGCGTCAATAGCCTGGAGCAGAAGGAACCCGTTTGTATCACTTCCGTTCTTTGTTGTTTATTAACATTAGAAAAATAATGAATTTGATTGCCAACACTGATGGTACTTAAGAACGATTGTTCAGATGTAAATATGAAATGTTTGACTTGCTACTTACCACATTTCATGGAGACAATCATTGCTTATTTATCGTAATTAATCAAACGACACGCCTTTCATGTCACATAGGGCTGATATTGTTCTCCGGGTTAAGTAACATTTTAGTTTGACATTTCTGATATTTGCATACAATAATTACCAGTGACTGAGATGTCTTTCCTTTTCTGTGCACATGGTAAAAAATTCCACCCAAGCTTTAACACAATGTGCATAGTAAAGCCCAAGTTCACCATTTTTACATTTCTTTACCTATAATATTCTTGCTGTGCAGTCATTCTGGATTCACTTTTGCTTGTCAGCCACACTCCCCTCACTTTTCACTTTTTACAGATTGCCATGGGTAATCATACACAGGGCAGATAAACATGGCTGAGTCAAGCAAACCTGATTGTAGTTCGAGTCATGCATGTAGAAAAGTCCCGGGACCCCAGATTAAGGTGACCAGATTTTTTTAATTAAATCCGGTGACATATTTTTTATGGCAGCAATCAGCGACTCCCTGACCATCGCCACCGCTGGCCACCTCACAGCCTGTCAAGTCTTAATTTCTGGGCCCCGACGACTACCGGGTGGGGAGCAGCAGGGCCGATCTGAGACGGGGTGCAGGGGGTGCACTGCACCCAGGCGCCAGTGGGGAGGGGGTGCCAAAGTGTCAGGAGCACCGTTGGTCAGTGTGTTGCCAACTAGTCGGCATTTATTTTGCTTTCCCGAAGCCTCTAAACAGGAGATTCTCCTTATGTAATCTGTCCCACCCCATCCCTGTCTCCTCCAAGGCTGCAGATGGGCATCGATCAGGCTGCACTGATGGCAATGGTAAGGCTACATTCATGGCAATGATGAGGCTGCATTTATGACTATGGTAAGGCTGCATTCATGGCAATGCTGAGGCTGCATTCATGGCAATGGAGATGCTGTATTCATGGCAATGGTGAGGCTGCATTCATGGCAATGGTGAGGCTGCATTCATGGCAATGGTGAAGCTGCATTCATGAGGCTACATTCATAGCAATGGTGAGGCTGCAAATTGGCACTGATTAGGCTGCCAAGTAGGTGAGGCATAAGAGATCAAATCTGGACACCA
This sequence comes from Rana kukunoris, assembly GCA_029574335.1. Lineage (NCBI taxonomy): Eukaryota > Metazoa > Chordata > Amphibia > Anura > Ranidae > Rana > Rana kukunoris. Next base: position 68,102,183 of record CM056049.1, on the reverse strand, counting down.
CATCCCGTTTAATAAACAAAAGAAAAAATGTGGTAGGGTAACAAGCCCTGGGACTTTAAAGGTGTCATAATAAAAGGTAGATCCAAACAGATGTAATAAACATGCAATAATTTATTATTTAACATATACATTAGATAAAAAGAGATTCAAACATTTCAAATCCCTAGGATTATTAACGGCTTCAAATGAAGACCCGCAGCAGAACCTGTACTGTTGGTGCCCGACATGTTTCGCTCAAAAAAGGAGCTTCATCAGGAGTGTATACAGGATAAACTAGAAAAATAAAGAAATAATAATCCATAAGAAATTCAGCATTTTAAGTGATGCTGTAGTTATAAATACATTGGACAATACCATGATTTTCAAAACAATATGTATATACTACAATGATGATTGAAAACAGAATAATGGAAATAACCAGATTTGTAATAGCAATAGCTGATACATTTACATAGATCAAAAACCGATGTAACTACATTAAGTAAAATGATCATGAGCAATCTTACCTATCTGAGTCAGAGACAATCCAAATGCATTAAATAAGAACGTTGTGTTTTGAAGAAATTTAATTTAAAATAACTTTGAAGAAACTTCAATAGTTCTTGCCACCATCAACCCGCACATAAGACCCCAGTAGACCTGGTCCGCCCAGATGAGATAATCAAAAGGCTACAGAAGATAAAAGTAAAAATAATGAATCACAAAAGAGGGGGGATTCAGACCAAGAAGTACTTAAACAAATTTGGCCAAACAATGTACTAAACAGTATAATAGATCTATACCTGGGCTGTTAAAGAGAACTCAAAGGGTCAGTTCAAATCTGGCTGGAGTGGTATGCTTCAGCATATAAAGGATTAACCATACCTCTGGTCTATCAGCAGAGGATGGCCTCATCTGATGGAATTGCTGTTTAAAACAAAAACCAGCAAGCCATCAGTAATAGTAGTGTCAGTGAAACACATATAGGATATATAGAGCATACATCTTACAGCCCCAAGAGGGGAGAGGGGAGGATGGGTGCAATGCAAAAAGAGGGGGGGGGGGGTGTTTCATACCTGCAGATAAAGGCTACAGTCCACTCACATATAGGAGGTTCGGCTGTGGATGGAACCCTGTCAGTGTAGGGAATAGACAGTCCAATCAGGAAAGCAGCCATAGCTGTGCTTTTAAATACCCTCTTGACGGCGTCTGACGTCACCACCGGGGTGCCATGCCCTTACACTGCCGCCCGCCTCCGTGTAGAAGCCGATCGACTGCGCATGCGCCGAGGTGCGGAGCGGGCATCATATATGACGCCGTGATGGCCGGCGCCATCTTGGAAGCTGGAAACCGCCCAAAAGGATGAAGGACAGAAAAGCCAGCGAATGGCGTGCATGTCTACAGACGGAATTGCAGTTCTGAGGTGGATTTCACACGGGAAGCGCAATTACTACGAAGGCGCTTTCAGGAAAGGGGGTACAGTAATAAATGCCTCAAGAAGGCATTTGCTAGAGCCAAAATGAAAAGCAGGGGTTCACTGCTCCATGACCCTAAACCCGTCAAATCCAATCCAGGGACTAGGGTTATTACCCGATTCTCTGGCCACCATCGCCACATCAGGGAGATCCTCCAAAAACATTGGTACCTACTGATGGATGATGAGGTGGTGTCCAAGCATCTATGTGCATACCCCCCAATCACCCCAGCATTACACCCCAAAATACATTCTGCTGCTTCTCCTGAGTACGGGGATACCACATGTGTGTGACTTTTTGGGAGCCTAGCCGCGTACGGGACCCCAAAAACCAATCACTGCCTTTAAGATTTCTAAGGGCATACATTTTTGATTTCACTCCTCACTACCTATCACAGTTTCGAAGGCCATAAAATGCCAAAATAGCACAAAAACCCCCCAAATGACCCCATTTTGGAAAGTAGACACCCCAAGCTATTTGCTGAGAGGCATGTCGAGTACATGGAATATATATCTTTTTCCGTTTATATCGCAAAAAATAAAAATCCCAGAGGCAATCAAATACCATCAAAAGAAAGCTCTATTTGTCGGAAGAAAAGGACGCACATTTTGTTTCGGTACAATATTGCATGACCGAGCAATTACCAGTTAAAGCAGCGCAGTGCCAAATTGTAAAAACACCTCTGGGCATTTAGCAGCATATTGGTCCGGGGCTTAAGTGGTTAAAATGATTGTGTGTGGGCTTTACGTCGTTATTTGTCTTCTGAAAAACGACCAAAAAAAAATTCGAACCTGCTTCAATTTTTTATGTCGTTTTTTGTGTCATGAAAAATGATCGTGTGTGGGCTAAAACGACATTTAAAACTACGTTTTCAAACCCGTGCATGCTCAGAAGCAAGTTATGACGCAAGCTTGAATGAAACAGAGTGCCGTCGTAAGTGTTGTACGTAACCGCGCTTTGCAAGAGCATTTTCAGAAAACGATGGTGTGTAGGCAACGTCGTTTTTTAAAATGAAGTTTTTTACAAGACAAAAATACTACAGTTTGTACGCGGCATAAGAATAGATATGAGTTTTCCAAAAAGGGGAGGGGGAGGGATTCCAATCCTATACCATTGACAACCTAGTGTATTGCTATAATTTTATGTTATTTCACCCATGTTACTAGATAGTAGATTTTCATGACCAACAGTGGAGCCTCCCTCCACTTCTTCTTGTGTTTTATGGAATATACTCACTTCCTCAGGAAGGAACAGTATCAGGATTTCTTACTTACCGTATTTATCGGCGTATAACACGCACTTTTTCCCCTTAAAAACAGGGGGAAATCGTGGGTGCGCGTTATACGCCGATCCCCTGTCTCTGAGCGATTAGTGTAATGATATATTGCGCTAACTAAAAAAGGGTGAATATAGGTCAAGCAGCCAACACAACAAAATGGATATTTGTAACAAAAATAGGTGAAAAGTGTAGCGCTAATACGGGGGTCCTATACGGGATCTCCCCAATGTGATTAAAGAGGAGTTCCACCCAAATTTGGAACTTCCTCTTGTTCCACTCCTCACCCCCTTACATGCCACATTTGGCATGTCATTTTTTTGGGGGGGGAGTGGGGGCTTCAGTAGGAGTGGGACTTCCTATCCCACTTCCTGCTTCCGCCGAGGGGCTGGTTAGGCGATTAAGCCTTAATCGCCTACAGCAGCCCCTCCCTGTAGGCGATCACATGGGACACTGACAGGTCCAATGCGATCGCCTCTCCAATCAGCGGCGAGCCGTGCCGCTCGCACATGCCGGAGGTGGGAAAAGAATATATTTTCAAGGAGTATTTTCCAAAAAATATATGTTTCCCTCTAAGTGACCTTTAGATATGTCATCAAGATTCGTAAGTATTCAAACTCATTTATCAAGACAGACAATAAAAAGGAACTACCTTGCAATATGAGAGCATATAATAGCACAAAAAGCAACTATTGTGAATAAGTGACAAAACCCTGCGATATGAGAGCATATAATGACACAAAGTCCACTGTGAATAACTCAGGGTCACCAATCATAAGGGACTTCAGTCCCAACACCTAATAGGTGTGACACACATGTCCTTCTTGTTAATCGACTTGAATGCGATATATAGTTCAAGAAGTGATCTTCACACTTTGCACATATACAAATAGATGGGTACCCTTACCGTATAAGATGGACCCTCACCTCACCATATGGCGGGGGGTCTTGCGAGCTTTATTAGACCGATTGTCTAGTCCGGTTACCACCAGGATTGTAGTCCCAGGCAGGGGTGATCTCCAAGGTGTGTCGGTGTCCACAGGATGAATCGGTTTTAAAATTCACACTTTGATAGTGCCCAGTAGCTCTCAAGACACGGAAGAGGGAAATTTAAACTCTAATGCCGCGTACACACGGTCGTTTTTTGCAATGAAAAAAAACGACGTTTTTTAAAACGTCATTTAAATTGATCGTGTGTGGGCAAAACGTCGTTTTTTGTCTTCAAAAAAACGACCAAAAAAAAATTCCAACATGCTTGAATTTTTTGTGTCGTTTTTCAAAACGTCGTTTTTTGTTTCACAAAAAGTCACCGTGTGTAGCAAAAACGTCTTTCAAAACGACGTTTTTCAACCCGCGCATGCCCAGAAGCTAGTTATGAAGCGAGCTTCAATGGAAAAGAGTGGTGAACGTAACCTCGCTTTTTGTGAAAAAACGATGGTGTGTATGCAAAATTGTCTTTGAAAAGTGACGTTTCAAAAACGTAGTTTTTTACTTCACAGAAAACGTCGTTTTTTTTTCATCGCAAAAAACGACCGTGTGTACGCGGCATTAGTATTTTTTTTTTTACAGGAAATTTTCCTCCTAGAACTGGGTGCGCACTATATGCCGGTGCGCGTTATACCCAGATAAATACGGTACTTGCCATCAAATTGGTGTGCCGAGTTTGTAGTGTAGCACTACCCCCAGAAGGAGCTGCTGGTGGTTTTGGGTGGCACATTTACCTTGTGGCTCTTCTGAATTCCTAGGGGTGAATGGTGCAAATAGCAGTAGTAAAAGAATATCCGCAACAAGTGTCTTTTCTGTGCTCTTTATTACCCAGCGGGGTAAAAACAATGAACCGTTGATGAAAGGATAAAGTTTGAAAGAAGAACAGCAGATTCAAGCGTAGTATTTGGAACAGTCCTGCTCCCATATGTAACACTTTCCATACCACTCCTGCCTGAGTGCCTTGAGGAAAAGTCTCTGCCACAGACCCTCCTTGGAATGAACTTGGATTTGAGGAAAAGTCTCTGCCACAGACCCTCCTGGAGTGTACTTCAGGGAGACACCTCTGCCACAGGCCTTTTATGATTGCCAATATGGAGGCAATCCTCCTCGGAAGAATTATCCCTGGATCTCCTTCTTAACGTCACCCAGGTACCAACTGACAGGTTATCAATCCTTCAGTGTCCGGCTACCTTCATCCCCGGTGGTTTCACGAAATCCTCTTGGACCCCAGCCTCTCATTGGCGCTCCTCAGATGGACTCCCCACCTGAACAGCTATACTGCTTGGGATCTTCAAAAGTGGGAACCCAGTCGAGCACTGGGTCCCCGCCGCTGCTCAAATGTTCCGGACCAACATGGTCCCGGAAGCAGGAACGCCCGTGTGGCACGCGCGCCCCGGCCAGGTAGACCATAACGCCGGGGCGCTGTGATGTGGTCATCCTAAAGGTGGGTGCCACACTGGAAGAAGAAAACCCAGACTCAATGGCATCTGTCCCATAAGTACTCTCTCCCAGCATGCCCAGCAAAGACACTCCCTCCTGATTGGCCGCTGGAAAAGAACACCCAAGTCTCAACTCCGCTGCTGCTACCTGTCGCCCTGGGGTGGGATAGCACCCCAGCAACAGAATGAGCCCACAGCACAGCCAAGCTAAAACAGAGACCCTATTTGATTTGGATCAGAGTCATTAGTACTCTGATCACCCTCTAAATTTCAATAGCACCGGTACTTGGAAGTAACCAGGCGCTACAGTAGCATCATACTCAAAAAGACTTGAGGTTGTAATTGGTGCCAAAGGTGTTTCAACAAAATATTGAGCAAAGGCTGTGAATACTTATATACATGGTATTTATTTTTTTTTTTATAAATTTGCAAATATTTCAAACAGACTTTTTTCACGTTGTCATTATGGGGTATTGTTTGTAGAATTTTTGAGGATGATAATGAATTTAATCCATTATGGAATAAGGCTGTAACATAACCAAATTTTGAAAAAGTGAAGAGCTGTGAATACTTTCCAAGTCAAGTTCCGGCTGCACTATAGATATATACACATACTGTATATAAAACATGCACTAATGTATGTTATGGGCCAGATTCATCCAGTGATCCGCCAGCCTAACTGTCACTTTAAGCCGGCGTTTCTGTTTTCTATAACCAGAAAACAAGAAACGCCGGGTTGAAGTTCCGATGCGAGCAGCGTAAATGAGTTTCGCCATCGCATCGTTACTTCAACTTAAAAATGGCGCCGGGGGCGTTCCCGCCGATTTACGTTCAAAAAATATGTTAATGAGCGGAAATCGGCAATTCACGAGCGAATTCGGGCGCGACGCAGTGACGTTACGACGTTTCCGGAAGCGATACGCGGCGTATAGATAAAGCAGCCCCCTAGTGGAGTATCCTATGTTAGGTATAGGCGTTGTCATCGCGTCGGAAAAAAAAAAAGCGGCGCTTGCGTAAAAAGTTCATGAATGGGAATGTGACGTCATTGACGTTCATTCACAGAATTTGGAGCATGCGCACGGGGATGCTTTGACACTCGACGCATGCGCAGTACGTTCGCCGCGGGATCGCCCTTAGTTTAAATACTACACGCCCCGTACCCGCCCAATTTGAATTCCGCCGGCTCATTTGCGATACGCTGCCGCAACTTTAGGAGCAAGTGCTTCATGAATGACAGCACTTGCTCCTAAAATTTCGGCAGCGTAACGTAAATGAGAAGCGTTACTCTGGAGCAAAGATGCTCCCATCTACCTGAATCTGGCCCTATGTGTGTTGGTGTGCTGCGGCCCAGGCACATTGCCTTGTGTTCTTTGGCTTCAGTTCAAATCATCACTCTGTATTCATGTGCACTGAAAAAAACAGGAACATTTTTGCACAGTGCTTAGAATTGCATAAGGTTTAAAAAACAAAAAAAGAACTGCAACTCATTTTAACATCACCGTGCCATGCTTGGCAGCATGTGATCCCACTGCAGACCAGCTCAAATGCATTATGCACACTGTGTGGTATGAATAACTCCAAAATTTAAATAAAAAATAAATAAAAAAAATTACGAAACTGTCCAAAGGAACGCTGGTGCACTCTAGTGGGAACTGTGTAGAATTAAAATTGCTTACAAGAAAGGTATCATATGTTCTCATATTTTCATGCAGGGGCACACGGAAGTTCTGTTTCTGTCTTCATTATAAGAAAGCAGAAAACTGATTTTAAGAACATGCTTCAAATGTACTTTTAGAATATATATAATTAATACATTATTTAAAGTATATAGAAAGCAATTTGAAAAATCTCTTAGAAAGAGGATTGCCCTGCTATTTCTGTTCTAGTAACACTTTAACCACTTAACCCCCGGACCATATTGCTGCCCAATGATCAGAGCACTTTTTGCGATCCGGCACTGCGTCGGTTTAACTGACAATTGCCCGGTCGTGTGACGTGGCTCCCAAACAAAATTGGCGTCCTTTTTTTCCCACAAATAGAGCTTTCTTTTGGTGGTATTTGATCATCTCTGCGGTTTTTATTTTTTGCGCTATAAACAAAAATAGAGCGACTATTTTGAAAAAAATGCAATATTTTTTACTTTTTTCTGTAATAAATATCCCCCAAAAATATATAGAAAAACGTTTTTTTCCCTTCAGTTTAGCCCGATACGTATTCTTCTACATATTTTTTGTAAAAAAAAAAATCTCAATTAGCGTTTATTGATTGGTTTGCGCAAAAGTTATAGCGTTTACAAAATAGCATTTTTTTCAGTACTGCGACATTATGGCGGGCACTTCGGACACTTTTGACACATTTTTGGGGCCATTGGCATTTTTATAGCGATCAATGCTATAAAAATGCATTGGATTACTATAAAAATGCCATTGGCAGTGAAGGGGTTAACACTAGGGGGCAGGGAAGGGGTTAAGTGTGTTCCTGGGTGTGTTCTAACTGTATGGGGGGGTGGCCTCACTAGGGGAAATCACTGATCTTCTGTTCATACATTGTATGAACAGAAGATCAGCGTTTTCCCCGCTGACAGGACCGGGAGCTGTGTGTTTACACACATAGCTCCGGTCCCCGCTCTGTAACAAGCGATCGCGTGTGCCCTGCGGCGATCGGGGGCGAGTGGGGGGCGCGCGCGCCGGCGGCACGCATGCGCCCCCTAGCGGCCGCAGAAGTGCTGACGTAGAGCTATGGGCTCTCGCCCAGGAGAGCCGACCTGCCGCCGTATAACTGCGGCGGCTGGTTGGCAAGCAGTTAAAATGCTGCATTCTGCTTCACTTTTATTTCAGTGATCCGGTCCTGGAAATCAGAACAGTTAGGGAAAGTAAATTCCATAGACACAGACAGTGGTAGTGCATCTAGCCCCTCTATTTATATCTGAAAAAAATAGTTTTTGCCTTTAGTTACACTTTATCCCCTTAGAGCTAGCGCCTGCCAGCCCTTTAGTGGGTTTAGAATGCCGGGAGGTGGGGGTCATAGTCATGTGACCTGACCACCGAGCTTTCGGTTAGCCTCCGGCAACTGCGTCAGGAGCACAGAGGACGCGCAGTCTTGGCACAGCTCCATTGGCGCTATTTCACGCAAATGTGATCAATCGGTGCCAAGACCCAGCTGCTGAGAGGCCACATATTTGCGAAAAGATTGCATTGGAGGAGTGCTAATATCACCACACATACATTTTGTGGCTGCCTTCAGGTACAAATTCCATAGATTTAATACAAGATGATTTATTATACATATATAATATCTAAAACTATATACAGTATCTCCCAAAATGAGTACACCCCTCACATTTTTGTAAATATTTTGTTATATCTTTTCATGTGACCATATTGAAGAAATGACACTTTGTTACAATGTAAGTAGTGAGTGTTCAGCTTGTATAACAGTGTACATTTGATGTCTCCTCAAAATAACTCCACACACAACCATTAATGTCTAAAGCGCTGTGAGTACACCCCTAAGTGAAAATGTCCAAATTGGGCCCAAAGTGTCAATATTTTGTGAGGCCACCATTATTTCCTGTGGCATCATGGCAGCATACACCTTTGGGTTGTGGCTCCGCCCCCACAACCTGATAGGACCGTTTAACTATTAAGCCCAGAGAGGGCCCCCGCCCAGATATTCTCCTTGTTTTCCTCACCTGAGAAGGAAAAGATGAAGAACCCCTTACCGCTTTCGCCCCAGCCAGGTTCTAGCCTCTCCTGGGTGGAAGTCCTCTCCTGTACAGCCTCTAAATGAGCTATATGGAAGGAACCCCACTCTGATGGTCTCAGGGGTATGCTACCAGCCTTACACAAACCTTCAATATGTTTATACTGCAGCGACCTCCAGCTCTTCTGAGCATCCCTTTCAAATAACACTTACTGAGCCTTGTAGTCCTCCAGCAATCTGGTCTCCAGACATGCGTGCCAGCTCCTCATAGACCTTAAATAGGTCTTTACAGTGGTCTCCAGCTTTCCAGTATAAAAGAAACCATCCCCTACAGGCTCACAATGCTGACTTCTATTGGGATTCCAGTTTCCAAGATGGCGCACATCTGCTCACAGCACTACTGAGCATGTGCGGCTGTGATGTCATCACGAGTGACAAATTTAAAAAACCCAGCTTTCTCTGCCGTTTCTTCTCTGCAAAAAACACTGTTCTGCCAGCGTTTTTCAGTGGTATAGTTTGCACTGCTGTTCCTCCTTCAGGTAAGCCCTGGGGTTTCTCTTCCTTTCTGATCCCAAGTTACTACTGCTTTCAGTTTCATGCTCACTTCCTACTGTCTCTGTAGGGGGGAAAACCTATCACTCCTCACGGAGGTCGCTGCCCTGGTAGATCATCACCAGCCTAATAGGTTAGGGTGACCAGACATCCCCGGTTTCAGGGGACAGTCCCCTGATTGAGGACACTGTCCCCAGACAAAGTCTGTCCCCAGTTTTGTCCCCAGATTGAATTTAATAGGGGGCAGGGGCAATTTCAAATTACACACCCCCCACTCCGCCGCGCCTAGTAGCTTAGGGGGTGTATTTTTTTTCCATTATCTGTGCCCCTTTCTGATGATCATGTGCTTGTCGGAGCGGAGGGAATATTTCTTTAGTTTCGGGTGCATGCCCATTCAGCTTCGCTCGCATGTTCTTCTGCCTTGGCTCACGTCTCGGCCAGCCGCCTGCCTGCTTATCCCCTTGCCTTCCCTGGTGGAGTGATCTTCCTCCGCTCCTCATGCAGTAGTAGCCGGGGGACAGAGAGTAATGCCTTGACAGGCTGTGAGGTGGGCGGTGGCGGGCAGAGAGTCGCTGATTGCCGCCATTACCAGTAAAAAAATAATATGTCCCCGGATTTCATTTTAAAAATCTGGTCACCTTATAATAGGTAAGATTGGTAAGTAGTGAAGACTGAAAAAGAGAGCCTGTCACTAATGCTGTCTAAATTGGACAGCCCTATCAGGTCGGCCAGATCGTCAGTTTCAAGATGAAAAGAGCCATCTAGAAGAAGCCGCTCAAACCACTGGCAAAGCCACTCGGATCACGGCAGAAGTCGCTTACGCAGCAGGGGGAGTCGCTCAAGTCGCAGGAGGAGCCGCTCAAAATCCTATTTAAGGCACAGACACTCCTATAATAGGAGGTCCCCTTCATGCAGATGATCTCCTCCCTCTCAGTATATCCGCCCATCAGGGAATTCATGCTGGGTCTGCGGTGCCATAGCACTTCCAGACAAGCTGGCTTGTCGCACTTGCCTAGACGAAGCGACCAGAGAAAGAGAGCCGCACAGAGATCCAGCCAGAGACACATCCCTGCAAATCGCAGAGTCTGAAACAAGCAGGTCCGCACAACGCACTTCACCTGCGACTCCTCCCACATCTAAAAAGTCAGATCCCTTATCTGACAATGAGGAATTTGAGGTCTCCACTGGATTCAACGTTGCACTAATAGAACCCTTTATTAAATCAGAGAAGTAAGCCATCGATTGGGAAGAGGAAAAAGAAACTCCGCAAAAAGCAAGAAAATATTTTCCGGATCTGAAAAGAGAGCCAGAGACCTTCCCATTTATTGATGAACTGGAAGACCTAATCAAGGACGAATGGCAGAAACCTGAGAAAAAGACCAGTCTCAGCAATAGGCTTGCCAAACTGTATCCGCTGAAGTTATCTAGTGTCAACCCACTAGTAACACCGCCAGTGGTAGATTCTTCCCTGATGCGCCTCGCCAGGCATGTAACACTTCCAATAGAAGATGCAGTTACATTTAAAGACGTGCTGGACAGAAAGATCGATCTAGATCTTAAAAGAGCCTACCTATCTGCAGGGGGTGGCTGTAGACCAGCAATAACACTAGCAGTAGTGGGAAGAGCCATTTCAAGCTGGTCCTTCAACGCCGAAAAATTGGTATCTGAGGGAATGGATCAAGAGAGAGTAATCGCAGCTCTCTAGGAGCTTAGCCTTGCAGGCGATTTTGTAGCAGAAGTTTCTGTAGACATGATAAAATCAACATCAAGAGCGATGTTAAGCTCAGTCATGGCAAGGAGAGCACTTTGGCTAAAACCCTGGTCAGCTGACCCTTCCTCGAAGTCTAAGGCTGCGTACACACGATCGAATTTGTCCGCTGAAACTGGTCCGACGGACCGTTTCAACAGAGAAATCCGATTGTGTGTATGGGCTAGCGGACATGTTTGTCCGGCAGACAAATTTTAAAGCATGCTTTAAAATTTTTCCGCCGGAGACATGTCCGTTGGATATGTCCGCTGGTTAGTACACTAACCAGCGGACATATCTGCCCGCACATGCGTCGAATGGATTTGATGCATGTGCGGAAGTATTTTTCTTCCTGGTTCGGTGACGGTCAACGTCACCGCCACTTCACCGCGCTGTCTGCCGGCGGGGATTTTGATCCGATGGTGTGTACACGCCATCGGACCAAAATCCGGAGGAGACATGTCCGCTGCAAATGGTCCGTCAGGCATGTTTCAGTGGACATGTCCCTCCGTGTGTACGTGGCCTAACTGGTGCAAAATCCCATTTGATGGCACAAACCTCTTCGGAGAGAAGTTGGACTCGGCCATTTCAAAGGTCACCGGCGGGAAGTCAGGCCTCATCTCTTCAGACAGAAGGCCGAAGCAACAAAGACCGCCTACCGCCAGACGAAACCTCCCAGACAGGTATAGGGAGGCTAAGTCATACAGGCACGGCAGAGAGTACAGGAAGTATTGGAAGAATCCACAGTCCTCCTTCCTAAAACTACAAAAATCTAAGACCCCTGCTACCGTCCAAGATGGACACAAATGGAGGTTCAAGAATCATCCTCCCAGAGACCAGTTTGTCTCAACCAGAATTCCAACTTCTCAGGAAAAGAAGCTGGTGCTGACAGAATATGTTCAAAAACAGGCCATAGTGGAATTACCACCTCCACAAAGGGGAAAAGGCTTCTACTCGCCTCTGTTCCTGGTAAAGAAAAAGACTGGGGATTTGCGCCCCGTCCTAGATCTGAAAAATCTCAATCGTTCAATCCTAGTGGAGACATTCAAGATGGAAAGCCTACAATCAATCCTCTATGCAACAAACATTGGCGACTGGATGCTCTCCGTGGATTTGAAGGACGCTTACCTGCACGTTCCTATTCACACCACTTTCCAGAAGTTTCTCTGTTTCTCGGTAATTCATCAACACTTTCAATTTTAAAGCCTTTCCGTTCGGCATTTTCACTGCTCCCAGAACCTTCACCAAGGTCCTGTTACCAGTAATAGCTTTACTAAGGAAGCAAGGTTTAAGAGTCCACCATTATCTGGACGACATTCTACTGCTCGCAGACAACCAAAAGTCTCTTCTACTCCATCGAGATACGCTAACATCCACCCTTCAAAAATTTGGGTGGCTGATAAACTGGAGGAAAAGCAATCTCCAACCTACCCAAGGAATGGTTTTCCTGGGAGCAGAACTACATACCCGGCTCAATACCATAGAGCTTCCTCAAGAGAAGATTCCCATCATAGTCCAAAAGGCAAAGAGGTTACTCTTATCCACCACGCTTCAGCCAGAGAATGTCTCAGCATTCTGGGGGTCGCTATCAGCAACCATCCCTATGGTTTAATGGGCCCAGTGGAACACAAGACCTCTCCAGATATCAATCTTGAATCAATAGAATGGCGTATCGATGTCTCAACGAATCATCATCCGAAAGGAGGTCAAACAGTCTCTATGGTGGTGGACCCGGTTGTACAATCTAAAGAGGTACAAATGTATAGTCAAACCCCCGTGAGGAGATGATCACTTCGGATGCCAGCAAGGAGGGCTGGGGAGCACACTACCAGCAATTTGCAGTCCAAGGCCGTTGGTCTTTCGAGACACTGGACGTAGTATCGAACGTCCTGGAGATGAAAGCAGCGTTCCAAGCTCTCTTGGCTTTCAGTCCTCTCCTGAAAGGGAAAAAAGTCGTGCTGAAGATGGACAACAGGGTGGCAGTTGCTTATATCGACAGGCAAGGAGGCACCAGAAGTCGTTCCATGATGCAGGAAGTCTGCCCAGTTCTCGAATGGGCACAAGTGAATCTGTCGGGGCTAAGAGTGATGTATGTACCGGGACCCCAGAATCAGCTGGCCGACACCCTAAGCAGGAGCCTTGTTTCCCACAACGAGTGGGCTCTGAGTTACCAAGATTTCTCACTCATAACAAAAACTTGGGGCATGCCGGATGTAGACCTGGCAGCAACTCCAGACAATGCAAAGTGCCGGAGGTACCTGACGAGATTCCCCTGCCCGTTAGTGGAGGGGACGGATTGCCTGCAACACGAGTGGAAGTTCCGTCTGGGGTACATCTTCCCCCCGACACCTCTCATACCGAGATTTCTTCTCAGACTCAAGATGTCATCATCCACGATAATAGCAGTCCTTCCCTTTTGGCCGAGACAGCCATGGTTCACCACTCTCCTTCAGCTCAACACAGCGAGACCGTTACCGCTTCCATCAGCAGCAGACCTACTCTTCCAGGGGCAACTTCTGTATCCATCCCTGCAAAGGATGCATCTGACAGCCTGGAGGTTGAAAGGACTAGGTTCCTAAACCAAGGTTGCTCCCAGAAAATGGTAGAGATGCTTCTTCAAGCCAGAAAATGCACCACCAACAATACCTACAAGAAGATCTGGGAGAGGTTTCTCTCAGTCGCACAACAACAAGACTGGAACCCGTCATCTCCAACAGCTGCTCAAATCCTTGAGTTTCTCCAGTTAGGCCTAGATAAAGGCCTTGGGTCAAGCACTCTAATGGGCACAAGAACCTCTCGTCATCCAATTCCAGAGGGCCTGCTTAAAGATAAGGCCCCCCAGAAAACCTTCCTTCCCGACCTGGGATCTTTCGGTCACACTGGAGGCTCTAGCGCATGAACCATTCTTTCCATTGGACAACACCTCTCTGTGGGACCTAAGGCCCCATGCACACGAGATGCTGGTAAACGCGTGTTCAGAGGCAGTTGGACAGCTTTTTCAACTGCCCCTGAACACATTCAATGTTATCCTATGTGTCCATGCACACAGTCTCATTTATTGCTGTTTTTCGGCAGTTGCGTTTATGCTCGTTTTTCCAGAAGCAAAGAAATGGGTTCAGAGGAAAACGTTTTTGCGTTTCAGAAGCAAAAGGCCGCTAAACCCGGCAAAACGCGGTACCGGCGTTTTGCCGGGATTTCATTTATTGGCATTTTTAAAGGTAACCTATTTTTTTTACATTAGAAATCTCAAAAATGATGGCAAATGATGAAAAACCATTAAAAAAAAAAACATAAAAAAATGTAATTGCTTGCATTGCATTGTGGACAATCCACAACTTGTGGCAGGTGACGTGGCCAGTGGACAATCCACAACTTGTGACAGGTGATGTGGTCAGGTGATGTGGCAAGTGGACAATCCACAACTTGTGGCAGGTGACGTGGCCAGGTGACGTGGCCAGTTGAAATCCACAACTTGTGGCAGGTGGCGTGGCCAGGTGACGTGGCAAGCGGACAATTCACAACTTGTGGCAGGTGACGAGGCCAGGTGACGTGGCAAGTGGACAATTCACAACTTGTGGCAGGTGATGTTCCGCAGCTTGTGGCACGTGATGTGGCAAGTGACGCGCTAAATACAAGTACACTGCTGCGCTCTCAGCTGCTATTCACTCTGGTCTCACAAAATGGCTGAAATGGTTAAATAGTACTGTGTTTTGAACTTAGGGAGGGTCTTCAGATGTTTCTTAACGAAACGCTTATAAATGCAAACGTGCCAAAACGCGCTAAAACGTGGCAAAACGCTGCGATATTCGCGGCAAAACGCCACGATATTCGCGGCAAAACAGACGTTTCTAAATGCCGGTTTTTGCCTTTAAAAACGTTTGTTCAGCTGAGTTTACACCGGCGTCCCGTGTGCATGGGGCCTAATGCTCAAGGTCACCTTCTTGATCGAAATAACATCTGCAAAGAGAGTCTCAGAGATGCAAGCCTTACTGGCAAAAGAACCATATTTGATCGTCTATCCAGACAAAGTAGTCTTAAGACCATCTGATCGGTTCATCCCGAAGGTATTGTAACGGTCACCACCGTTTACGACTTTCCATCCAACCACGACAAGCTTATCTGACACTCCACAATCCTGCATACACGATCCATATCATTTCCCATAATCAAGACGAGACTCAAGCTCGGTACTTGGTTTCAAAAATATGAACACTTTAATGGTTTTCTTAGCTTGCTTATATATCCAGTACAGCATAATACAGTTAATCACAGGACAATGCAGTCCCCACCCCCGTATTCACACACTGAAGCTAATTCTCTAATTGGTAGCTAGACATGACGGCACCGCATCATTCATCAATAGACTTAAATTAGAGAGAATGACATTCCTGTAGATAATGACATGCTAATTCAGTACATCTGAATGGAGACTTTAACACATTGTTTTAAACACAATGAATCACACAATCAAAAGGTCTTTCAGGTCCTGATGCAATTAACACCTTTCAAAAGCATGTGTGCCCATATTGAATAGGCAACAGCTTGTGATATCTCAAGACATCCACTTTGTAATATTCCAGTCCTGCAATATGAATTATTATTAATGTCCCATCTCATGTAATATGATATAATTTCTTTGTCACCCTATGGCCCTAGTGGACATAAGGTGACCCTAGACATAGGAGAATCTGAGTCTGTCACGGGTCATTCTGTTACAGGTATCATCCTCCATTCACTTTAACCAGGAGATCTACCTTCCTGCTCTCTCCGCTGATCAAGGGGATCCACATCCATTGGATGTAAGAACCAACATCCTAGCCTACCTCTCGGCAACCAATGATTTTAGGAAGTCAGAAAACCTCCTGGTCATCCCACATGGATTTAGAAGAGGGCAAGCAGAACCTCTCGCACCATTGCGGCTTGGCTGGTAAAAACCGTCAAAAAGGCCTAATCACTGAGCCAAGCACAAACACCTGAGGGCTTGAAGGCACATTCCACAAGGGCAATGGCGACCTCCTGGGCGGCCTACTGCAGAGTGTCCTTCCAGGACGATTTGCCAAGCAGCGATTTGATCTTCCAGAAACCCCTTTATTTTTCATTATAAGGTGGACTCTGCCAGATTGTCTATGGCAGAGTTTGGACGAACAGTCATTCAGTCCAACACCTCTATTCTTTGTAAATAAAACATTATCTTTATGCTCAGACCCACCCAGTTTGCGAGTTATTCACCCAAAGGTGTATGCTGCCATGATGCGACAGGAAAACGGAAAATTGTATACTCACCTTTCCGTAATTTTCCTTTCCTGTCGCATCTTCATGGCAGCATACAGATGCCCACCCATCTGAGGTGAGGTATATATATACTGAGGATATCTGGGCGGGGGTCCTCTCTGGGCTTAATAGTTAAACGGTCCTATCAGGTTGTGGGGGTGGAGCCACAACCCAAAGGTGTATGCTGCCATGAAGATGCGACAGGAAAGGAAAATTACAGAAAGGTGAGTATACAATTTTCCGTTTTTTCCAGCACTGCCTTAAAGGGTTAATAAAGGAAACATTTTTTTTCTTTAAAAAAACAAACATGTTATACTTACCTCCACTGTGCAGTTTGTTTTTCACAGAGTGGCCCCGATCTACGTCTTCTGGGGTCCCTCGGCGGCTGTCTCTGGTCCTCCCCACAAGAACTCACCACATTCATGCGAGAGAGCTCGCATGGTGATGAGTTCTTGCGGGCACGCTCCCGTCATACAGCGGAATGGATGCGCTGCTCTCAATCCATCCGCTCTAGCCAATCAGCGGCCAGGCTGAGTGGCAAAGAGGATCTCAGGACCGAGGGCGGGACTTTCGAGGGGTCAAGTAAGTAAAACAGGGGCCGGGAGGGGGGGGGGGGCGGCATCATCAGATGTTTTTTCACCTTAATGCATAGATTGCATTAAAGCGGTTGTAAACCGCATATACATTTTTTTTTTTGTGAACCTGCAAGGCAAAAGGCATAATCAGCTAGTATGCACCACATACTAGCTGATTATGAAATACTTACCTCGGAACGAGGTAAAGAACACTTACCTGGTCCACGCCGAGCGAGATGTCATCTTGCTCCGGCGTGTCTTCCGGGTATCGCCGCTCCAGCGCTGTGATTGGCTGGAGCGGGAGATTTCAAATCGGCAGTGGGTCGGCGGCTGCCGGTCCTTTCGCCGTGGATATCCCCTACGCATGCGCCGCTGCAATCAGCGGCGCATTGCGAGGGGAATATCTCCTTAACCGTACAGGTTTAGGAGATATTCTTTATACCTACAGGTAAGCCTTATGATAGGCTTACCTGTAGGTAAAAGTAAAAAAAGTGGGTTTACAACCACTTTAAGGTGAAAATTTATTTTTCCTTTACAACTCATTTAACCCTCTTGGGCATGAAAATCACCAGCGCTTTACAGGTTGCCACTGGAGTTCTCTTCCACTCCTCCATGACGACATCACAGAGTTGGTGGATATTGGAGACCTTGCACTCCTCCACCTTCCATTTGAGGATGCCCCACAGATACTCATTAGGGTTTAGGTCTGGAGACCTGCTTGGTCAGTCCATCACCTTTACCCTCTGTGCCGCCCCAATGGGGCATAGAATTTATATATATATTGTTTCTCTGAACCATTTTTTATAGATGTTATGTTTAGTTCACATCCTGTCATGACCTTTTGTGGTATGCATTTGTATATTCTATGTTTCTTTCCCTGATGTATGACACAATTCCTTTGTATGTAATGCCCCACCCCTTCTTCCTGTGTTTGAAACTTCCTGTGTAATGGAGGCAGCTAGCAGGCCACATGTAACAGGGCACATGTATTCTGCATAGTAAGCTACAGACAATATCCTCTTTTGACCGCATAAGTACCACAACCTTTTCATCTGTTGTATTCTGTCATCGGCTGTAACCCCATGTTCTGGAATGAAAGCACCTCTGCAAATAGAATCGGTACTTGGTGAGTTCAAACTATCGGATGAGTATTGTCCTCAGTGATAATATCTGCTTATACAGGCCAAGCATAGAAGTCTCACAAGGGATAAATCGCTTTACAACAATCGGAGTCAGAATACACTCAGCTTCTTTAGCAAGGTACAGTATACCATGTCCACAGCAGATATTATCACTGAGGACAATCCTCATCCGATAGCTTGAACTCACCAAGTACCGATTCTATTCGCAGAGATACTACTACCTTTATCGCTGGCTCTTGAACATTGGCTTGGCCAACTACCCGATCCGGTTACTGAACTCTGGCTATGTTTTGACTACGCTTACTCTGTTTACCTTTTTTCATTTTTATTATTAAACAAGTGTAATTTAACTTTACTTCTGTCTCGGTCTGATTCATGGTTTCTGACAGTTTAGAAGAGATCAATCTGTGGATGAGTGCCAACTTCCTTAAGTTAAACGGCACAAAAACTGAAATTATTATCTTCAGTGACAGGGAGGAAGACACTCAGATTCCCACGTGGCCTTCCTCGTTCGTTGCCCCGTCTGAGGTGGCCAACCGGGTGAGGAATTTGGGGGGGGTCATCTTGGATTCCAGACTGAAGCCTTGTACACACACACACACGGCCAGAAACAGCAAGAAAACTGCTGGCAGAGCTTTCTTGCCAAGTAAACCGAGCGTGTGTATGAGACTTTGAGGTTTCTCGTTGAGAAAACTGCCCAGAATCTAGACGAGAAAAAAAGAGAACCTGCTCTCTATTTTCTCGTCGGGAATTTCTCGGCAGTGTTTTTCTGCCGAGAAACCAGAGCGTGTGTATACTTACCTGCCTCCATGGAAACCTGCGCATGCTTGAAATGACTTAGATTCCAAGGCATAGGTAGGGTGAAGCAAGATGGCGGCGACAGCATCAAATGTGACGAGCGCATGCTCATTGTAGTCGATGACGTCACCGTGTTGGTTCCATTTAAAAGAATGGCAGTTCTTTTAAATCGTAGGCAGGGGCGTTGCTAGATGGCAAAAAGACCAGGGGCTTCAGCCCAAGGTCGAAGGCCAGAAGCGGGGGGGGGGGGGGTTTGGGCTGAGCGCCAATGTGGCTCGGCGGCCACATTGTAATTCCCGCCTTCTGGAGTCTGCAGCATCCATCATAGGGTCACAGGCGCCTGGGTGCAAAAATATTTCTGGCGCCCTTGCATGGGTGTGTTCATTATACTAACTCCTCCCCTTTATAAATGTTTCTATGGCAACAAATTAAACACAGAGATTCTGCCCTGAGGAGTCTTTGATACCCTGGGATCCTCCTATGATCCCTTAACAATAAACAAAATACAGGAAGAGATTGCTCTAATTGGAATTGGAGGGGGGGGGGTCTCTCTAACAGACACAGAGAGAGCTGTTAGAAAGAGCCCCCAGACATAGCTTACTCATTCACTCAAACCATTATCACAAACTTTCCTCATTCATTCACCTTACAAGAGATATTCAGAGACTGCAGACATGATACAAGAGATATTCAGAGACTGCAGACATGATACAAGAGATGGTCAGAGAATGCAGACATGATACAAGAGATGGTCAGACACTGCAGACATGATACAAGAGATGGTCAGACACTGCAGACATGATACAAGAGATGGTCAGAGACTGCAGACATAATACAAGAGATGGTCAGAGACTGCAGACATGATACAAGAGATGGTCAGAGACTGCAGACATGATACAAGAGATGGTCAGAGACTGCAGACATGATACAAGAGATGGTCAGAGACTGCAGACATGATACAAGAGATGGTCAGGAGATGGTCAGAGACTGCAGACATGATACAAGAGATGGTCAGAGACTGCAGACATGATACAAGAGATGGTCAGAGACTGCAGACATGATACAAGAGATAGTCAGAGACTGCAGACATGATACAAGAGTTAGTCAGAGACTGCAGACATGATACAAGAGATAGTCAGAGACTGCAGACATGTTACAAGAGATAGTCAGAGACTGCAGACATGATACAAGAGATATTCAGAGACTGCAGACATGATACAAGAGATATTCAGAGACTGCAGACATGATACAAGAGATAGTCAGAGACTGCAGACATGATACAAGAGATATTCAGAGACTGCAGACATGATACAAGAGACCAATGCCTCAAATGCAGCTTACCAGTGCCCACTAAGTGTAGCCTAGCAGCGCCCCTGGATCACACAGAGCGGCGACAATCATCTTCTCAAGCTCCTTCTGTTCTGTCAGAGCAGCCTGCTATGCTGGGACCTGTAGTGCCCTAGACTACTAGGGGACTGAAGAATGCATTCCCACTATGCTGAGACCTGTAGTACACTAGACTAGAGGGAACTGGAGAATGCATTCCCACTATGCTGGGACTTGTAGTGCCCTAGTCTACATGGGACTGAAGAATGCATTCCCACTATGCTGGGACCTGTAGTGCACTAGACTAGAGGGGACTGAAGAATGCATCATTCCCACTATGCTGGGACCTGTAGTACACTAGACTAGAGGGGACTGGAGAATGCATTCCCACTATGCTGGGACTTGTAGTGCAGACTAGACTAGAGGGGACTGAATAATGCATTCCCACTATGCTGGGACCTGTAGTGCACTAGACTAGAGGGGACTGAAGAATGCATCATTCCCACTATGCTGGGACCTGTAGTACACTAGACTAGAGGGGACTGGAGAATGCATTCCCACTATGCTAGGACTTGTAGTGCAGACTAGACTAGAGGGGACTGAATAATGCATTCCCACTATGCTGGGACCTGTAGTACACTAGACTAGAGTGGACTGGAGAATGCATTCCCACTATGCTGGGACTTGTAGTGCAGACTAGACTAGACTAGAGGGGACTGAATAATGCATTCCCACTATGCTGGGACCTGTAGTGCACTAGACTAGAGGGGACTGAAGAATGCATCATTCCCACTATGCTGGGACTTGTAGTACACTAGACTAGAGGGGACTGGAGAATGCATTCCCACTATGCTGGGACTTGTAGTGCCCTAGTCTACATGGGACTGAATAATGCATTCCCACTATGCTGGGACCTGTAGTGCACTAGACTAGAGGGAACTGAAGATTCCTCAGTCCCCCCACAGAGGGCACTACAGGTCCCAGCATAGTGGGAATGATGCATTCTTCAGTCCCCTCTAGTCTAGTGCACTACAGGTCCCAGCATAGTGGGAATGCATTCTTCAGTCCCATGTAGACTAGGGCACTACACGTCCCAGCATAGTGGGAATGCATTCTTCAGTCCCCTCTAGTCTAGTGCACTACAGGTCCCAGCATAGTGGGCTGTCACCAGTCCTCTACACAGCATGAGGAGACTGCAGCCTTCCACCCCTCCCATAAATTCACTCCCTGGGGAGAGGCCAGTAGTATTGTAAAACTCACTTACCCCAGGGCTGGTCTCTGCAGTCTCCGACAGTGGATATAGCAATCATATACTCAGGTGGATCTGTCTCCTCCATTGCTTAAATTTTCCCGCCCACAGCACCACTTTCTCGTGCACAGTACTAGCCATGGTTTGGAGTGTGGGTGGGGCAGACACAGAGGAGAGGGGCGGGAGGAGGATGAGCAAATCAATATCTCTCTCCTCTCCTGTCCAGTCTTTGCAAAAAGGGGAGTGTGCTGGCTTGTCTTGTGGGGAAATGAACACTCACAGGTGCAGCCAGCCTGTCCGTCCATCCATCCCGCCCCGCCCTGCCCCGACAGCTTCTTCTTACTGAAGTTTAGCAACACTGCCCAGGCACATGTTCATCCTGATAGGTGTTTCCTGGGGGGCGGGCCGGGTACAGCACACCTCCGTAGATTCGGCAATGAACTGTCCATGCTGTTGCAAAGCTAGGACAGTGCGGAAGTTTTTCCAGAGTGTGGGAACTCGTAGATTCGGCAGGACTCGGCCACATTTGGCAAGGGTCGGGATCAGATCGTCCTGGCGCTCGCCACTCGGGGCTAATAATGGAGTCTTCAATGCCTGGGACTCGGGGCTTTTCGGGGACCCATTCGGGGCTCCAGCCCCCCTAGCCAGGGTCTAACGACGCCTCTGATCGTAGGTGTGTACACTCGGCCGGCAAGAAAATCTTGGCTGTGTGTACAGGGCTTCACTTTGGACCCTCAGGTGAGCTCATGCCACCTCCACCTAAAGCTCCTACGGGCCACTTTTCTGCTATCTGGATGATGACTCGGATAAGATCGCTCTGATCCATGCAACAATCACCAGTCGATTGGACTATTGTAATGCTTTGTACCTTGGCTTACCTAAAAAGGTCATGCATAGACTCCAACTAATTCAGAACGCCGCAGCAAGGATACTAACGGTGCCGGTAGGAGAGACCATATCACCCCGATTTTGAATACCTTGCATTGGTTGCCCATCCGTGAGCGGGTTCTGTTTAAGATTGGCTGTTTTATGCATAGGATAGTCCATGGAGGTGGACCAGAGTACCTCCGGAAAAAATTCACACGATATGCTCCTAGTAGAGCACTACTTTCAATGGGACAAAAGAATGTCGTTGTCCCTAGGGTGAGGAAACAGAGACGAGGAGGACGTGCTTTCTCGGTGCAGGGGTGTAGGGTATGGAATGATTTACCGCTGGTCCTAAAAAAAAAAAAAACACCAACTTCCTAAGCTTCAGGAAGAGTTTGAAGACATTGCTCTTCCAGAAGTGTTATGGGGGCTTATAGGCCACTGCATCCTGGCCATTAAAAGAGCTAGATTAGGAAGTTCTGAATCTCTCTGCTCATTATAGTCATACGCATCGAGGCCCATTGGTAAGACTGCGTTTATAAGCATTTTTTAATAATTTAACAATAATAGAAAGGCTGGAGTTGAGTTCCAATGTCACAGCACAGACTTTGTCAAGTAGCTGCATCCCAAGCTGGTCAAGTGCCAGTTAGAGGTTCTCCACATCTCCACTGACCCAGTATATAGCACTTTGTAACCAAAAAGGGAGTTGCACATGCGATCATCTCCCAGGGGCCCCTCAACTGATATCCGGAGATATCTTTGTAACTAAATATCTGTATATACCATGGTATATGTTTACAGCACAGCCAGGACTTGTGTTGGGTTAATTTGCGAATGTTCTATGTTTATAAATGAGATGTATCCACTACTGCTAATCCTTTATCACATAAAGATTGCATTGCATAAAGATGTGCATCTACTGTATATACTTATAGTCATTATTATATGCTAGTTGCAGTAGTTCCTCTGCATACATTACAGGATAAATTCCAAGGAAGGGAATCCCCTATGATAGCCGCTAGCAATAATCGCATATTAAATCCAGCAGGCTGGCTGTACCCAAGTTGCTTGATCTATCAGCTTGGGTACATTCAACCCATCCATACATGGTTCAAATATCGTCCGGTTCCTGCTGCACATTTTCCATAACTCCTGAAAAAAGGGGCTAGAGACATCCGATTTACCATTCTGACGGTTTTTAATGCCACAGACTCTATTTTTTCTTGTTTATTGCTTCTTAATAAGAATAAAAAGAATGTATTAAAATACAGAAATTCTTTGAAAACTTGGTTGTCTTGAGTTTGGTTTATGGACAGGTTCAGGTAGGTCAAAAGCTGTCATCATCACCTTAGCTTGAATTTAAATATCTGTAAAACAGAATAATATGTATTTATTAGGAAAACTATGTTTTTCCAACATGATGAAATCATTAAATTAGATCTGCATTACCATATCATTGTAATTTCAAAAACTCCTTTGAATATATAAAAATCTTCAGCTTTCATTATGGAATTCCTGGTGATCCTGCCACCATTTTCTTTTATAGGGTGACAACTGTAACTTTCATTTGTGCTCTGTGTTGTCACACTGTCACATGCACCCCCGATACATGTACAACAAGCAGCTGTGCTGACACAGCCCACTGTTGTCACTATCAGAGCGGTTCAGAGCAATGACATGCAGCCGATGCTGGAGCGTCTCCATGTAGACAGGAAATGGCTGAAAGGCTGGAGGGGATCAGCAGCACAGAGGATGCAACAAAGAATGTAAAAAATGAAAAACATTATTTTATTAAAAAGTTTGCAATTGTTTTTTATATCCGGTGCTTTATATTGTCCAATTAGGCCGCGTACACACCACTAAATAAATCCGATCAAATCGGTCTGACAGACCGTTTTGATCAGATTTGTCTGCTGGGATATATTGGTTTGATCGTGTACACACAATCAAACCAAAATCCCCGCCGGCAGACAGCGCGGTGACGTGGCGGTGACGTTGATGCCGCCACGTCACCGAACCAGGAAGTAAAATACTTCCACGCATGCGTCTAATCCAATCGACGCATGTGCGGACAGATATGTCCGCTGGTTAGTGTACTAACCAGCGGACATGTTGGACGGACGGGTTGCCAGCAGACAGATTTTAAAGCATGCTTTAAAATTTGTCTGCTGGAAAAACCTGTCTGCTAGCCCATACACACGATCAAATTTGTCTGCTGAACCGGTCCTTTGGACCGGTTCAGCAGATAAATTCGATCGTGTGTACGTGGCCTTAGGCCCCATACACACGATCGGATATATCCGATGAAAACGGTCCGCGGACCATTTCCATCGGATATGTCCGATCGGGAGTTTGATCCGATGGCGTGTACACACCATCGGATCAAATTCCCCGCCGCCGGACGGCGCTGTGACGTAGTGGTGACGCGGCGGTGACGTTGACGCCGCCGCGTTACTGCCACGTCACCGCACCAGGAAGTAAAACACTTCCGCGCATGCGCCGAATCCATTCGGCAGCGGCGCGGCGGTGGTGGGAGCCGACATGTCTGCTGGTAAGTGTACTAACCAGCAGACATGTCGGGCGGACAGATTCCCACCGGATAGATTTCAAAGCTTGCTTTGAAATCTGTCGGGTGGAGAAATCTGTCCGCTAGCCCATACACACGAGCGGAGATGTCTGCTGAAACGGTCCATCGGACCGTTTTCAGCGGACATATCCCCTCGTGTGTACGCGGCCTTAGAGTTTAGACACACAGATTTTTGTATAGTACTTAAATTTGTTAAAGTATATTTCTATAGTATATAGATATTAGATTATAATATAATATTGCATAACTGTAAGGAAAAAAATAAAGTAGTTTACATTTTTAGAAAACTGTTTATGTGTCCACCTACTGCTGAAGCAACTGCTCTATAAGTAATCCATGGCATAGAACACGTGTCATGTGGCCCTCGCACCCAGGGCTTTTTTTCAGCCAGAACGTGGTGGAACTCAGTTCTGCCACCTCCAGTTCTCGCCCTCTACTCCCCACTTATTCCCGTCACTTGTAAACACAAAAGCCTCCTGTGATTAGGACAGCAGTCCTTTCACAGATCCCTTTCTGCCTTGCCCAGCACTCACGGTGGGGAAGACGGAGATGCAGGTGCAGTGTAGGATGGGGCATTATGTGGTAAGCTGCTCTGTGATCCCCATCTGTGCCTGGGTGCTCAGACGCTGACCAATGATCTCTCTTCAAGTGAGAGAGGCAGAGCCATCTACACTGCCAGGAGGTACTAGAGCTAGGGGGGCGAGGGGGAGAGATGAGGGCTATGGAGAGAGATGTGTAAGGTCAGAACTGAGGAGTGGTAGCCTGTGAAAGAAAGTTGAACCCTGCACACTTCATAGCACGCCCACTCTGAATGTAGTGCACTCCTCAACCCTGTACCCTGTACACAGTGCACTCCTGAACTCTGCATTCTGTACCTAGCACACCCCTGAACTCTGCACTCTGTGCATAGGGAACCCCTGAACTCTGCACCATGTGCATAGGGTACCCCTGTAATCTGCACCCTGTGCAAAGGGCACCCTTGAACTCTTCACATAGCACACTCCTGGTATTTATTCCCCCTTTAACCTCCCTGGCCGTATGATTCTTTCTGATTTTAGGTGCTGAAAGCGGTACAATTATTTGCAAGGAAATTTGGTGTTTTATACTGTAGGCTTGTAATTCTTAGGAATAACTCACTTAAATCTGACCAAACAAGAGTCTAATAGGCATCCCGGGTATGATTTAAAAAATATATATAAATTGTAATATAATAAATAATTATAACAAACAATAATATACTTATATTAAAAATTATTCAATAATGTAATCAACTCAAAATCACAAAAATTTGCTCAGTTGCAGAATTGTCGCTGTCATTTTTTTTTAATGACGAATTTCCCCACAAATCGCTATCGCTCAATTCTGCAAGTGATTATAATTTATTATTGCTGTTTTCTAGCTGATCTAAAACCATTTTTGACATAAAGGGACACTTTTGGTTGCTATGGACAATCTACATTTTGCAGGCAGAAAGAACATGCAGGGCACTGGGCAGACCACTAGGGACAAGGGGGGGTGTATTTTTTAGATACAGTACTGTAAAACTGTATGTAATGTGTTTGTTTACTTTTTTGAATTTGGCGCCGTTCTCCGCCCCGTGCGTCGTAACATCGCAGGGAACGGAGATCGACGGGACACTGTGTGCATCGAGCGAGCACCCGCTTGCTCACACAGCGTGGATGCAGTGCAGGATCCAGGAACAAGGTAAGCCAGCGCGCGCTGCAGGCTCTGCATAGCTACCCCGAGCGTGACTCGGGGTTACCAATCCTCGCAAAATAAAAACACCCCGAGTCACGCTCGGGAATACCTAGGAAGGTTGAGATACTTCCACTGCTCAATGCAGTTTGGCGCATGGTGGGGACGTGGTTGAGTTCCTGCACCTATTTTCTGGATACATTTACATCATCTTACAGATACAATTGGCCCTTTGATGGCAACCATAATGCTGATGAGGCCTGCAAATGATATTGAGTTTGACATCCCTGGTTTAGAAGATGGACAACTGGCTCACCAAGTCATGACTTTGAGATATCTATCCATCTTTAAAGCTAGTTCGACGGCTAGTTTCCCAAGATAGGATGATCTAGGACATAACTGAGGCAAAGTGGGTACCTGATGGCATCTTAACTTGAATGACCAGCCAGCAGGTGGATGAAGCCTTCATTTTAGTTACACAAAGCCACAGGTTTCCATTTTCCACCTTTATGACCTTCTAGGTACTGTCATCCTAACCAACAATGACTTGATCAGTTGATAAGGAGAATGTCAGTCGCCTACATGGCATCGTTGTTTGACCCTCCTGTGCCCCACTCTTTCAGCACTGAGGTCACATTAGCTGACTGATGTAGAGAAATTGAGGGAGAAGAGAAACATTTGAATTCTAGTCAGTACCAGTGAGCAAAAGGGTATTTGCTTTGGAAGAATAAATGGCTGTAGTATGGCTTTTATGACATATTGGTGGAAAAGGCATTATTGTGCTCTCTCGATGAGCGATTTTGATAGCCATCTAATTGTATTAACCCCCACCACACTGGAAGATAATGGTGGGTGGGGCAATGTCAGAGAAATATTTCCACTAAAAAGAGAAATCAGCACAAGGGACACATCCGACTGACTGAGAGTTAAGTCCCTTGTGTTGATTTTTCAGTTCTTTATTTTAAATACACCTAGACTTTTCACCACTACAGCCCGGGAAGGATTTACCCCCTTAATGACCAGGCCATTTTTTGCGATATGGCACTTTGTTATTTTTACTGACAATTGCATGATCTTCTTCTATCCAATGCACCTATGCATAGCCAGCACCTTTTTGGTATAGTGGGATCAGCAGTTTTTAGAGCGGTATCATCTCTCACTTTAAGCGTATATATTGATTGGTTTGTGCAAAAATTATACCGTCTACAAAATAGGGGATAGATTTATGGCATTATAATTATTATACATTTTTTTTTTACTAGTAATGGCGGTGATGATCAGCAATTTTTAGCTGGACTGCGACATTGCGGCGGACAGATCGGACACTTTTGACACATTTTTTTGGACCAGGGACATTTATACAGCGATCATAGCTAAAATTAGCCACTGATTACTGTATAAATGGCAGGTGGCAGTGTTCCCTAGGGAGGTGTTTCTAACTGTGGGGGGAGCGGACTGACTGGGAGTACAAAGGGATCGCTCTTCCTGATTACTAGGAACAGACGATCTCTCTACTCTCCTGTCAGAACGGGGATCGGCTTTGGTTACATTGATAGATCCCCGTTCTGCCTCTCTGTGAAATGATTGCGGGTGGCCATCGGCTCAGTCGACATGGGGGTGCTTGCTATAGCTATTATACGAAGCGCTGTAGCGTTACGGCAATTCGCGCAATAGAGCCGCCCTGCCGCAGTATATCTGCGGTGGCTGGTTGGCAAGTGGTTAAATATGTTGGTTGAATTATTTTTTTTTGTATTTTTTTGATTTTATTGCCACCTTGTGATCTGGCCAGTAAGTCTGTTATTTAATACTTTCTTTAAAGGAGTTGTAAAGTAAAAAAATGTTTCACCTCAATGCAATCTATGCATTAAGGTGAAAAAACATCTGATGCTTCCGCCCCCCCCCCCCAAAGCCCCCGTTATACTTACCTGACCCCTCGAAAGTCCCGCGCTCAGCCTGGCCGCTGATTGGCTAGAGCAGATGGATTGAGAGCAGCGCAGCCATTGGCTGGCGCTACTGTCAATCACATCCAGTGACGCATTGCACCGAGGGGCGGTGGCCGAGTGATACAGTGAGCGGCTATGGTTTCTCGCTGTATCACGGGAGCGCGCCTGCAAAGACTCACCACCATGCGAGCTCTCTCGCATTACTGTGGTCAGTACTTGCGGGGAGGAACAGAAACAGTTGCCGAGGGACCCCAGAAGATGTAGATCGGGCCACTCTGTGCAAAACGAACTGCACAGTGGAGGTAAGTATGACATGTTTGTTATTTTAAAGGACATTTTTTTTTTTTCCTTTACTAACCCTTTAAAGCCCCATTCACTTGTGGGCCACGAGCAAGGCCATGTTTTGCCGGCACAGTGATACACAGGTGTTACATGCATCTGTATGCTGGCAGTACCACAGATGTCTTTTGGAACACACAACTGCCCGGACACAGCCACTGTGTCCCAATGTGACATCCATTCAGGTGCCCGGCCCTGAACGCATCCAAGGTTCTGATTTTGCTAATGTACAGTGACCTAAAAGTTATTTCTAGGGTTCCTTATGGGTTGCAAGGTTGAGAAAGGCGTTCTACACAAACAAAAACAGTATAACACGTTACAAACACATTGCGGGGGATTTACTAAAAATCAGAACGTGCATAATCTGGTGCAGCTCTGCATAGAAACCAATAAGCTTCCAGGTTTTATTGTCAAAGCTTAGAGCCGGTTCAGACAGGGGCGACTTGGGAACTGACTTCAAGTCGCGCAACATTAGAAATTCAATGGAAGTAATTGGGAGCCGTCTTAATGCACAATACTGAAGTCGCTCCGACTTCAGAAAAGGTTGCTGTACTACTTCAATCCGACTTCTAGGCGACTTGTATCCATTGATTTCAATGGAAGTCGCCTCCAAAGTCGGTTCACTGTCTTGACTAAAGCGACTTTCCAGGAAGTGAAAATATTTTTTAAGCGCAAACCCCTCCCTCCCACAGAGCAGATTATTATTTGATTGGGCACTGGCTTTGTCGCCTGTCCTGGAGGCGACTAAAGTCGCGTTGTAAGTCGCCCCAAGTCGCGCTGCTGTTTGCGCTCAAGTCATCTTCAAGTTGCCTGTGAATGTCACGCTGGAAGTCGTGTTGCCCCAGTGTGAACCGGCTCTTAATTGAATAAGCTGAAGTTAGAAGCTGATTGGCTACTATGCACAGCTGCACCCAATTCTGAGTGCTCCAGTTTTAGTAAATCTCCCCAATTGTCATTTACATAGTTAAACAGTAATCGCTCTGTACAGTCTTGTGGCTTCTTTGACTTTGAGAGGTGCATACGGTAATATATTTTTTTTTCCATACATAGCATAATATATAAACATGATATAAACTCACTCGCAGGTTGGCAGCTCTGGTGACCACTCATATTTATTGTTAAAGAAATACCAAGGTCGATTGCATGTGCTCTGGCTACTTCCTTGAAGTCTATAGCCGTTATCACACACAATTTCAACTTCATCTGAAGCAGAGAATCCATGACCATCAATTTCAGGATCGTAACGGATGCCATTTTTCTGAGTTATACGCCCATTAGCAATTTGTGGTGAACGGCAGCCTTTTCCTACAAAAAAATTATAAAATATTTTATATATCAACACTGAAAGTTAACTTCTCTTATTTGCTCCTTTTTGATCTATTAAATAAGTATGCTTCTATCATACAGTGCAAGTAAAAAAAAATGTTTTCGCGCATATTTGAATACTCCTTCGCAAATGACATTTCCACTTTGTTTCACGTCATTCACTAAAATAGGAAAAAGTTCCCTTTGACAGTGGATATGCTCTATTCCTTTAGTAAAGCGACTTTATTGCGAGCTTATGATCATTGTGACCCCTCGCATAGATGTGAATATGATTTGATCATTCAGATGATATTCACAAATTAGAAAAGGAGAAGCTGCCTCACCTTTACCTTTTCCCACTTCCCCTCCCCCATGTCTCACCTCTCCCTTTTACTTTTTGCTATAATAAATATCCCATTTTTTTTTAAATGTTTGTTTTTCCCTCAGTTTAGGCCCATGTGTATTCTTCTACATATTTTTGGTAAAAAATAAATAAATAATAGCAATAAGCGTATATTGATTGGTTTGCACAAAACTTATAGGCCCAGATTCACAGAGCGATTACGCCTGCGCAACAGGAGATGCGCGTGCGTAAGTCAAAATGTGCGTGTGCGTTTCGTTGCGCGGCATCCCCAGAACGAGCTACGCTAAAAATCGACTTTTTTTTGTCCCGCGTAATTTCGTTAGACTGGCGCATCCTTCAATGGTGTGTCTATCGCAAAAGTGCGATAGACACACCATTGATTTGCTAGTCAAATATGCTAATGAGGGACAGCAAAATGTCCTGTCTAAAATTAGAGCTTATAAAAGCTGGTCTAAAAAAAGAAAAAAAAGTCTACTTGTTAGATAAAGCAACACTGTTAGTGATCAGCTCAGCAGTCACACGTGTTGCTCAACAATCTGTATGCCAACATGCCAGGGGCATCGTCGCACATAGCTATACTACTGACTTTAGATGAACAAAGAAGGATGAGGGCACGGAGGATGGCACGGAGGATGGCACGGGAGAGGATATACCGTACCCACATAGACCTGTTTGGCATGAGTGATTCTGAGGTGTTTCGCATCTTCAGATTCACCCCTCATGCCATCCTGGAATTAACCACAACCTTGCAGGAGGACATCACCAGCCCAACACACCGCTCACATGCAGTGCAGCCACTGGTCAAGGTCATGGCAACACTCCATTTCCTTCCCAGTGGCTCGTTTCAGCGTACAAGTGGAGTGGTGGCTGGGATGTCACAATCCTCCATGAGCAGATGTGTGCACCAGGTTGTCCCTGCAATCCTCAGACGTATGGCCAACCAAATCACCAAACCTACCACTGAGGACCTGCGGCTGAAGGCAATGACAGATTTCTACAGAATTGCCAGATTCCCACGCACTGTGGGGGCCATTGATTGCACACATGTGGCACTCCAGCCCCCCCAGGAGACAGAGCACATGTACCGCAATCGGAAGCATTGGCATTCCATCAATGTACAGGTGATAGTCGATGCCCAAGGCCTCATATGGCACATCCGTGCCAAACACCCAGGGTCCAGCCATGACAGCTACATATACAATCAATGCCACATCCGATTGGAATTCGATCAGAACGTGTATGGGGACACCTGGCTGGTTGGTGAGTGACATGGGTGGCAGGCATGACTATCCCCTCCCATGATGCACATCACAAGGGGCACATGCATGACTAACATCCTCCTGTCTTTTCCCTTACAGGTGACTCTGCATATCCACTGGGACCCCATCTCATGACTCCTATCCGGAACCCCCAAACCCCAGGAGAGGAAAGATACAATCAAGCACATGCCCAAACCCGTGCAGTGGTGGAGCGCACCTTTGGCCTACTAAAGTCACGTTTCCGATGCCTGGATAAGTCTGGGGGTACCCTCTTGTATTCCCCAAACTTTGTGTGCCAGATCATCGGTGCATGTTGCATGCTGCACAACTTTGCAGAAAGAAAGGGCCTGCAGATTGACCTACGTGATGACCTGACCCCTGAACCAGACAATCCCCCCCTAACCGAGGTTACCCCGTCTTCTGAGGGAAGAGCAGCCAGGAGACAGCTCACATTGGGCATCTTTGCACGTTAAACATACACATTAATCATGGCACAATGAGAATGCATGCATGCACACCACTGTGGTCCCTAGCACACACACCCCACATCAACATCAAATTGGATTGGCACCAGTCCACCGTGCAGGACTTGTGAGCAGCAACGCCACGCCAAGGCTCCAATTATGTCACTGAACATTCATACACCAATCACACGGACCTGGGGATCACTTCTCCCTGGTCCTGGGGAACCCTTCTCCACCAAAATAGAGGGTGACACCCCTTTTCTGGCAGGAATGTCACCCCCACATTCACACAGCATTCACAACCCAAAAAAAAAATTACCTGCAAAAGCAAAAAATTTCCAGCAAAAAAAAAGACAAAAAAAATAAAAAATAAAAAAAATGGGGGAAAAACAAATTACTGCCCTCTGCGTGAGCCACGCCTGGGGCGCCCCCGGCCACGGCCCCGGCTTCTCAGGGGAGACTCATGGGGAAGGGGTAAAACCGGGGAAGGAGGATCAGCCCCTGATCTCTGCCCACCTGGTGGCCTGCCCTCCAAGGCCACGGCAATTCTGTCCAGGGCAGCACCAAGTGTTGCCGTGTTGGCCTGGATAGCCAGGGTAAGGGCCCTCACATCCTGCCCAACGCCTGCTGATGTCGTCTGCAGTTCATTCAGGCAGGTTGTGAAAGCCCGGGAGTGGGAGTCCAG
This sequence comes from Rana kukunoris, assembly GCA_029574335.1. Classification (NCBI taxonomy): domain Eukaryota; kingdom Metazoa; phylum Chordata; class Amphibia; order Anura; family Ranidae; genus Rana; species Rana kukunoris. The sequence goes on along the minus strand of CM056049.1, from coordinate 68,069,157 downwards.
GTTCCCCAGCGTATCCTTGATGGAGGACAGGCTCTCCTCCTTCCGCACCAATGTCTGGCTGACCTGTCCCAGATGGCGGGTCTGGAGGAACTGGTCCCTTCTCAGAGTGGCGGGCAGGAGATCGGCCAACCCCCTGGTGGTCTGGGATGACATCCTGCCTCCAGCTGATGCTTGTGGCCGGGGAGAAGGGGAGGCCCTTGTGAGGGGAGCCATGTTGGGGGAGGAGGGGGGGCTCCCCCTTAGGGAGGCCTGCCTGCTGCCAGCCAGAGGGGAGGAGTCCTCAAAACCCAAACGTCCAGTGCCTGACATGGACTCCTCCTCCTCGTGATTCTCCTCCTCCTCATGATTGTCCTGCTCCTGTTGAACCTCCTCCGCGGACTCCGGCCTTGTTGGGGGGGCCTCATTAGGCTGCTGTCCTGGGGTTGGTGCGGTCAGGCCAGATGGCCCTGCACCCTCCTGCACATCTGTGGATGACACAAAACATTCACAGGTTGGAGGATCCACACACTTGCCACATATTCCCTTTCACCCCCTCCCCCACACATGCTACACACCTGATATTAAAAAAAAAAAAACTTACCTGGCACCACGGGCTCCGGACTTGAGTCAAAGCCGGGCAGTCCCTCAACTTCATGCTGATGAAAGGTCAGGGCCACCGCACGCTCCTCCGCTGTCAGGCTAATACGGCATGGTGGGCCCCCTCCTGTGCCCCTGGCATGGGCATGCATTCTGGCCAACTTCTTTTTGACCAGACGCCGGAGGTCATTGATTTTTTTTGTCAATCCCAGACCTGGTCCGTGTCTCCCCCTGCCCCGCTGAATTCACCTGGTCAGTGATCCTATCCAAAATCTCCCTCCTCCTGGCCGGGGTGGTGTTGGCACTCTCTGGGCCGTGGAGGTAACGCCCATACTCGCTAATGGCCCGGGCAAGAATCTGTTTTTCCACAACTGTAAAATTCAGCTTGCGTTTTCTCTCACTCATCCTTCCAAAAAAAAACAGCCCCAGTCAACAAAATTCACGCACACAAACAAGCACAAGCAATCACAAAAAAACACACACAGAGAGAAAACGACTCACCAAGAAACAGTCCCCAAAAAACAAAACAAAAATACAGCAGGAAAAGAAACAAAAATAAATATATCAATCAAACAAACAGTCTCTCAAACACTTATCAAAAACCACTTTCAAAAATCTACTAACAAACACCTGATCACACAGAACACTAATCTGACAACTACAAAACACACCGCAACGAACAACAGGAACAAAAGCACTTGGTTAAATGGGAATGGACAAAGGGATGTACTTTTGCGTGTGTCTATTTATGCTGTTTGCGTAGTTCACAACGTTGCCCTAGTCCATTTCCAATTTCACTGATTGCGCCGCTCCCGAGTTGTGAGCATGCGCACAGCGGAGCTGACATGATCTCCTTCAAGCGCGCATGCGCGAGCCGGCCGGCCCTTCATTTGCATGGGGTCACGGCTCATTTCAATGTAACACGCCCACGTCCCTCCCAATTTGTATTACTCCTCCTTACGCCTCTGAAAAAACTTTACGTATGCGCAATTTCCTGCGCAAAAGCTACGAGAATAGGGTGATTACGCGGCAAAATTGCGCAAGTCTAACGTAAAGGCGGTGCGCTACGCCGGTCTAATAATGCGCAGATGTACCTGAATCTGGGCCATAGCGTCTACAAAATATGGGATAGATTTATGTAATTTGTATTATTATTATTTGTTTTAATAGTAATGGCTGTGATCTGCGATTTTTATCGGGACTGCGATATTGCAGCGGACACATCGAACACTTTTGACACATTTTTGGGACCATTGACAACTATACAGTGATTAGTGCTATAAAAAATGCACTGATTACTGTATAAATGTCACTGGCAGGGAAGGAGTTATCACTAGGGGGCGATCAAAGGGTTAACTGTGTTTTAACTGTAGGGGGATGGGACCAAATAGGGGAAGAGAGAGCGAGAGATCGGTGTTCAAACATTTTATGAACACATGATCAGTCTCCTCTCCCCTAAAAGAACCGGGATCTGTGTGTTCACACACACAGATCCCGGTTCTCACTCTGTCATGAGTGATTGCAGGTGCCCAGCCGTCATCCTACCCACCGTGCACTCACATGGGCTCTGGTGGGAAGCCGCACACCCCTAGTGTAGGGTGACCAGACATTCCCAGTTTCAGGGGACAGTCCCCTGAATGAGGACACTGTCCCCGGACCAAGTCTGTCACTGGTTTTGTCCCCAGATTGGATTTAATAGGGGGCAGGGGCAATTTCAAAGACAATCAGTGCAGAATTAAAATAAGAAAATTAGAATTGCACACCCCCGCTCCGCCGTGGCTACTAGCATAGGGGGGTTGTATTTTTTTCCCATTATCTGTGCCCCTTATCATGTGCTGGTCGGAGCGGAGGGAATATTTCTTCAGTTTCGGGTGCATGCCCATTCAGCTTCGCTCACATGTTCTTCTGCCTCAAATCCTGGACAACCTCCTACCTATCTCCTTGCTTTCCCTGGCGGAGTGATCTTCCTCCGCTCCCCATCCAGTGGTAGCCGGGGCACGGAGAGTAAGACTTGAGAGGCTGTGAGGTGGGCGGCGATGATTGTTGCCATTACTAGTAAAGAAAAAATATGTCCCTGGATTTCATTTTAAAAATCTGGTCACCTTACCCTAATGGCCAAAAGGCGGAACAACGTAAGGTAACGTCGGTTTGCCCAGCCGTGCCATTCTAAGGCAGCTTGACGGCAAGTGGTTAATTAAAATCTATTTAAAGACATGCTGGGCAATAGATTTTTTTTACAATTTCAGTTGGGGTTTAAATGTTAAGCCAGTATTGGTTCATTTTAGAAACAGCAAATCAAGTGTATCTACTTCCCACCTACTTGACCTGGTTAAAACTGGCTATACAGTTGGAATGAAAATTTGTACAAAAGTTTGTATGAAAATTGTCAGTTGGGTCAATAAATTCAAAAGTAATTCAAAATTTTGTTTGCTTTTACCATTCAATTTTGGAATTAATGAACTTTGCAGAAAGAAAACCACATATGCTACTAGAAACCCTTTTCTTCCATCCATTCGTTTTTTTCCCATTCTGCTCCTTCGAATTTTCTTGTCTTGTGTTCAAAATTAAGTTTTGATTTGACCACAATCCAGATGAAAAATTGAATCAATTTTCTTAAAAGGAAAAATGTCATGTGAAATTCTACTAGTGTATAGAAAGCTTTTATGTTAGGGCAGGCAGGGATAGGCAGGGATAGGCAATGGAATGGATAGGCAGGGAATGGCAATTTCATATACAAAAACGACAAGCTAAACTGCCAGCTTGGCCACATTTTCATAAGGTTCCAGGTTAAGGAAAAACATCATCTGCAACATCATCTGCATCCTTCCTGGCATCCCCTGACTTGGTTCATTCATCTTTATTTAACAAGCATCATAGTTCCTGAGGACTCGTACACACGACCGAGGAACTCGTTGTTTCAGAGGCCGCTTACACACAATCGAACATGTCCGCTGAAACTGGTCCACAGACCAGTTTCAGCGGACAAGTTCGATTGTGTGTATGGCCTATCGGACCGTTTTCCAGCAGACAAAAATTTCCAAACATGCTTCAAAACATGTCCGCTGGAAACCTGTCCGTCGGACAGGTTCGATGGTTAGTACACAAACCATCGGACCAAAATCCCCCGCATGCGCAAAATCAAGTCGACGCATGCTTGGAAGCATTGAAATTTGTTTTTTCATTACGTCGTTGTGTTCTACGTCACCGTGTTCTGGTCCGAGGGGATTTTGGTCCGATGGTGTGTATGCACATCAGACCAACAGACAATTCAGCCTTGTCCGATGAAAACGGTCCGTCTGACATGTTTCCCTCGGACATGTCTGATCGTGTGTACAGGGCCAGACACATTGTTTTCCTCGACGAGTTCCTTGTCAGGCTTGTCGAGAAACTTGACAAGCTGTCTTTGCGTACACACTGTCAAGACACAATATCATTGTTCTCAAACGCGGTGACTTCAACACGTACAACAGCAGGGGAAGTTCGATTCCACTGGCACAACCCTTGGGGCTGCTTTTGCTAATCTCATGTTACTGCTTGTTAACCCCTTCCATACAGGGCATTTTCACCCCCTTCCTGCCCAGACCAATTTTTAGTTTTCAGCGCTGTTGCACTTTGAATGACAATTGCGCAGTCAGGCAACACTGTACCCAAATTAAATCGTTATGTTTTTTTCCCCACACAAATAGAGATTTCTTTTAGTGGTATTTGATCATCTCTGCGGTTTTTATTTTTTGCGCTATAAACAAAAGAAGAGCGAGGATTTAAAACAAAAACACAATATTTTTTCCTTTATATTTAATACATATCACAATATTTTTTTTTAAAAAACGTTTTTTCCCCTCAGTTTAGACCGATACGTATTCTACGTATTTTTGGTAAAAAAAAAAAAAATGCAATAATCGTATATTGATTGGTTTGCACAAAAGTTATAGCGTCTACAAAATAGGTGATAGATTTATGGCATTTTTATTTTTTTATTTTTTACTAGTAATGGCGGCGATCTGCGTTTTTTTTTGTGACCGTGACGTTGCGGCGGACATATCGGACACTTTTGACACGTTTTTGGGACCATTCACATTTACATAGCGATTAGTGCTATAAAACTGCACTGATTACTGTGTAAATGTGACTGGCAGGGAAGAGGTTGACACTAGGGGGCGCTGAAGGGGTTAAAATGTGTCCTAAAGTATGTTCTAACTGTAGGGGGAGGGGGACTCACAGGGGGAGGAGATCGATGTGTGTTCCTCTGTACTGGGATCTCCTCACCACTGACAGGAGGTGGATCTGTGTGTTTACACACACAGATCCACACTCCTGACGTGATTGCCGGAAATCGCGGGTGCCCGGCGGCAATCGCAGCCGTCGGGCACGCGCACGGGATCGCAAGTGGTGCCGCGGGTGCGCGCACGCGCGCGCCCTAGAACGCCGTGAAGACAGGACGTTGTGCAACGTCCAGTCTCATCGGCGAGGGGATGACCATAACGTCATTTCCCTATGGCCAGGTAAGGAAGGGGTTAAGTAAAAGTTTGGTAAGAGATGATTTGCACTTTTCAGTCTGTTACAGGGTGACAAATGTGGTATCTCCATTACAAACGCTACTTTTACCGAAGGTGCGCTCCCGTCTCATACTTTATTCTGAGCATGCGCGGGTTTCTAAGCATACACACGAACGTGTTTCTCGTCGAAAACCAGCCCGACGAGGAACACGACGAGGAAATTGAGACTCCCGACGAGGAAAAAGAGAACTTGTTTTTTCTCGTTGAGTTCCTCGACAGTTTTCTCGATAAAAAACATACACATGACTGTTTTCCTCTGCAAAAAAGCTCTGCCACCAAGCTTCTTGATGGATTCTGGATGGATACAAGGCCTAAGGCGCCGTACACACGGCCGAGGTTCTCGCTGAAAATCAGCGAGAACCTCGCTGGAATGCACATTCCAGCGAGGACCTCGGCCGTGTGTACGGTCTCAGCGAGCTTCCCGTCGGGAAGCCCGTCGAGCCGAAATAGAGAGCACGCTCTCTATTTCCTCGACGGCCCGCCTGGAAGAATGGCTGGTTGCCATTCCCGACGGGCGGGTCGCCGATTTCGACGGCCGGCAGGGAACCTCGACGGGCGGAACGATGTGTTCTGCCCGTCGAGATTCCCTGCCGTGTGTACGCGGCCTCACACTTACCCAGCTCACAGATCGGGAATTCGCTCCACTGAAAATTTCTTTTACATATCACTCTTTTTTCCCCATTTAATTTGTAGCCCGAATTACAAGCCACTGTTATTGAATCAAACTCAGAATATCCATAAGTTTTCTTTCCTTGTATTATTCTTCCATTAATTAATTTGGGCTCTGGACAGAATGTTCCTGCAAGAAATTAATAAAAAAATGCAAAAAAAATAAATAAAAAAAATTTTGTCATACTATTTATATAAAGTTAAAGAAAAAATATTGCCTGGGGTCCAGCTTTAATCAATATTACTTGAAAGAGCCCCCCCCCCCCTGTAAAAGTATTTTTCCATGTGCAAATGTAATATGTATTAATGTAGTATTGTGTATAATAATAGTGAAGCGCCTCATATAAAACAAACAACTTAAAAACGTAATTAATACAATAAAGTCCAAATATTAGAATTCCAATATAATGTCCAATGGTAATAAAGAAGTGTCAATCAGAGTTCCTTGGAGTCCCTATGCTGTTACAGTCTTTGCTGGATCAACACACTGCTTTGGGTGATTTTGCTGCTGTGATGGCAGCTAATCGCTCCGGTGAGTTTGAAATTCACGTGGTGGTGGGAGATCACTGAAGTACATTTATGAAGATCTGTTACATCAACAATGGTGTTACTGATTGACACTTGTTTATTACCATTGGACATTATATTGGAATTCTATTATTTGGATATTATTGTATTAATGACATTTTAAGTTGTTTGCTTTATATAAGGTGCTTCACTATTATTTTGCACAATATTTCACTGAAGCACAAATATACTGCTTTTTGGTCTAAGCAGCCTTTTTAGACATAGGGGGTTATTTACGAAAGGCAAATCCACTTTGCACTACAAGTGCAAACTACAAGTGTAGAGTGCACTTGAAATTGTACTGAAAGTGCACTTGGAAGTGCAGTTGCTGGAAATCTGAGGGGTAGATCTGAAATGAGGGGAAGCTCTGCTGATTTTATTATCCAATCATGTGCAAGCTAAAATGCCTATTTTTTTTTTTATTATTGCATTTCCCCCTCCGATCTACAGCCACTGCACTTCCAAGTGCACGTTCAGTGCATTTTCAAGTGCACTTGTAGTGCAAAGTGGATTTGCCTTTAGTAAATAACCCCCATTATTTCACACAACGCGGATATCATTTGTTGTATGTTTAACCACTTAAGGACCGCCTACTGCACATTTACGTCGGCAGGACCGGGACCGCGGGATTCGCGGACCCGATCGGCGCTGCAGTGCGGCGATCCGTCCCTGGAGTGGAAGAACGGGGAGAGCCGTGTGTACACACGGCTTCCCCGTGCTTCTCTGTGGCCGTAGCATCGATCGCGTCATCCCTGTAATAGGGGGACGCGATCGATGACGTCAAACCTACAGCCACACCTCCCTACAGTTGTAAACACACACATTAGGTCACACATCCCCTACAGCGCCACCTGTGGTTAACTCCCAAACTGCAACTGTCATTTCCACAGTAAACAATGCAATTTAAATGCATTTTTTGCTGTGAAAATGACGAATCGCCGCTATTAGTAGTAAAAAATTTTTTTTTATAAAAATGCAATAAAACTATCCCTTATTTTGTAAACGCTATAAATTTTGCGAAACCCAACCGATAAACGCTTATTGCGATTTTTTTTACCAAAAATACGTAGAAGAATACGTATCGGCCTAAACTGAGGAAAAAAAATGTTTTTTTATATATTTTTGGGGGATATTTATTATAGCAAAAAGTAAAAAATATTGAATTTTTGTTTATAGCGCAAAAAATAAAAACCGCAGAGGTGATCAAATACCACCAAAAGAAAGCTCTATTTGTGGGGAAAAAAGGACGCCAATTTTGTTTGGGAGCCACATTGCACGACCGCGCAATTGTCAGTTAAAACAACGCAGTGCCGAATCGCAAAAAGGGGCAAGGTCTTTTACCTGCATTTTGGTCCGGGTCTTAAGTGGTTAAATGTAACATTTTGTTATATATTCATTTTCTTTTTTTATATTCATTTAGCCAGGTTTACTCCCCTTCCTGACCAGGTCATTTTTTGTTATACGGCACTGCATTAATTTAACTGAAAATTGCACGGTCATGCAACATTGTACACAAATAAAATAGATTTATTTTTTTCCCCACAAATAGAGCTTTCTTTTGGTGGTATTTGATCACCTTTTTGCGCTCTAAACAAAAAAAAAAATCAGTTTTGAAAATAATATATATATATATATATATATATATATATATATATATATATATATATATAACTTTCTGCAATAAAACACATCCAATAAAAACATGTTAAAAATGTAATTTCTTCATTAATTTAGGTCAATCTGTTCTGCTACATGTTTTTGGATAACCAGTGACTTATAGTAGGACTGCGACATTTCGGGGGACAAATTGGACACTAAGTGACACTTTTGACACTTTTTTGGGAACCAGTGACACTAATACAGTGGTCAATGCTAAAAATATGCAACGTAATTGTACTAATGACACTGGCAGGGAAGGGGTTAACATCAGCCGCAATCAAAGGGTTAAATGTGTCTCTAGGGAGTGCTTTCTAACTGTGAGCGGGGTGCTTTAGCTGTGGGAAGACAGAGATCCGTGTTCCTGCCCCTCTCCCATCGCCGATAAAAGTGATCTTGCGGAGACCCCTTTTATCTCAAAACAGACCACTCTTGAGGAGGACACCATGGGTTATGGTAGCTAGCTCCTCCTCTTCAAAGTAGGAACGTATAATGATGGTGGGCGGTCCATAAGTGGTTAATGTCACTGGTCCCCAAAAAGTGTCACTTAGTGTCAGTTAGGTGTCCTATTTGTCCACCGCAATTTCACAGTTCCTCTAAAAATCGCTGGTCACCGCCATTACTAGAAAAAAAAAAAGTCCATTATACTATCCCATAGTTTGTAGATGCTATAACTTTTCTGCAAACCAATCAATATACGCTTATTGGCCGAAAAATGCTGGTAAAGCACCGCTAAGACCCTAATGTTTTAGGGCGATTTTGCAGTGCCTCTGTGTGAAAGGGCAAGGCGTTTTTACAGCGGTTTCAATTCATTTCAATGGAATGGGGCTGCTCCAAAGATGCTGCTTGCAGGACTTTTCTCAACGCCCTGCTAAAACGCTGTAAAAACACTGCAAAAACTCGCCGCGTACACACGATCGGTTCAAACTGATGAAAACGGACTGAAGTTCGTTTTCATCGGTCCAAACCGATCGTGTGTAGGCCTTATCCTTCGGTCCAAAAACAGAGGGCTTGCTTTAAAATTGAACCGATGGATGGCTAACCGATAGGTCAAAACCGATCGTTAGTACGCACAAGCATCGTTTAAAAATCCACGCATACTCAGAATCAAGTCGACGCATGCTTGGAAGCATTCAACTTTTTTTTCATCACGTCGTTGTGTTTTACGTCTCCGCATTCTGACACGATCGGTTCATGAACCGATGGTGTGTAGGCACATCAGTCCATCAGTCAGCTTCATCGGTAAACCGATGAAAACGGTCTGTTGGACCGTTCTCATTGGATGGACCGATCGCATCGCATCGCATGACCGATCGCATGTCAGAATGGCTTAAGTCAAAGAGACTTGAGTCACTCCTATTAGAACGGATAGAATTGTACTGAATGGAGCACCACTTGTATGGCTGACAGGTCGCCCCTGTGTGAACCGACATTAATGACTGTGTGTTGAGTTATTTTGAAAGGACAGCAAATGTACACTGTTATACAAGCTGCACACTCACTACTTTACATTGTAGCAAAGTGTCATTTCTTCAGTATTGTCACATGAAAAATATAATAAAATATTTACAAAAATGTGAGGGGTGTACTCACTTTTGTGAGATACTGTGTATTATATATATATATATATATATATATATATATATATATATATATATATATACACATAAACGTTATAATAAAACATAACATAGTCTAGCTGGGATTTTTTTTCATTTGGTTAACTCAAATGTAATAAAAGAAAACAAACAAAACAATATTTTTCATGCTAACTTACCCAACTCACAGGTTGGCAAGTGGGGATACCATTGGAAATCTTCTCCACAAGTTACTCTGCTTTCACCGTTTTGTTTATACTGTGAATCACACTCTAATGTTACTGAATTACCAACACTATATCCATCAGTTTTCTTCCCTCGTTTTACTTTGCCATTTAACAGTTTAGGTTCTGGACAGAACGCTCCTGGGAAATTAACTAAAAGGCAAAAAAGTAGATTTAGTTGTGTTCGTTCACAAAGCCTGATTATTTTTTGTATCCTTTAGAATGAAGAAAAGGGAAAATATAATAATAATAAAAAAACAAATAAAAAAGCGTAAATGATATATATATATATATATATATATGTGTGTGTGTGTGTGTGTGTGTGTGTGTGTGTGTTTTTTCCCCTTTTCATTTATCTATTACACATATTGAACATTTCCCATATATTAATACACTACAATGTCATTTTTCTATTAATAACTTGTTTCTAGCCCTTTACACCTTCCAACAAAAGTAGAATTAATAGGTACATCATATTTGTTAATGCAAGTGTTACTTGCCTTGAAGAGAACCTGTCATATCCATAACATTATCTAAGGCCCCATGTACACGGGACGCTGCTAAACGTACACTCAGAATCAGTTGGACGCTTTTTTTAACTGCCCCTGAACCCATTCAATGTTATCCCATGTGACCATGTACACAGTCTCATTTATTGCGTTTTTTAGGCAGTTGCGTTTAACCACTTAAAGACCGCCTCCTGCACATATATATCGGCAGAATGACACGGCTGGGCACATGTACGTGGGTCACGGGCGCGCAGCACGCTCCCGTAACCCAGTCCGAAGCTCTGGGACCGCGGGACTCGCGGACCCGATCGCTGCTGGAGTGCGGCGATCGGTCCCCGGAGCTGAAGAATGGGCAGGGCCGTGTGTAAACATGGCTTCCCCGTCCTTCACTGTGGCGGCATCATCGATCGCGTGATCCCTTATACAGGGAATCACAATTGATGACATCACACCTACAGCCACACCCCCCTACAGTTGTAAACACACATTAGGGAACACATAACCCCTACAGCGCCCCCTAGTAGTTAACTCCCAAACTGCAAATGTCATTTTCACAATAAATAATGCAATTTACTTTTGCTGTGAAAATGACAATTGTCCCAAAAATGTGTCAAAATTGTCCAAAGTGTCCGCCATAATGTCACAGTCATGAAATTAATCGCGGATCACCGCCATTAGTAGTAAAAAAAAAAAAAAAATGCAATAAAACTATCCCCTATGTGTAAACGCTATAAATTTTGCCCAAACTAACCGATAAACGCTTATTGCGATTTTTTTTTACCAAAAATAGGTAGAAGAATACGTAACAGCCTAAACTGAGGGAAAAAAAATTGTTTTATATATTTTTGGGGGATATTTATTATAGCAAAAAGTAAAAAATATTGTTTTTTTTTTCAAAATTGTCGCTCTATTTTTGTTTATAGCGCAAAAAATAAAAACCGCAGAGGTGATCAAATACCACCAAAAGAAATCTCTATTTGTGGGGAAAATAGGACGCCAATTTTGTTCTGGAGCCACGTCGCACGACAGTGCAATTGTCAGTTAAAACGACGCAGTGCCGAATAGCAAAAAGGGGCAAGGTCCTTTTAGCAGCTTTTTGGTCTGGGTCTTAAGTGGTTAACAGCATTTTTTTGAAAGCAAAAAAATGAGTTTAGACGCAGAAGATTTCTACGTTTCAGATGCCAAATGTGACTAAATGCGAGTAAACGCAGCTAAACGCGGTAACCAGCGTTTAGCAGCATTTCGTTTATAGCTGTTTTTCGTTTTTGGCCATTAAAAAAAATAAGATAAGATATTTTTTTTTAAACGCTTCTAAACGTAAACCCGGCACGTAAACATGGCAAAACGGACATTTTGAACGTGGGTTACTATCTTTCAAGTTGAAACAATTAGGAGCTGTTCACACTATCGGATTCCCGTGAGGATCCGTTCCTTATATATCCACTTGCTCAGCAGGGATCACTCTGTTGATCCCCGCTGAGCCGGCAGATGACAGGGCAGTCCCTGCGCCCCTTTCAGATCTCCACTCTTTGCTATAATAAATATTCCCCAAAAATATATAAAAAAATGTTTTCCCTCAATTAAGGCCGAAACGTATTCTTCTACATATTTTTGGTAAAAAAAAAAAAAAACGCAAAAAGCATTTATTGATTGGTTTGCGTAAAGCATCTACTGTACAAAATAAGGGGATAGTTTCATGGCATTTTTATAAAAAAATGTTTTTTACTAGTAATGCATACCTCCCAACATTTGAAAAATTCAATGCGGGACAAGACAAGTTTTTCAATGAAGTTGTTGAGCGGGGGGGGGGGCTTGCCACTTTTCTTCGTCCTTCCCTCCTCCCCCTTCTTGCACAGCTTTCTGTGCGGGACAATTGTCCAATTCAGTCAGGACTGCGGGAGGATGTTGTCTGTGCGAGTAAATCCCGCAGAATCCGTTCGTGTTGGGAGGTATGGTAATGGCAGCGATCAGCGATTTTTATTGTGACTGCGAGATTGTGGAGGACACATCGGACACTTTTGGTGCTATTTTGGGACCAGTCTAGCGATCAGTGCTAAATATGCACTTATTACTATGTAAATGTGACTGGCAGTGAAGGGGTTAACCAAAAGGGTTAAGTGTGTCCTAGGGATGTGTTCTAACTGTAGGGGGATGGGCTATGTGTGACATGACATTGATCACCGCTCCCGATCACAGGAAGCTGTGATCAGTGTCCTGTCACTAGGCAGAATAGGGAAATGCTTGTTTACAGCATCATTTACCATTCTTCATCTCCATCTCAGGTACGGTAATCTGCCTGAACATGCCATTCTGCCGTTGTATATCAGCGTGAGCTGGTCCTTAACAAGTTAAAGGATAAGGCACTAGTGATGTTCAGTGAATCAAAAATGCAAATAGAAATATATATGATAAATCCCAACACCAAATTGTGATGCGCAAAATCGGATTCCTAGTTCTTCACCACAAGTGCTCAAGAGATGGGTGGCCACTCACCAGAGATCTATGACCCCTTTTTACAGGAAGGTCAAACATTGCTTCTGGAATACCAATTGATTCCACTGACAGCACAATTCTACTCTACTGATCCCTTGAGATGAAACTAGGATGGAAAAAATGGCTCCACAAGATACATACAGGGAGGTCTCATTGTGTAGTATTTTTAATAGATAAAAGCAAATGACTTTAAAAAATGGCGATTACATATGTTAGTGCCGATCCTGGCACCAGGTGTAATTAGCATGTGCAAGTCGGCTAGTCCTAAAGGGATAACATGAAGTCTCTGTCTCTCCTAAGGCCAAGCCCAGATAGTATGTGAGATCAGAACCTGGAATGGCGGCTCCTCTGCTCCGACATATGTTTTGCCATATTAACGTCTTCAGGGAGTCATTTTTCCCATCCTAGATTCACTGAACATCACTAGCACCTCATCCTCAACACTAGCTCCTCATACTTTATCTACCCTCCCACGGTTCGGTTCACCGCAGAACATGTGAAAACAGGCAAAAAGTCTGTTAAAGTCTATGGGACAGGAACATGAAAAAGTGCTAACTTTAAAGGCTAATATGCAAGTTATTGTCATAAAAAGTGTTTGGGGACCTGGGTTCTGCCCCAGGGGACATGTATCAATGCAAAAAAAAAAGTTTTAAAAACGCCATTTGTTTGGGAGCAGTGATTTTAATAATGCTTAAAGTGAAATATTCCTTTAAATTTAATACCTGATGGGTGTCTATAGTATGCCTGTGAAGTAGCACATGTTTCTCGTGCTTAGAAAAGTCCCTGCACAAAATGACATTTCTAAAGGAAAAAAAGTCATTTAAAACTGCTTGCTTGTCAGGTCCCGGCAATACAGATAAAAGTAATTGAAAAAAAAACAGCATGGGTCCCCCCCCCCCCTTAGTCCATTACCAGGCCCTGAATATTAAGGGGAACCCCAAACCAAAATGTAAAAAAATGCGTGGGGGTCCCTCCCAAATTCCATATCAGGCCCTTCAGGTCTGGTATGGATATTAAGGGGAACCCTTTTTTAAATGGTGTGGGGTTCCCCCCAAAAATCCATACCATACACTTCGGGTCTGTATGGATTTTAATGGGAACCCCACACCAAATTAAAAAAAATGGTGTTGGGTTCCCCCCAAAAATCAATACCAGACCCTTATCCGAGCATGCAACCTGGCAGGCCATAGAAAAATAAGGGGGGACGAGAGAGCATCAGAGGGGGCGGGGTCACCCACGCATGTAATAGGTGGCCTCGCCCTCAGCTAGAAAAGAGTTATCATGGCGGGAGAGCGTCATTCGACCGGGGACCTCCTATGGAGGCGGTATCGTTCGTAGCGGCGCGGCTTTTATTTTATTCTCCATATCGTTTGAGACTGGATTACATCATTGGAATATTTTTTAAATTTTTTAATAAGGACTTTAACATTTTGACACTTTTTTTGTCAAATGGTAGGGGTACATTGTACCCCATTACCAATTTACATAGGGGGGGCCGGAATCTGCGGGTCACCTCTGCAGTTAAAAATGTTTACGTTATAAACAATAAAAGAGCGTACATTTTGAAAAAAACAAAATATTTTTTACTTTTTGCTGTAATAAATATCCCCAAAAAACATATAAAAATAAATAAACTTCTTCCTCAGTTTAGGCCAATATGTATTCTCCTACATATTTCTGGTTAAAAAAAAAGTAACACGATTTTTATTGTGACTGCGACATTGCGGCAGACAGATCGGACACTTTTGACACTATATTGGAACCACTGACCTTTATCAGTGCTTTAAAAAAGTGGACACGCTCCACGGGGCACGCCCGCTAGCCTGCGATGAGGGGACGTATGGGTACTCCCATTTGTGCACCCGTGCCATTCTGCCGACGTACATTGGCATGCGGCAGTCGGCAAGTGGTTAAAACAGTAACTGGACACGCAGATCACTTCTTAAATGTAGAGACCTGTTCAAGAAGCTTCTCCTCTCCTATGACTTGGGCATGCATGCCTGCACACAGTTCAAATGTCCAATGTCAGTGTTCTACACATATTGTAGACAACCTGATTGGTTCAGGGTAAAATTAAATAAGTCCAGTGTGGAAGTACTGAGATGGGTTAGAGCAGACCAGACTTGGCTACTCAGGTCACCCTGACTGACAACCAATCGGGTACAGGCCAATAGCGGACTCCCCGTGGAGCGTCCGGTCCAGTGGCAGCAGGTACAGGACAGCAAAGGCCTCTAGGTGGCGGCAGTGTCCGGATGACAGCCCCCGGCTCCAGGTGCCATCTCCACAAGATGTGCAGACAGCATGTCCATGTGGGGCCCTAAGGCAGCTTAGGACTGCTCCTTCAGCCCCCGCCGCTCACTCGGTCGCTCCACAGCTGCCCGGCTGGCACTGGCATGGAAGGTACCATACTGAGCATCACATAAACACCTTCCCACAGACAGGGACTGCAGACTGGTACATGGGGCACATGAGTGGGTACTCATGTCTAAGTTTTGCCTAAGGCCTCACAAAGCCTAGAGCCGCCTCTGCTGCTTTGTAATTCAGAGCAACAGGCAGCATTGTCACTATAGGAAGTAAAGAATCCACTGGATTTCTGGGTGATCAACAAGTATTTTTCTGTGCTCCTTTTTTTTAAATTTAAGATGAAACTTTGGAAAATGTGAATATTGATGAAATGTACTGGATGTTTTGTTTTTTTTTGCCTATATTTAGACTGGGTTCACACTGTTGGGCAGAGCGGCTCACAGCAGCGGTCTGGTGCTTCCCTATTTACCATTTTAGGTCCGATTTCAGTTTCAAATTTTTGGTTGAATTTGGATCTGAAACAAACCAGAAGATGCACAGGAATGTGCAATTTGCAACACAGCCGCCCCAAAGCTGTGTGAACCGACTCCATTGAAAGCCGGTAACAGTCTCCTGACATGCGAATTGGATGTGGTAAGCCACATCCAATTCTCAATAGTGTGAACCAAGCCTTAAAGCTGAACTTGACCTTTCCCCTTGCACACTTACGTACAGTCCCCTCTCGCAAAATATGCATTAGAAGCTACAGCAAATCAAAGAAAGCCTGTCTCATTTTCTGGCTGATGAACATACAGCATCCTCTAACTCACTTTGCTAAAGAGGAAGTAAACCCTCTAAAATATTTCTTTAAAAAAAAAACCTGCAAGAGAAAGGCATAATGAGCTAGAATGCATAGCATATTAGCTCATTATGAATTACTTACCCCGAAGTGACTCTCGTTCCTCTTCTCTGCCCCCGCTATGATACCCGAGTGACTTCCGGGTATCACGGCTCCGTCACTGTGAATGTCAATGAATGAAAAACTTATATAGCGCGACACATGCGAACTGAATCGCCTCTGGGCACTTGTTGTTCCTGTCTCTCTTGACATCAAAAGAGCAGAGTTTTAATCTTCTGAAGGTCAGGTGGTTTTCCTCCAACCGAATGCTGGTTGGTAAAGCGTTCCATAGTCTGGGACCCTGGAAAGCAAACCTTCTTTCTCCTTTGGACTTGTATCTGGCTTTGGGTACCTTGACCAAGTTTTGGTCGGTGGATCGCAGAACGCGATTGGGATTGTGGGCTTCTATTTTTTCGCAAAGATATCGCGGGGCATTCCCATGAATGCACTTATGCATCAGACAGAGTGCTTTAAAAGCAATGCTGTCCTTTACTGGCAACCAGTGAAGGGCTCTCAGTGAAGGTGAGATAGATTCCCAGGGTTTTTTCCCAGTCGCCAGTCTGGCGGCCGTATTTTGAACGGTTTGCAGACGAGTGATTTGGTACTTGGGGAGTCCGAGGTAAAGGGCATTTGCATAGTCCAGTCTGGAGTTCACAATTGTTCCCACCACGACTGCTACGTCTTCTTTGGGAATAAATGGAATAGGTCTGCGTAGTAGGCGCAGCAGATGGTGAGATCCGCTGACTACTGATCCTATTTGTGCGTCCATTGTCATGTAGGAGTCAAAGATGACCCCGAGACTTTTGACTTTGGAGCTAGGGGTGATGATCTGGCCAAACATGGGCGGAGGTGTCCAGGTTGTTGCCAGTTGACTCTTGCGACTGGCATGAAACAGAAGAAGTTCTGTTTTTGAATTGTTAAGTTTGAGATAACTCTTAGTCATCCAGTTTTCTATCAAAGAGAGACAATTCTCTAAACTGAGATGATGATCCTTTTTATTGCAGATGCGAAAATATAGTTGCGTGTCGTCTGCATATGAGTGATAGAGTAGTTGCTGACTACTGATGATTTCAAAGAGTGGGCGAAGATAGATGTTGAAGAGCACTGGTGACAGGGGTGATCCTTGAGGGACTCCACATGACACCGTGCGTTTTCCAGAAGTGAACGGTCCCAATTTCACTGTTTGTGATCGGTTTTCCAAAAAAGAGGAAAACCATGGTAAATCACCTTCTGTGACTCTGGCTACCTCAGCCAGCCGAGTCAGTAAAAGTTTGTGGTCTACCGTGTCAAAGGCTGCGCTTAGGTCCAGCAGAACCAGAAGACAAGATTCCCCTTCGTCTGCGGCCTCTAGAGCGTTGTCCCAAATTTTGAGCAATGCTGTTTCTGTCCCGTGTCCGGGACGGAAGCCCGATTGGTATGGATCAAGTAGATTATGGGTATCTAGATACTGTTGCAGCTGTTGTACCACTACTTTCTCCATTACCTTGGAGAAAACATTTAGCATTGTTATGGGCCGGCGGTGAGTTGGGTCCTTGGGGTCCAGGGTGGGTTTCTTCAAGATGGGCTGGATTGTGCCCTCTTTCAGTAGGGAAGGCACTATGCCTTCCTTAAATGACTGGTTTATAAGCTGCGTGATGGGCGGTGCCAGGATATCGGCACATTCCTTCAGCAGTTTAGTGGGGATAATATCATTAGGCGATGTGCTATTGCGCAACGCGCTGATGATATTTCCTGTGGCCTCGATGGAGATGGGTTCCAGAGTGAACTTTGTTTGTGATTGGCCAGAGCTGCAATGAGTCACATAAGTCCCTGTCACCATCTCCCCTGGGGACAGGGACCACACCATCTCCCCTGGGGACAGGGACACTATCTCCCCTGGGGACAGGGACCCCACATTCCCTGGAAAGAGGGAATCCATCTCCCCTGGGGACAGAGAAACAATCTCCCCTAGGGATAGGAACCCCATGTTCCCTGGGGGCAAGGATGCCATTTCCGCTAGAGACAGGGACCCTGTCTCCCCCAGGGACAGGGAACCCATCTACCCTCATAGCCAACCATGATTGTGTCACCCCCATCCGTGAAAGCGTGCAGATCAGTGCACCAGCACCCACCACATCATTTACAGAGGCCAGCTTGGGGTGCCCACTATGACCACACGCTGTTGGCCTGAAACTAGCCTGCCCAGCTCCCAGCGGGGCACTATGGTAGGCTAGACAGGAGAGTGTCTATGGCTCTGTCTTCCTGCCACTCCACAGTGACAGGGCAAAACACTGTGCCAGGATAGGGGGAGAGATTAATTATTAAGGGAGGGTGACACCATGTTTTACCACACAGGGTGACACCAACCCTAGTAACAGCTACTGCCCATGAGCAGTATAGCCTTACTAATTTTTTACTTCAAAATTCCTTCTCGGTTGCACTACTGGTGGCATTGTTACTGTTTGTGTTGATTTGGAGACTTAAATCTAATAGTACCTCATATCCTGTCAGTCAATCCTGTATTTTATGCACTTTTTTCCCTAAAAATGGGGGAAAATGTCTTTGCTTCTTATGGAGCGAATACTGACCAGGCCCGCCGTCGCCACGATGTTCAAATACTGGGACCATGGCAGCGCGGCCGTCTCCCGTGAGCGTTGGGCTATCCTGTCATTTAGACCACAGACAGAAGACATAGCAGCCTGAGCGGTCAAATGGAGTACAGCTGCGGCGGCCGCTCGGGCTGCTCTGTCTTCCATTTGAGTGACAGGTGGATGCATACAAGAATGTCAGTCTGTGGGGGGGGGGGGGGGAGTGGCACTGGTAAGGCTGCATTTCATGGCACTGGTAAGGCTGCATTTTATTGGCACAGCTCAGGCTGCATTTTATGGGAACAGCTCAGGCTGCATTTTATTGTCACTGGTAAGGCTGCATTTTATTGGCACAGCTCAGGCTGCATTTTATGGGCACAGGTCAGGCTGCATTTTATTGTCACAGCTCAGGCTGCATTTTATTGTCACAGCTCAGGCTGCATTTTATGGGCACAGCTCAGGCTGCATTTTATGGGTACAGCTCAGGCTGCATTTTATGGGTACAGCTCAGGCTGCATTTTATGGGTACAGCTCAGGCTGCATTTTATTGTCACAGCTCAGGCTGCATTTTATTGTCACAGCTCAGGCTGCATTTTATGGGCACATCTCAGGCTGCATTTTATGGGCACAGTTCAGGCTGCATTTTATGTGCACAGCTCAGGCTGCATTTTATGGATACAGCTCAGGCTGCATTTTATTGTCACAGCTCAGGCTGCATTTTATGGGCACAGCTCAGGCTGCATTTTATTGTCACAGCTCAGGCTGCATTTTATGGATACAGCTCAGGCTGCATTTTATGGATACAGCTCAGGCTGCATTTTATGGGCACAGCTCAGGCTGCATTTTATTGTCACAGCTCAGGCTGCATTTTATGGATACAGCTCAGGCTGCATTTTATGGCACAGCTTAGGCTGCATTTTATGGGCACAGCTCAGGCTGCATGTTATGGGCACAGCTCAGGCTGCATTTTATTGTCACAGCTCAGGCTGCATTTTATTGGCACAGCTCAGGCTGCATTTTATGGGCACATCTCAGGCTGCATTTTATGGGCACAGTTCAGGCTGCATTTTATGTGCACAGCTCAGGCTGCATTTTATGGGTACAGCTCAGGCTGCATTTTATTGTCACAGCTCAGGCTGCATTTTATGGGCACAGCTCAGGCTGCATTTTATGGGTACAGCTCAGGCTGCATTTTATTGTCACAGCTCAGGCTGCATTTTATGGATACAGCTCAGGCTGCATTTTATTGGCACAGCTCAGGCTGCATTTTATGGGCACAGCTCAGGCTGCATTTTATTGTCACAGCTCAGGCTGCATTTTATGGATACAGCTCAGGCTGCATTTTATTGGCACAGCTCAGGCTGCATTTTATGGGCACAGCTCAGGCTGCATGTTATGGGCACAGCTCAGGCTGCATTTTATTGTCACAGCTCAGGCTGCATTTTATGGATACAGCTCAGGCGGCATTTTATTGGCACAGCTCAGGCTGCATTTTATGGGCACAGCTCAGGCTGCATTTTATTGTCACAGCTCAGGCTGCATTTTATGGATACAGCTCAGGCTGCATTTTATTGGCACAGCTCAGGCTGCATTTTATGGGCACAGCTCAGGCTGCATGTTATGGGCACAGCTCAGGCTGCATTTTATTGTCACAGCTCAGGCTGCATTTTATGGGCACATCTCAGGCTGCATTTTATGGGCACAGTTCAGGCTGCATTTTATGTGCACAGCTCAGGCTGCATTTTATGGGTACAGCTCAGGCTGCATTTTATTGTCACAGCTCAGGCTGCATTTTATTGTCACAGCTCAGGCTGCATTTTATGGGTACAGCTCAGGCTGCATTTTATTGTCACAGCTCAGGCTGCATTTTATGGATACAGCTCAGGCTGCATTTTATTGGCACAGCTCAGGCTGCATTTTATGGGCACATCTCAGGCTGCATGTTATGGGCACAGCTCAGGCTGCATTTTATTGTCACAGCTCAGGCTGCATTTTATGGATACAGCTCAGGCTGCATTTTATTGGCACAGCTCAGGCTGCATTTTATGGGCACAGCTCAGGCTGCATGTTATGGGCACAGCTCAGGCTGCATTTTATGGGCACAGCTCAGGCTGCATGTTATGGGCACAGCTCAGGCTGCATTTTATTGGCACTGGTCAGGCTGCATTTCACTGGCACTGCTAAATATTTTAGTACACCATTTGCTTCAGAATATTTTTTTTCTCGTTTCCCTAGGTGCGTCTTATGGTCAATCGTGTCTTATGGAGTAGAAAATATGGTAGATTGAACGTCACTTAACTATTATTTTGTGTTCATCCCATTACCTATTGACCTAAGTTACAATAGACAGAGTTAGCCTTTTTATTCTCTGACTTGGTGTTCATATTTCTGAGAGAACATTGTTGCAAGGTGTCAGGAACCAGTTCAGAAAGCTTTTTGGTGCTAGCTGTATATATATCTATATATCTATATAGGTCTACATCCCCCAGGTGAGTCAGATGTTTAGATTCTTGGAAAGGTCAAGGCAAAGATTAAGAGGACGGATCCTTTGCAGCAGCTCCTGTTGGGGTAGAGCTACATTAACATGTTCCTTTATCGATTTATGTGTATGAACTTTAATGACATTACAATTTAATGACAGGTCTTCCATGTACTCTAGTTTTCTTTCTTTTCTTCTTTTCATGGTCAAAAATGTCAATTTATTATAGAAAGGACAAGTATGGTATAACAGTCAAGTCGATGGTAGCAATTACAAAGCAATACAGGATTACATCAGCAAAATGTACTCTTCTTTCATAGGAATTAAAGCACTTTGTACCTTGACAGGAAGGAAGACTGTTACTCCATGTTCCATCTGCTTGACACTCTCGGTAACTATGTTTTGAAACCATATGGAACCTTGAAAGATGAATACATAACCAGAAATAAATATTTTTTCACTATATTTTTCATGCTGCGTACACACGATCATTTTTCGGCATGAAAAAAACGAAGTTTAAAAAAATGTAATTTATAATGATCGTGTGTGTGCTTCACATAATTTTTCGGGTTCTGAAAAAGGACAAAATTATTTTTTTCAAACATGCTGCATTTTTTAAATGATGGTGTGTGTGCAACGGCGTTTTAATGATGAAGTTGGGACAAACTGCATTTTTTCTACATGCCGAAAAACTTCCTTTTTTTTTAATGCCGAAAAATGATCGTGTGTACGCGGCATTACAGCAATGTCCTGAGATGTTGAAGGGTAGAGACAACAAACAGGTTGATGAATTATAAAGCAACTGAAAATGTCAGAAATTTCATTCTTGCCCATTTCACTGGCTTTACAGTATGTTGCTTCTGCTGATGGTCTTTCTAGCAGTTAACCACTTAAGCGCCTAGCCTGTTTTTCAGATTCGGTGTTTACGAGACTAAAACATATTTTTTTGCTATAAAATTACTTAAAACCCCCAAGCATTATATATATATTTTCTAACACCCTAGAGAATAAAATGGCAGTCATTGCAATACTTTTTGTCACACCGTATTTGCGCAGCAGTCTTACAAGCGCATTTTTTTTGGAAAGAAATTCACTTTTTTAAATTAAAAATAAGACAACAATAAATTTGGCCCAATTTTTTTACATATTGTGAAAGATAATGTTACGCCGAGTAAAATGATACCCAACACATCACGCTTAAAAATTGCGCCGCTCGTGGCATGGCGTCAAACTTTTACCCTTAAAAATCTCGATAGGCAACGTTTAAAAAATTCTACAGGTTGCATTTTTTGAGATACAGAGGAGGTCTAGGGCTAGAATTATTGCTCTCGCTCTAACAATCGCGGCGATACCTCACTTGTGTGGTTTGAACACTGTTTTCATATGCGGGCGCTACTCGCGTATGCGTTCGCTTCTGCGCGCGAGCTCGTCGGGACGGGGCGATTTAAAAATATTTTTTTTGTTTTCGGATTTATTTTACCAATTTTTAACACTGAAATAAAAAAAATAAAAAAATTATCACTTTTATTCCTATTACAAGGAATGTAAACATCCCTTGTAATAGAAAAAAGCATGACAGGTCCTCTTAAATATGAGATCTGCGGTCAAAAAGACCTCAGATCTCATATTTAGGCTTAAATGCAAAAAATAAATAAAAAATGTAAAATGTCATTTTTTCAAATGACATAAAAAAAAAATGTCTCTTTAAGACGCTGGGCGGGACTGACGTTTTGACGTCACTTCCGCCCAGCAGAGCTATGGGGACGGGTGAGGGACATTTTTCCCTCACTCGCATCCCCACTGAGCACGGGAGATGACCCGATCGCCTCCGCCGCTACCGACGGCTCCGGTAAGCGGCGGAGGGTGCGGGAGCGCAGCGGGAGGGGGTGGGCACTCGCCAGCCACCGATAACGGCGATCTTGCGGCGAATCCGCTGCGGAGACCGTCGTTATCGTTTGACCGACCGCCCACTGAAGAGATGGATATCTCGGCAGCAGCTGCTGCCATTACCGAGATATCCATCTTTAAAGTCATGACGTATAACGACGGTGAGCGGTCGGCAAGTGGTAAATAAAGGGGAGATGTAAAAGTATGATTTAAAAACAATGCTGGAGATTAAAATATAAAAAATAATCTGGCTTTATGCCACGTACACACGATCGGTTCATCCGATGAAAACGGACCGATAGTTTTTTTTCATCAGATATCCGATGAAGCTGACTTTTATCTGTCTTGCCTAAGTTCAATGCTTCTGAGCATGCGTCGACTTGATTCTGAGCATGCGTGGATTTTAAACCGATGGATTTCCCCACAGACGATCGTTTTTTTCTATCGTTTTTTTAACCATCAGAAAATGTAAAACAGGTTCTATTTTTTTTCATGGGGAAAAAACGATGGGGTCCACACACTATCGGTTTGTCTGATGAAAACGGTCCATCGGACGATCCGATCGCGTGTACAGGGCATTAGTTTTCCCTGCATGTCATGCATTACGCAAAGTTAAAGAGCCAAACATGGTTAAAGCGGAGTTCCAGCCAAAAATGTAACTTCCACTTTTTGTGATCCTCCCCCTTCCGGTGTCACATTTAGCACCTTTCAGGGGGCAGCAGATACCTGTGTAATACAGATATTTGCTCCCACTTCCTGGCATAGATCACCGCGGTGACTTACGCCACTTCCGGCGTCTACTCTGTCCTCTTCCGCTGTCCTCTGGGAGACACACAGGTCCCAGAAGACAGCAGGGACCAGTGAGGATGTGCAGCGCGACTCGAAAATGCGCAGTACGGAACCAGAAAGTGAAGCCGCAAGGCTTCACTTCCTGATTCCCGTACCGAGGATGGTGGCGGCAGCCACCAAGAGCCGACAAAGAGGTTTGGCTTTGGCTGCCGACATCGCGGACACCCTGGACAGGTAAGTGTCCATGTATTAAAAGTCAGCAGCTGCAGTATTTGTAGCTGCTGGTTTTTTAACATTTATTTTTTTCGGCGGACCTCGGCTTTAATATCACTTCTACAATACATATTTTTTAACTATTTCTTTAGACAGATACATATGAAATATGACATATGCATTTAATATAGTGAGTGTTCTCTGTAGAGTATCCTGTTGTAAAAAGATGTTGTTTACAGAATTCAATAGCTTAACCCAGGGGTCCTCAAACTACGGCCCGCGGGCCACATGCGGCCCGCGGAGGACTTGTAACCGGCCCACCTGACCCTGACAGGCAACGCCGGTTACACTGCAGATTGTAACACAGCAATCCCGCTGTGTCACGGAGATTACAATGTTAACGGCGCGCTGTGATAAATGTCCCGCCCTCCTCCTCCTAGACTAGCTCGTGTGATAGAGCCAGTGTTATGTCTATCACACAAGCTGGTCTAGGAGGAAGAGGGCGGGACATTTATCACAGCGCGCCAGAACTGTTACCTTCGTGACACAGCGGGATCGTCACGGCAGTTGAGTGAGCAGTGCGGCACGGTAAGGAGAAAGTGCTGTGCAGGGCTTACAATGGTGAGGGAGGGAGGGGGCTTGCAATGGTGAGGGGGGCTGATATTGATGTAATAATGATGGTGGAGGGCTGATGATAAAATTATGATGATGATGATGATGGGGGGGGGGGGCTTGCAATGAAGGGCTGATGATGTTATGATGAAGGTGGAGGGGCTTGCAATGGTGAGGGGGGGTTGCAATGAGGGGCTGATTATGGTGAGGGGGGCTTGCAAAGGTGAGGGGAGTTGCAATGAGGGACTGATAATGATGATGTAATGATGATTTGGGGGGCTTGCAATGATCTTGATCGGCTTGCAATTATGATTGTGAGGGGGGCTTGTAATGAGGGGCTTACAATTAAAATGGTGAGGGGGGCTTGCAATGAGGGGATGATGATGATGATGGTGATGTAATGATGGTGAGGTGGGGGGGCTTGCAATGATCATGATCAGTTTGCAATTAATGATTGCGAGGGGGGCTTATAATGATGAAGGGGGGCTTGCAATGTTCGTGAGGGGCTTGCAATGGTGAGGGGAGGCTTGAAATGATGGCTTGAATTTGAAATGGTGGTGGTGGGGGGCTTGCAATGATGGTCTGAATGACAGTGAGGGTGGGCTTGCAATGATGGCTTGAAATGACGGTGAGGGGGGCTTTCAATGATGGTGAGGGGGACTTGCAATGATGGTGAGGCAGGCACTGATTGGGCTGGACTGGCGAGCATTGATGGTCAAAGAGCGTTATTGCTGGTATATTTGTTTTGTAGCGCTGTGTGTGTGTATATACTTCAAAATAACATATGTGCAGTGTGCATAGGAAATTGTTCATAGGTTTTTTTTTTTTTATAGTCCGGCCCTCTAACGGTCTGAGGGACAGTGAACCGGCCCTCTGTTTAAAAAGTTTGAGGACCCCTGGCTTAACCTAAGATTTCCACACACAAATAAATAGTCAGACTCAACTTATTGGGTGAATGTGTATGATGATTAGGTTGTCCAAGGCCAGGCTGCAACCATATAATGCTGTACCAGATTTTAGTTCGCCAGGCTGCAACTGGATAACTACTGCTGAGCCTTATTTTTAGAAAACCTGTAATCTGAGAACTATTTATGTAAATTTAAACTTGTAAAACAAATTCAATGAAGTTCAGGGAGAGCTGGCAGCCTGCATTGGAGGATTTATGTGCTATACATTAAAACCTTGGTTTGCAAGCCTAATTCGTTCCAGAAACATGCTTGTAATCCAAAGCACTTGTATATCAAAGCATTTTTTTTACAGGGTATAAAAGAGAAGAGAGGCACCTCTAAGTGTAGCAATAAGTTGCTAAATGTTGTACCTTTATTAAATGTAACTATATTGCTACACTTAGAGGCTCCTCTCTTTTTTTATACAGTTTATAGTTGTGACATGACGCTACTCTTATATCAAGACATCGCTTGTATATCAAGGCAAAATGTATTAAAACAAAACCAAGGTTTTACTGTAACTTGGTTTGAGAGCGTTTTGCAACACAAGCAAAATGTTTTAATAAAGTTTGCCCTGGTATACAAGCGATGTCTTGATATAAGAGTAGTGTCATGTCACAACTGAGTATAAAAAAGAAGAGAGAAGCCTCTAAGTGTAGCAATATGGTTACATTTAATGAAAACAGAAAAGGAAAAGAAAGGCGCACCAGCCTAGTGTATTACCATTTGACGATTTATTGAATATAAATAATATAAAAAAACTACTCACAAAGGAATCGGTATACAGGCTTGTCAAAAAACGATAAGGTAGATACCCCTCAAACCACGCTCCAAGATAGGGGGGATAGAGGTGTGTTGCTCCCGGCTGACTTGTTTTGAGGCATCAAGGGCCTCTTCATCAGAGCCCAGCATGAAGGGCAGCAAGGCCACTGCTATTACTACTTTTTGACATTTGTGGAATTTCCATGCAGAATACTAAGTGTTGGACATTCCACCCGTGCGCAGGAGTTTGTTTGCTTTTTCTGTACATTAGATTTAATGAAGGTGCACCATTTAGCAACTTATTGCTACACTTAGAGGTGCCTCTCTTCTCTTTTATACCCTGTAAAAAATGCTTTGATATACAAGTGCTTTGGATTACAAGCATGTTTCTGGAACAAATTATGCTTGCAAACTAAGTTTTTACTAAGGTTTAGTGATAGCATACACTTAGGCCGCGTACACACGATCAAATCTGTCTGCTAGAAACGGTCTGCTAGACCGTTTCAGCAGACAGATTCGATCGTGTGTACGGGCAAACAGACGGATTTGGCCACCCGACAGATTTCAAAGCATGCTTACCAATCTGTCAGCTGGGAACCCGTCCGCCCGACATGTCTGCTGGTTAGTACGCTAACCAGCAGACATGTCTTCTCGCACACGCGCCGAATGGTTTCGACGCATGCGCGGAAGTGTTTTACTTCCTGGTGCGGTGACGTGGCGGCGTCAACGTCACCGCCACGTCACCGACACATCAGAGGCCTTAGAGGTCTATTTATATATATATATATATATATATATATATATATATAAAATTTTATATATATATATATATATATATATATATATATATGGTCATGATGGTCCCACTGATTGACATAGAAGTTATATTATTCCTAATAATTAGAATGTATCGTCTCATGAATTTCATTACATTTTTCAGGCAGTGGTAAGAAAACCATATAAAAATATATGTGCATAATATTAAACATACAACATGATTTAAAAATAAAAAGCAATATTAACCTCCAAGAGGGGAGTGTTCTAAAAATGTTGACTGTTGACAGTTTATGATTATGTAACTCTATATACAATAGACCAGTGAGTGTCAATTTACATGGTGTAAGGGGGCCTCAAATGTAGCCCCTGATATTTCCAAAGAACCACAAATAATATTTCTTATATGGAATGGTACAGAAGACTGTCATGGGCTTTTTAGTAGAAAATGGCCAGGGCCTGTTCTAAAGTTGTGGCTGAAGCCTGATGTCATGGTGTAGGAGAGAGCAGAGACTGGATATATGCAAGACACAATTTCTAAAGATCATTGGTAATAAAGGCCAGTTAACAAATCAATACTTCGCTACTAACTGCTGTGGATGGAGGTCCACACACCAATGGGTTGCATGTAGCCCTCAAGATTACTCACCCCAGCTTACAGCGATATGTTACTCTTGAGCCAAAGAAGAAGTTTTTAACTTCAAGATATCCATTTTCTATTTCTCCAGGAAATTCACATGATACTACTGTAAAAGAGAAGGTAAAACTTGATAAACTGCCATTCTGCAATCTCAGACAAATGTTGGGCTGATGTTTTGGAATTCCATTTAAAGCTGGCCATACACGATTTGAATTTCTAAAGAATTTTTTTGTGAAAATCGTATCAAAGATTTTTCGTTCGTATTTCGCACCGTTAGTGGGCTGCAGCAACAGCCGATTTTCGTGTGGCAAACAAATTTGAGAAATCCGACATTTTGGAAATTTTCGAAAAACGGACGATTTTCTGATCAATGATGTGAGAATCGTGCGAGAAATGTAATAGAAAAAAAAATGTGTATGTGCAAGAAAAGAAAATTCCCAGAGAGAAACGAATATTTACGGAGAGAAAACAATATTCCCGGAGAGAAACGAATATTCCCGGGAACATGAATGTTTTGGTCGGCCGAATTTCGAAAATCAATGGTGCATCATCGGATCACAAAAAAAAAAAACTTTCTGATTTTGAAAAGAAAATTCGTTCGAAGTAGAAGTAGAAGAAAACTGCCACGCTAGCCAATTTGGAATTTTAATGTTGTTAAAAATGACCTTCTAATTTTATAAAACTGTCAAAAAATGCAATGCCATATTGCAATCTTGAGTTGTTCTAAACATACCAAAAGCCCCATAAATGTCACTTCCTGCTTGTAAAATTGGTTCATCAATTTTCTCAGAAGTCTACACTAATGCCGCATACACAAGACCGTTTTTCGCTATGTAAAAAATGCAATTTTTTTATGTCATTAAAAACGATCGTGTGTAGGATCCAGAGCATTTTTTGCGACGTTAAAAATGGCCATTACAAATTTAGAACATGCTCTAAATGTTTGTGTCGTTTTTAACGTTGTTAGCCTGGATTTACAAAGCACTTACGCCAACGTATCTCCAGATATGCCGTGTAAGTACAAATGTGTGCCGCCGTATCTGTGCGTCGTACCCACAAACAAAGATATGCCTAAAAACTGACTTCAACTGACCGACGTAGCTTGCCTACGCGGCGTAGAGTGGGCACATATTTACGCTGGACGCATGTGGCTTTCCCATTGATTTTCTATTCAAATATGCAAATGAGGGAGATACGGCAATTCACGAACGTACACCCGACGCTGGCCACGCGCGCCACGTGGAAGTATTCCCCCCCGCGCAAAGTTATTCCCCATAAAGGAGGTGTAACTCAGCAACAGACGTGCACAGGTCAGCTGGAGAGCAGCTGCAGCAGCACTGTTACTGAGCAACCACACTTGCAGGAAAACACATCTGTATGCCAACATGCCAGGGGCACCCATGGTCATAGCACTACTGTGCCCACAGGCACGGAGGAGGGCACAGGAGAGGATCTACCGAACGCGCATTAACGTCTTTGGCATGGGGGAATCGGAGGTGTATCGCATCTTCCGATTCAGCCCTGATGCCATCCTGGAATTAGCCTTAGCCCTACATGATGAAATCACCAGCCAGACGGGACGCTCACATGCAGTGCAGCCACTGGTCAAGGTACTGGCAACACTCCATTTCCTTGCCAGTGGATCTTTCCAACGTACAAGTGGAGGGTTGTCTGGGATGTCACAATCCACCATGAGCAGATGTGTGCACCAAGTTGTCCCCACAATCCTCACACGCATGTCCCACCACATCATCAAACATCATGGGCACCTGCGGTAGAAGGCAATGCAGGATTTCTACAGAATTGCCGGATTCCCATGCACCGTCGGGGCCATTGATTGCACACATGTGGCACTACGGCCCCCCCGTGCCACAGAGCAAGTATACCGCAATCGTAAGCAGTGGCATTCCATCAACGTACAGGTGATAGCCGATGCCCAGTGCCTCATATGGCACGTCCGTGCCAAACACCCCGGGGCCAGCCAGCTACATATACCTTCAAAGCAACATCCCAAGCAAACGGGTGAACTTTTGCGCTGGACAGGCGTATGGCTGGGCGTATTTATGTGCTCGGCATAAACGACATAAAAATAACGTGCATTCTCAGAAGCAAGTTATGAGATGAGAGGACTCATTCTGGTAAAACTAGTGTTCGTAATGGAGATAGCACATTCATCACGCTGTAACAGACTGACCGTGAATCGTCTCTCACCAAACTTTTACTAACAAGAAATCAGCAAAAGCAGCCCTAAGGGTGGTTCCATCCAAATGGAACATCCCGTTTATAGTGCCGTGGTACGTGTTGTACGTCACCGCGCTTTGCTACAGCATTTTTTTCACGATCATGTGTATCTCTTAACAATAATCGGGTTGAAAAAAAAACATATTTTTTTCTAGACCATTAAAAACGGTCGTGTGTACGCAGCATAAAATACAAGTAAGATTTTAGGCATCCTCCCTGAGGGTTAATAACTTCTAAAGGGATACAGATACTCCAACTTCTCATCTGATTAGTGAATGTGCACCAGGTAATTATAATAAACACATAACCTCCCATTCAGAAAGTCCTACAAGTTCATAGTGGAACAAAAAGCTTTTACTTCAGAACAGAAAAAGATAAGAATCTGCTACAAAGATTGTTTAAATTCATGTTCATACTGTAGATCAACAATAGTGGAGTTACGCTGTGTTCCCATTATTGCAAATTAAATGTGTGTTTCTCTGCATCCAATTTGCATGTCTGGTTCACATAGCCCCGGGACAGCTGTGGAGTGAATTGCACAGGAACCCTGTGCATCTTCTGCTCCATTTCAGGTCCAAATTTAGCCCAAAATTCGTACTGAAATCGGAACTTAAACAGTGAACAGGGACATGCCAGACCTCTGCTGTGAGCCAATCTGTACACCAGTCCCCTGTTGCACTAATCCCTAGGCGTTACCATAAATCAAACAGATCACCAATGAGGATGGTTACGTTTAATAGCCATTCAAACCCCTTTATGTCAACTTGTGTGCATGTTATTAGACCAAAATTACCAGGGTATGTAAACTTTTGATCAGGGTCATTTGGGTAATTTCTGTTGCCATTATGATTTAAAAAGAGTAAACACAGTTGATTGATTATAAATGTCTTCAGACAAACACTAACCACGAGTGAAAGAAATGTTGATGTTATCATTCATATTCTCTAAGAAATGGCTAAGCGTTATAAAGATTTTCTTTAATCTAATATCTAATATTCATCTATTAACAATATTAACACATGAATGAATGGAGTTGGGTCTTTGAGAATAATGGACCCTCATGGCAAATGAAGTACAGAGGGTTACATCTTTTAAAATGTATTAGTATGTTAACTAGGAATATAGTACTTTCTTTAGACTACAGTATTTTTATGTATATGTAGTATTATGGTATGTGTGTGTATATATATATATATATATATATATATATATATATATATATATACAGTACAGACCAAAAGTTTGGACACACCTTCTCATTCAAAGAGTTTTCTTTATTTTCATGAATATGAAAATTGTAGAGTCACACTGAAGGCATCAAAACTATGAATTAACACATGTGGAATTATATACATAACAAAATAGTGTGAAACAACTGAAATAATATGTCCTATTCTGGGTTCTTCAAAGTAGCCACCTTTTGCAGCAGACACATCTCTAGAACAACTGATAAGAGGAGACTGTGTGAATCAGGCCTTCATGGTAGAATATCTGCTAGGAAACCACTGCTAAAGAAAGGCAACAAGCAGAAGAGACTTGTTTGGGCTAAAGAACACAAGCAATGGACATTAGACCAGTGGAAATCTGTGCTTTGGTCTGATGAGTCCAAATTTGAGATCTTTGGTTCCAACCACCGTGTCTTTGTGCGAGGCAGAAAAGGTGAACGGATGGACTCTACATGCCTGGTTCCCACCGTGAAGCATGGAGGAGGAGGTGTGATGATGTGGGGGTTCTTTGCTGGTGACACTGTTGGAGATTTATTCAAAATTGAAGGCATACTGAGCCAGCATGGCTACCACAGCATCTTGCAGCGGCATGCTATTCCATCCGGTTTGCGTTTAGTTGGACCATCATTTATTTTTCAACAGGACAATGACCCCAAACACACCTCCAGGCTGTGTAAGGGCTATTTGACCAAGAAGGAGAGTGATGGGGTGCTGCGCCAGATGACCTGGCCTCCAAAGTCACCGGACCTGAACCCAATCGAGATGGTTTGGGGTGAGCTGGACCACAGAGTGAAGGCAAAAGGGCCAACAAGTGCTAAACATCTCTGGGAACTCCTTCAAGACTGTTGGAAGACCATTTCAGGTGACTACCTCTTGAAGATCATCAAGAGAATGCCAAGAGTGTGCAAAGCAGTAATCAAAGCAAAAGGTGGCTACTTTGAAGAACCTAGAATATGACATATTTTCAGTTGTTTCACACTTTTTTGTTATGTATATAATTCCACATGTGTTAATTCATGCCTTCAGTGTGAATCTACAATTTTCATATAAAAAAAATAAAGAAAACTCTTTGAATGAGAAGGTGTGTCCAAACTTTTGGTCTGTACTGTATATATATATATATATATATATATATATATATATATATATATATATATATTTGATTTAGATAAAGGACATTTGTCTTATATAAGTTAAAATGTAGTTACTCACATAGCTCAGAGCCCCATCCTTAGTCATTTTAGAGTACAGTAAATGACCCACTCTCTTCTGAAGCATATTTGCACTTGGCGGGCTTCTTGTAGAACCACAAGCCAAATATGAACGTTAATAGCCTTTTTTAGAAGGGTGGAGGCAGGCTATATATATGGACATATGAGCAGAATTGCTCTCTTCTCTTGAATGCTACACACACTCAAGCCCCGTACACACGGCCGAGGTTCTCACCAGAAACCAGCGAGAACCTCGCTGGGAGCTGCATTCCAGCGAGAACCTCGGCCGTGTGTACGCTCTGTGCTCGCCCCGCCCGTCGGGAAACCCGTTGAGCAAATAGAGAACAGGTTCTCTATTTGCTCGACGGCCCGTCGGGATGAATGGCTGGTTGCCATTCCCGACGGGCGGGTCGCAGATTCTGACGGCCGGCAGAGAACCTCGACGGGCGGAACGATGTGTTCTGCCCGTCGAGGTTCTCTGCCGTGTGTACGTGGCATCACTCTCTCAAACTTGGAGATGTGAGCTGACATGCTGGAAATCTAGGATCTCACACACTTGGAAGGAAGCTTCACACACAAAGATATATATTTGATTCAACTTTCATTTCAAGACTAAGAAACTTATTAATGCTATTTTTATATTATACAATTAATGATATTCATGTGACATTTTACTATTTTATTATTAAATCAATTTTGGATGAAGAACGGAACTGATTTTCTTGGAACTTTTCTCATCAATATAATTATTGATTATTTATACAATATTATCCATTTAACAACACTTATTTCACTAAGAAATCATAAATTCTGCCAGGGTTTGTAAACTAATGAGCACAACTGTATACAATGTAGATATAAAGTTTTGGATCTGCCATTTTCTGTTTCTTATAAATAAAATATTTGCAAAAAAAAAGAAGAAAATTAAATGTTCTGGTTAGGGTTTAGATATTATTGAACTGTTGCTGATTAGCTACCAAACATCAATAGGAGTAGCTTTCACCCCATACAAGACACTTTTTTCTACTATATTAGATCAAAATATTCTCCCATAATCACCTTTACAACGTCAAGACTGATATAAATTGAAAGAACTCGGGTGACACTATAGGGTAGATTTACTAAAGGCAAATCCCCTTTGCACTACAAGTGCACTTGGATGTGCAGTCACTGTAGATCTGAAGGGTAGATCTGAAATGAGGGGAGGCTATGATGATAATATCATCCAATCATGTGCAAGCTCCCCGCTTCCTTGCATGTCTCCCCGCAGACCTTCAGCGACCACCCTTTCAAGTGCACTTGTAGTGCAAAGTGGATGTGCCTTTAGTAAATAACCCCCTATGTATCTATTATATATTAAAAATGAATTCTGACAGATACTGTACAAAAATTAAAAATTAATGCATTGCTGTAATCAATAATGCAGTGTATTATGTAGCCAAATCTTGCAGTCTACTTTACTTTAGAGCTCAGAAGGGGTAGGGAGAAGCAGCACAAGTAGCCAATCAGGTGTGATGCAGTGCAAGGAACATGATGATAAGAGACAGTAGAGAGACAGAAAGATGAGCTTATCAGTGTGCTGCTTCTACTTTCACTGTCCAGTCACAGATGAAGAACAGGACAACTCCTCTCCCAGGCATGTAATGTATGGCTGGGCTTTGTGAATCTCAGTACAAGATGGACATGAATACAAACGCTTTGACAAATAGGACAGTGTCTGTATATTTAGCTGTTTGCCAGAAGTTCAGCTTTATAAAATCAATGTACTGTATTTATCGGCGTATACCGCATACTTTTTTGCCCTTAAAATCGTGGGTGCACTATATACGCCGATACTCGCTTCCCGCGCTGTGTTTGAATCCGCCGCCGACATATACCGAGCGCAGTACACTCGGGTACACTCGGCCAGGCTCGGCTCCCCTCGCGGTTATGTAAGAGGAGTCAAGCATGGCCGAGCGTGCCGAGTGTACTGCGCTCGGTATATGTCGGCGGCGGATTCAAACACCGCGCGGGAAGCGGGGATCCATACCCACTTCCCGCATTGTATTCGAACGCAGCCGCCGACATATACCGGGTGCACGCTATAGGCCGGTGCACGTAATAGGGCGATAAATACGGTAATACATAATATCCTTGTAATGTATTGTAAACAATTTAAAACAAAAAGAAACTGTAAAGTAAATGTTTGCTTACATTGGCAGAATTCATCATAAGAGGACCAACTGGTGTCCTCCAAGCAAGTAACATCATTTTTAGTTTCAGGAGTTCGTAAAAATCCAGGCTGGCAATCGTACTTCACAGTGGATCCTACAGCAAAATTCATTTGATCTGCAAACTCTGGTTTTAGCACTCCATAGGGAATCTTTGGAGGCAGTCCACACTCACCTGTCAATAGAACACAAATACTTTTTTGCACAAGGTTTTCATAAAATCTCATCTCTATGGTGTGGCAAATGGTTCCAGGTAACATGGAGCAGATACTTTGATAGCATTATGTCATATGAACATCTGTATTTTTTTTCAATATCCATTAATGTAGTTTGTTTGAATTCTGGAAGAAAAGCTAAAACAGTACTGCTCAGAATGCCCTGTTATGTTTCTCTGGCTGGTTCGAACTGCTTTGCGATGCTAGTTGGGTTACATCAGTGTTTCTCATTTCCAGTCCTCACGCCCCCCCAACAGGTCAGGTTTTCAGGATTTCCATTATTTTGCACAGGTGATTTGATCAGTTTCACTGCCTTAGTAATTCCCACAGCCTTTTCATCTGAGGGAAATCCTGAAAACATGACCTGTTGGGGGGGCGCGAGGACTGGAATTGAGAAACACTGGGTTACATGAATGCTCATCAGGCTCAATCCTAGAACTACAACAAAATGGTGCCCACCGCACACTGTTAAGGCACACCAATGGCCTCTACTATTAGGCCCCCTAACTGGGTGAAACACGTTAGATGGAATTTCTCTCACAGGTGTAGATCAATATTTAGTTACGTCTACGCAGTCTATGACCGTTGGTGTGCCTTAGCAGTGTGCAGGCGAGCGCCATTTAGATGTTGTTTGGATTCCGAACATTGAGAGTATGGTTTCAGCTCATGGTTTCATTGTGTGATTAGGACTCTTCATAAGAAGGAATTTGTGATTTTATCATTACATATCATAATCATATGCAACATGTGCAAAGAGGCTGGTTCCAGAGGTAACACCATTAGGGTTTTTTAGTAATTTTATAAAGCAAAACAGCAGGATGTGACACTTCATTTATTGGTTTTATGCAAGGGGGTTTCAGGCTGTATTCCTTGGAGCCACCAGATTTGTAATTCTCAGGCCTCGTACACACAACCGTTTTCCTCGACAGAATCCATCAAGAAACTTGGTGGCAGAGCTTTTTTGCAGAGGAAAACGGTCGTGTGTATGTTTTTCATCGAGAAATCTATCATGGAACTCGATAAGAAAAAAAGAGAACAAGATCTCTTTTTCCTCGTCGGGAGTCTCAATTTCCTCGCCGTGTTCCTCGTCGGGCTGGTTTTCGACGAGAAACACGTTCGTGTGTATGCTTAGAAACCGACGCATTCTCAGAATTAAGTATGAGACAGGAGCGCACCTTCAGTAAAAGTAGCGTTCGTAATGGAGATAGCACATTCGTCACAGACTGTACCAGACTGAAAAGTGCAAATCGTCTCTTACCAAACTTTTACTTAACACGCAGTAACATGAGATTATCAAAAGCAGCCCCAAGAGTGTGCCAGTGGAATCAATCTTCCCCTGCCATCGTACGTGTTGAACATCACCGCGTTTGAGAACAACGAGATTTGGTCTTGACAGTGTGTACGCAAAGAAAGCTTGTCAAGATTCTCGAAAAGCCTAACAAGGAACTCGTCGAGGAAAACAATGTTTCATTTACGACAAATTCCTTGGTCGTGTGTACGAGGCCTTAGTCGTAAGTCTTGTAATTTGCACATAGCGTCAGGGCAAGTTTTCAAGATGACAAGATGACAAGATGAACAAGCGCAGACATATTTGACATCCAACCTAGGTGTCAAACATGGCTTTTCCATAGATACTGTGATGGATCTCGGATACCCCAGGTGGGTACATCCGCCAGACCTGTGTCTCCTGTCCTTCAAACGCACCTGCAGCCTGCAGATTCATCATAACCAGCCCTTAACCCCTCAATCACGAGACAATCCACACAGGTGTTGAGGGTTAAACATGCAGAGCATAAACTGTTTATTAAATCCAAAACATACACTTTTACACACAGTTAGGGACACCCCCTTTGCTTTGTCATAGAAGGGAGGGAGTAGGGGACAAGGAACAACCAATGGGAACTGAACACTTGTACATTGAAACAGACTACAGTTAAACATAAAGGAATTATGGTAAGTAGGCAGCCTCTCAATACACATCCCCTGCGGAAAGATGTCTCCTCTCCAGTCCAGACCATTGTCTATGTGCCATTTAACAACGCAATTAGACACAGCAACAAGGGGGGGTGGTGGAGAAGGGATGTAGCATTATATTACATTACATTATGTCAATGCCAGCTTGTCCCCAGGTCTCCAGTCTCTTCTGGGCCATAATCTGTGCGTCAGAGGCCAGCCCACAGTCCCTTCCAAAACACACAGTGACAGTGTGTTCTGTCACAGATACAGTGTAGTAGTCAGTGTAGCCGCCCAGGGACAGGAAGTTTGTTTTCTGCATTACCAAGTTAAAATACATTGCCTGAAAAAAGGAAAACGAATGCAGCCACTAATAGACTACAATATATGACATTTATGTTTTTGGCTCGAGATGAAACAACAGCTGCTCTACATATTGACAACTCTGCGTAATTAGGATCAGTCTGGATTATTTTGAGTGAAACTCAGGCGTAATTTTCTTGCAACAGCATGTTAATCATATCTGGATGGTATAATAATTAATTATCTTACTCACAGTGAACAGCGCTGATATAGGAGTGAAGTAGAATTAGCCACAGAACAGATGAAAGACATTTTTCTTCCATTGCACAAAGGTGATCCCAAATCTATAAGAAATTAAGACAGAATTTGTAATTTAGCTCTAGGCCAATTATGATACTTTTCACAAATATATAGAAATCCAATTTTTTTTGCTAGAGAATTACTTAGAACCCCCAAACATTGTATAATTTTTTTTTAGCAGAGGTCGACTAGAGAATAAAATGGAGAGTGTTGCAGATTGTTATGTCACATGGTATTTGCGCAGCAGCTTTTCAAATGCAAATTTTCACAGTTTGTAAAATAATCCAGCGCCTCTTTAGGTGCTCGGATTACTTTTACTTTGTCCAGCTTCGTCAGCTCTAAAACTATCTGGGTCATCGCTGCAGCTGTAGTAATGACTGAGATATCACCCTTGCAAACCAGTATGCCCAGGGCCGGTCTTACGATGGGACCCGATGGTACCTCGGTCCCAGGCGGCACTTTCAGGGGGGCGACAAATGATTGTTCAAACTTCTGCCTAAAAATCGGTGTGCTCTGTGTTTAAGGCTGAGCCGAGCTCAGCAATGGGCAGCGGCAGCCGGCAGGTGTCCTGTGATTGGCCAAGCAGGTCATGTGTGGGACGGACGGCGGACATGAAACTTGTGATTCGCTTGGAGCAGCTCGACTGTCTGTGGATAATCGCACCAGCCCTGCATGCTCCCGGAGTCCTATCTTGCACTGTGTGTCACTGTCTCCTGAGGTCCGTCTCTCTCATCTGCTCTATCAGCTGCCCGCGGCCCCCCTCCTCTCTATCAGCTGCCCCATGTCCTCTCTATCAGCCGCCCCCTCCTCTCTATCAGCTTCTCCCTTCCTCTCTATCAGGCCCCCCTCCTCTCTATCAGGCACCTCCTCTCTATCAAGCGCCCCCCTCCTCTCTATCAGGCACCCCCTCCTCTCTATCAGACGCCCCCTCCTCTCTATCAGATGCCCCTTCTCTATATCAGCTGCCCCCTCCTCTCTATTAGCTGCCCCCCTCCTCTCTATTAGCTGCCCCCCTCCTCTCTATCAGCCGCCTCCCTATCAGCTGCACCCCTCCTCTCTATCAGCCACCCCCTCTCTATCAGCCACCCTCCCTCCTCTCTATCAGCCGCCCCCCTCCTCTCTATCAGCGGCCCCTCCTCTCTATCAGCCGCCCTCCCTCCTCTCTATCAGCCGCCCCTCCTCTCTATCAGCCGCCCCCCTCCTCTGCAACATGTGGCAGGTGACGTCATAGCAAGTAACAATCCACTATGTGTTGTAGGTGACGTTGTGGCAAGTGACAATCAGCAATATGTGGCAGGTGGCGTTGTGGCAAGTGACAATCCACAATGTGTGGCAGGTGACAAGTGACAATCTGCAATGGTGGCAGGTGACGTGGTGGCAATTGACAATTGGCAATATGTGACATCATGGCAAGTGACAATCCGCAACGTGTGGCATCGTGGCAAGTGACAATCCGCAACGTGTGGCAGGTGATGTCGAGGCAAGTAACAATCCACAATGTGTGGCAGATGATGTCGTGGCAAGTGAAAATCTGCAATGTGTGGCATTGTGGCAAGTAACAATCCACAATGTGTGGCAGGTGACGTTGTGGCAAGTGACAATCCACCATGTGTGGCAGATGGCGTTGTGGCAAGTGACAATCTGATATTTGTGGCATTGTGGCAAGTGACAATCCACAACGTGTGGCAGGTGACGTTGTGGCAAGTGACAATCCACAATGTGTGGCAGGTGGCGCCATGGCAAGTGACAATCTGCAATGTGTGGCAGGTGGTGTTGTGGCAATTGATAATCCGCAACAAGTGACAATCTGCATCTGGTGGCAGGTGACGCGGCAAGTGACACAATCGGGGCTCCCACTGATTCTGCACTATGGTGAGTTGAACTATTTTATTTTATATAACAATGTTATAATAGAAATAATGCATTTCAATCTTTTTTTTTTTTTTTGTGATTCGGCAATTCATTCATTTAACTGACAATTGCGCGGTCATCTGACGGTGTACCTAAACAAATAGGGCTTACTTTTGGTGGTATTTGATCACTTCTGTGGTTTTTATTTTCTGTGCTATAAACAAAAATAGCGAAAATTTTGAAAAAAAAATGTTTTTACTTTTTGCTATAATAAACATCCAAAAAATTTAAAGTGGAGTTTCCATCCCAAAATAGTTTTTTTCATTATTGTGCTCATTAGACCTAAAAAGGAAAATACATTTTTTTATTTTTTTTTACTCATCTGGAAATGCCCGTTGCTATGCGGTCCCATGAAATCTGCCTTTGAAATCACCTAGGATTCTGACATCATCTCCCACTAATGCTCCTGGGAAATGTGTGTCATAATTTCCCAGGATGCAGTGCGCTGTCCAATTATCACTCCCCATCCAAGACTTTCAGGAAGTAAGTGCTTGTTAACTTCACAATGCCCACAAGCAAAATGACAACTGTGTAGTTATAAACTGTCTTCTTTGAATAACTATGCGGAGCAGCGGCAGATTGTAAAATAGTAAGTGACCGGATTTATAGTATAAAAACGCATGATGAAAGGACATACATTTAAAAAATGCTAATTGTGGTTGGAACTCCGCTTTAAATATACATTTCTTCATCAGTTTAGGTCAATATGTATTCTTCTACATATGTTTTTGGTAAAAAAAAAATGCAATAAGTGTATATTGATTAGTTTGCACGAAAGTTATTGCGTCTACCAAATAGAGGATAGATTTATGACATTTTTATTATTATTATTTTTTTTTTTACTAGTAATGGCGGTGAGCTGTGACCTTTGCGGTGGACAGATTGGACACTTTTGACACTTTTTTGGGACCAGTCACATATACACAGCGATCTGTGCTATAAAATTGCACTAATTACTGTGTAAATGTCACTGACAGTAAAGGGGTTAAATGTGTTCCCTGGGAGGTGTTTCTAACTGGGGGGGTGGGACTGACTGGAGGAGGAGAGAGATTTATATTCCTAATCACTAGGAACAGCAGATCTGTCTCTCCTCCCCTGTCAGAATGGGGATCTGTCTGCTTACATTGACAGATCCCCGTTCTGGCTCTCTGGAGCGATCGCGGGTGGCCGGCTGACATCGCGGCCAACGGCCGCGCACAGGTTCTTTTAAACTCCTTTATACATGTATAGAGCCATGACAGGTCCTCTACATACTCTATACATGTATAGATCCATGCCAGGTCCTCTTTATACTCCTTTACATGTATAAAGCCATGACAGGTCCTCCTAATACTCCTATACATGTATAGAGCCATGACAGGTCCACTTTAGTTATCATGATATAAAATAATGAATGTGGGGGCATTTTGGTGGGCGTGATTTTTTTTTGGGGGGGGGGCAGCATTTTATTCTTGGTACCAGACAGCACAATGTCTTGGTCTTGGGCCGGCATTGAGTATGCCACTGATTGACAAGTGGCTAATGTAAGATATAATGCCTGTATCTCAGTGGGTACAAAGAAATGTGAAGTTTGATTTGGATTTACTAAAGGCAAATACTGTGCACATTGCATGCATTTTCCTTAGTTCCTTAGTTTAAAGACGCTGCTCAACCACCTGTTTTTACTGTTCCACAACCGCAAGTGTAAACTGGGCCTCATATCTTCAGTGTTTTCTCTGACCTAAATGTGTGTGGAATGTGCACAACCCTATAGTAACCAAACACAATGTCAGTTCACTATACAGTTGTGCTCATAAGTTTACATACTCTGGCAGAATTTATAATTTCTTTCTCATTTTTCAGAGAATATGAATGATAACACAAAAACAGTTCTTTCACTCATGGTTAGTATTTGGCTGAAGCCATTTTTTATCAATCAACTGTGTTTACTCTTTTTAAATTATAAAGGTAACATAAACTACCCAGATGACCCTGATCAAAAGTTTACATACCCTGGTGATTTTGGCCTGATAATATGCACACAAGTTGACACAAAGGGGTTTGAATGGCTATTAAAGGTCACAATCCTCACCTGTGACCTGTTTGCATGTAATTAGTGTGTGTGTGTGTGTGTTTAAAAGTCAATGAGTTTCTGGACTCCTGACAAATCCTTGCATCTTTCATTCAGTGCTGCACTGACGTTTCTGGATTCTGAGTCATGGGGAAAGCAAAAGAATTGTCTAAGGATCTATGGGAAAAGGTAGTTAAACTGTATAAAACAGTTGTAGCACTACCCCCGGAGGAGCTGCTGGATTGTTTTTGGTGGCATGTTACCTCTATTTCCTCGCTGTCTGGAGTATCAGATGAGAGTTGCGAAAAAAGTTCAATGTCCACACTTTTGACTTATTTTTGTTTGATTTATTTGCTGAACTTGCTAAAAGAATAAAATAAGTAGTTGAAGAGGTAGAAGAGGAATAGATAAAAGGTTCAGGTGTACAACTTCTGTCCGGAAACACTCCTGCTTCCAGCAACACAGCTTTCGTCGCCACTCTAGCCAGAGTGGGTATTGCGCACCTTTATAGGCCTCTCTCACTAGCCTAACAGCTAGGATAACACATGGAAATTTGGTAAAGTCTCTGCCACAGACCTTCTCTCAGATGGAGATTAACTTTTTGCAAACTTAGAACTGACAGACGACCATCATTCAGCCTTTCAGTAACGTTGCGTCCTTCGATGATGTTTAAGGCCTCTCCTGAGATACCAACCTCATGCTCGGTGCTCTCCAAGAGGTTCTACATCGAGTGGCTTCCTCCCTCAGGACGGACAGCACAGGACCACTCTGCAAATGTAGACCCAGTCTGACTACCGGGCCTACTTAGTAGATCACAACCCCGGACCAACGTGGTCCCAGAGCCAGGAACACTTGAACACGCACCCCCTGGCCAGAAGGGCCACACACCCTTGGTGGGATGACAGACCCAAGATCGTCGACCCGGTCCAATGGTGTCTGTCCCTTTAAGTACTCCTCCCCAGCATGCACAGCAGGATGATCAACTACCACTGATTGGCTGCCGAAGGGGAACACCCAAAACACCTTGACCTGACTGCTGCCACCCTTGGCCTGGGGTGGTAACAGCACCCCAGACAACAATAGTGGTCACTCACAGTACAGCCATGGCTGGAACAGAGGCCCAAAATTGGAAAAAAAATCACACAGTCTGAGTCAACTAACTCTCAGACTACCCTCTAAATTTAAAGCAGCGTCAGCTAAAAAGTAACAGGCCGCTACACTGGAAAGGGATATAAAAAGATATCCAAGTAATTGAGAATGCCAATCAGCAGTGTTCAAACTCTAAACAAGAAGTGGAAAATGAGGAGTTCTATTGAAACCAAACCCCGGTTAGGTAGGACAACTAAAATTTCTGCCACACCTGCCAGGAAAATTGTTCGGGATGCAAAGAAAAACCCACAAATAACTTGAGAGGTGGATCGCTGATGTTTTGGGGATGTGTGAGCTACAAAGACACAGAAAATTTCCTTCTACCTCCGACCACTGACAGGTTCTCCGGCCATCAGAACCGTCACTTCTGTTTGGACTGCAAACTGCAATCCCAACCCTGCGCTGCCCTATGCAGCATCATACAGTTTTGTTGCTCCGTCAAATCTTTTTTTTAAAGATTCAGTCGAATCTTCTTCTTTTTTTTTTTTTTTAAAGATTCAGTTGAATCTCCTTAGAGCATCCGACAGACACCAAAAGCCTTTAATGACAGATTCTACCTTAATTCATTTGAATTTTCGGACAAATGCATTTTTTTTACGAAAAACTAAATAAACAAAAACGTATTTTGGGAGGAAGGAAAAATTCCGAAATGTAATATTCCAGTGTGCACATGTCTACTACCAAGTCGAGTCCATTGATGGACAATCATGCTTTTCTTTGCCAACTCTTATCGAATGCAACCAGATCCCTGACCATAGATCTGAAATTCCTACACCAGATGTGGCTGCTCATCACCCACACTTGAAACGCATAGTGCATCTGATACCAGAACTTGATCCTCAGGCTCAGATTATCCTACTCCTTGGGAGAGATATCTTGCGAGTCCACAAATCAA
Organism: Rana kukunoris; assembly: GCA_029574335.1. Lineage (NCBI taxonomy): Eukaryota > Metazoa > Chordata > Amphibia > Anura > Ranidae > Rana > Rana kukunoris. The sequence continues at coordinate 68,025,794 of CM056049.1, read as the reverse complement.
GAGCTAAAATAATGTTCCCAACAACGCTCCTTATGCTCAGAGGTTAGACCTTGGATGGGTCAACAAGTGCTACAACGTTTTTCTTCCCTTATACGTAATTTACAAAGAAAGCCAGAGATGAGAGAACATTTATTTTCTTTTATGGGGAAGATCTTTGAGAATGGTCACCCTTAAAGACTCGGAAGAATGCTGGTACCTCCCTATATTCGGGTTGTATCATCCTAAAAAGCCAGGTCAAATTAGAGTAGTATTTGACTCTAGTGCCAAATTCAAGGGTGTCTCCTTGAAGGATATCCTCTTGACAGGCCCAGACCTCAACAACAAACTCCTGGGAGTACTCTTACGCTTCCGCAAAGACTATATTGCCTTCATAGCAGACATCCAACAGATGTTCCATTGCTTTCTGGTCAGAGAGGAAGAAAGAAACTTCCTAAGGTTCCTTTGGTTCAGAGACAATGACCCTTCCAAAGACATCTCAGAGTATCGCATAAAGGTACACATCTTTGGCAATAGCCCTTCACCTGAAGTTGCTATCTACGAAATCAGGCATTCCACCCAAGAAGGTTAACTTGAGTATGGCTCAGATACACAACAATTTGTAGAGAAAAAGTTTTATGTACGATGCACTTGAGGCCGCAGACGAGGGAGAATCTTGTCTTCTGGTTCTGTTGGACCTAAGTGCAGTCTTCGACACTGTAGACCACAAACTTTTATTGACACGGCTAGCTAAAGTAGCCAGAGTTGCAGAAGGCGATCTATCTTGGTTCTCCTCTTTTTTGGAAAACCGATCGCAAACAGTGAAGTTAGGACCTTTTACCTCTGAGAAACGCACAGTATCATGAGGAGTCCCTCAAGTATCGCCTCTGTCGCCGGTGCTGTTCAACATCTATCTTCGTCCTCTTTTTGAGATTATCAGCAGCCAAAAACTGCTCTATCACTCATATGCAGACGACACGCAACTGTATTTCCGCATTGGCAACAAAAAGGATCACCATCGAAATCTAGAGATATGCCTCTCTTTGATAGAGGACTGGATGACAAAGAGTTATCTTAAACTGAACGGTGCGAAAACAGAACTTCTCCTGTTTCACGCCAAGCGCATGAATCAACCTGCAACAACTTGAACACCCCCGCCCATTCTGGGCAAAATCATCACCCCTAGCGCCAAAGTCAAAAGTCTCAGGGTCTTTGACTCCTACATGACAATGGACGCACAAATAGGGTCAGTAGTCAGCGGATCTCACCATCTGCTGCGCCTAATACGTAGACTTACACCTTTCATCCCCAAAGAAGACTTAGCGGTCGTGGTGGGAGCAATTGTTAACTCCAGACTAGACTATGCAAATGCACATTACCTCGGACTCCCCAAGTACCAAATCGCTCGTCTGCAAGTCGTTCAGAATACGGCCGCCAGACTTGTGACTGGGAAAAAACCCTGGGAATCAATCTCACCTTCACTGAGAACCCTTCATTGGCTGCCAGTAAAAGACAGAATTGCTTTTAAAGCACTCTGTCTAACGCATAGATGCATCCATGGGAATGCTCCCCAGTATTTATGCGATAAAATAAAAGCTCACAATCCCAATCGCATCCTGTGATCCACCAATCAAAACCTGCTCCAGATTCCGTCAGCCAACTACAAATCCAAAGGAGAAAGACGATTCGCGGTCCAAGGGCCCAGACTATGGAACGCTTTACCAACCAGCATTCGGTTGGAGGAGAATCACTTAGCATTCAGGAGAAAGAGCAAGACTCATCTCTTTTGATACCAAAGGAGACAGGAACAACAAGCGCCCAGAGGCGATTCAGTTCGCATGTGCCGCGCTATATAAGTTTTCATTAATTCATTCATTCATGTAGATGACTGTTTGAAATCCTTACCTTCCAGTGAGTCTGAAATCTGTCTTCTTAAAAGAGCACAGGAAATGCTCCCTTGTTCCAATCTCAGACTTCACAAGATTGCTTCCAACAGCAAAGAGATAATGGAAGCTTTCCCTGCTCAAGACCATTCCAACGATCTAAGGGACTTGGATCTAGGTACAGACTTTTACCTGTACAACGCAGTCTAGGTCTACTTTTGGACTTGAAATCTGATTCCTTTACCTTTCAGATAGACATAGAAGAAAGGCCTTTCACTCATGTCTTGTCCACAATCAATAGCCTATACGATCCATTAGGATTTGCGGCACCTGTTACAATTCAAGGTAAAGCCCTACTTAGAGACTTGATTTGTGAAACATCCGACTGGGATGCCCCACTACCCCTTGAAAGGAGGAATTCTTGGGTAGAGTGGAATAATTCTCTATCAGTCTTATCTGATCTCCATGTTTCACGCCCATAAGCTCCTATACCCTCTACAAAGACAGAGTCAAACCCTTTGCGTATTCTGTGATGCTTCTATCAAGGCAATAGCTGCTGTGGCCTACTTAAGAACTGTTGACACTACAGCACAATGCCACATAGGATTTGTCAAGGGCAAGGCAAAGCTAGCTCCACATCCTAAGCACACTGTACCTAGGCTGGAACTTTGTGCTGTGGTACTAGCCGTTGAACTGGCAGAACTTATAACCTCAGAGATGGACATTGACCTCAAAGATGTCCAGCTCTACACTGACAGCAAGGTAGTGCTAGGCTACATCTACAATGAGACCAGATGTTTCTATGTTTACAGCAACAACAGTGTTGAGGATTAGGAGATCCACTTATCCAACACAATGACACTACGTACCTACCGACAATAATCCTGCAGACCATTGTACAAGAGCTGTTGGTGCATGTAACCTTAAAGACACAACATGGTTTACAGGACCTGCATTGTTGTACAATGCAGAACAGACTGTTCCTAAGAGCGACACTATTGAATTTGTAGATCCAGACTCAGATACTGACATCCGTCCTGAGATCTCAACATTTCAGACTGCCAGCTTAAATCTGACAGATTAACCAGATTCTCAAAATGGAAGGCACTTGTTCAAGCTATTTATGGTCTTATCCGTATAGCTCACTATTTCAAAGATGACTCAAACAGCTGTGACTGCAAAGGATCCGTTCAGCATTAGAGCTCCAGCAGTCCCAGGATTTTATCATCTGTATTGTACAGCATGAAACCTATGCTAAGGAGATCGACTGTATCTTAAAAAGGAAACCTATCCCTAGTGACAGTGCTCTGAAAAATAAATAGTGGTATCTTATGATACCAGACGGGGAGTGTCATGCCTTTGGCCTATAAGGAAATGCAGTAATATCTTCTGGACTTGTAATTCAAATATTGTCCACTCTTAACAAAGGACTGTTGATGGGCAGTGTTCTATGGTAATGTACATTTCCTGTTGTGTTATTGAAAACTGTCTTCATTTCCTATCACAACTCTTTCATCTCTTTTCCACTGGACAGTCCACATGGAGTCAGCTAAGCCTGCACCACATGTTTTCTAAGTCTTGATCCTCCTAGGACAGCATCACTGGTATGATAAAGACTCTTTATCTATATGCTTAGTAGACATTTGTTTGTGTTCATATAATTCTTATATGTTCATTTATTTGTTTATCTCTAGTTTCACCATCTTTCATACGCATCTTATATGGCCACCATCTGTTCATCGTAATAAAGATCCAAAGTTACAGACAGTCTGGTTATTTAGGATGCAAGGTTTAAGCTGTGTGTTGGAGCACTAGACCCAAGCATAACCTGACGGCAGGCACGGTGCTCGTAGATGTCAGTGCCTGTATAGCTGTTGCTAATGTGAGTGTTTTTTACCAATAAACGTGCTTTATGGGATTACGCAATGTGCCTTCTTCCTCTTCCCTCTCTTTATTATACTGCCACTCTCTGAGCTACACCCGCTGTACATTTCTGCAATATTGTCCAACTGTAAGAGACCAAAGGAGACACAACAGGAGGATTGCGAGCTCGGCGCTCGTGGGGATATGCCCATCTTTCTCTGCATTATTGTGAGTGCATGAGTGTGTGTTCCATGTGTGTTTATCTGTGGCTAACAGAGTTACACTATACATTCCTCTGTTATCTCTTTACATGGTAACCTCTGAGAGTGAATTTGCTGGCTGCTCATAGTTCTACCTTAGTGTCCACTGTGTTGTATACAAGGTGTTTTTAGGCTGTCAGTGCAACAGCTTTGAGGTAAGCTGCTAGACACCACTAGAGGTGTGTGCACACTGTAGCCCCAACCTTTCTAACACATGTGCTGGTTTTTGGCATAATTGTTCCTGCATTTGCTGGGCTGTTAGTCTACCGGCTGTGAGGTAAGCGGCCAGACATCACAAGAGGTGTTCTGACACTAAAGCTTTCATCTTTATCTTTTAACACTTTGCTTGGTTGTTGGGACCACTTATCAGAGACTTTTTTCACATATAATATTTGTTTTCAATATATATTTTTTCAACATATTTATCTTTCCAATATATATATTTTTTAATCTTTTCATTTATATTGTGTGTATACACTGCACCATTTTGTGGATTTTACTTTATCACGTATTAATTTATTTGCAGCATTTATGTGTATGCTATTTATTTACTCACATGTCACCTACCTTAGTTTGCTGAATATTTGTTTTATCACATTTTTTGATGTTCAATGTTCTAAGTGTGTCACATTTTGCTACACCCAGTGAGTGTAGTAATTATAGTAACATTTTCCTCTCTCCCCCTCTTTTTGCCACACAGCGCAGACACCACCACCTTTTGCATTTTCCTAAGTCTTGATCCTCCTGGGACAACATCACTGGTATGATAAAGACTGTTTATCTATATACCTAGTAGACATTTGTTTGTGTTCATATAATTCTTACGTGTTCATTTATTTGGTTATCTCTAGTTTCACCATCTTTCATATGCATTTTATATGGCCACCATCTGTTCACCGTAATAAAGATACAGACAGTCTGGTTATTTAGGATGCAAGGTTTAAGCTGTATGTTGAGCTACATACACGCCAGGGGCAAATGTGTAGCGAGAACAGAACAACTAATGTATAATGATTACTATATATTTTTTATGTATTAAATGATGTTCACTTACTATGTTTTGTCTGTATGTATTTTAATACATTTATATGTCTATGCTCCTGAGGAAGCATTTCAACACGCGTAACATGTAGAGCAAAATCTTCTCCTTTGGACCCACTTCATGGTTATCGCCCTTGTTCACACTGGGCTGCGGGAGTGAAGCCGTGCGAGTTCAGCTGAACTCGCATGATTTCTCTCCCACTGGCAGTCCCAATTTCGGCTGCGATTTAAGAGACATCTGTGCAGGTTTCTGCATAGATGTCAATGTAAATCGCGTCCTGAAATCGCAAAAAGTAGTACAGGAACTACTTTTTTAAATCGATGGAGCGCCGCAGATGCGGCGTCGCTCAGATTAGGACGGTGTCATTGCCGGCAATTGCCGCCAATTTGAAATGCGATTTCACATGTGAAATCGCATCTCAAATCGAACTAAATCGTACCCAGTGTGAACCTGGGCATCTACTCAACAGTTGTATCCTTGACTGCTTCTACCGTACTTATCGAGTCTGTATAAGAAAACTGTATACTATTGTGAATGTTATGATAACCCATGTGGACCAGTTATAATATCAAAAATACGATTTTATATGTATAACTGTCTTTTATAATATTTCTACAATAAAAACCCTAAGGCCACGTACACACGATCAGACCGGTCCGATGAAACTGGCCAGTTTGATCGTATGTACGGCCCATCGGACCGTTGTCCATCGGACCAAAGTTTTAAAACTTGCTTTAAAATCTGTCCGATGGACGCCTGACCGTCGGACCAAAACATTGGCAAGTCGACACATGCTTGGAAGCATTGAACTTCGTTTTTTCAGCACGTCGTTGTGTTCTACGTCACCGTGTTCTGACCCGATCGGATTTTGGACTGATGGTGTGTACGCACATCAGACCATCAGACCACTTCAGCGGTGGCCCGATGAAAACGGTCTGTTGGACCATTCTCATGGGACCGGTCTGTTCGTGTGTACAGGGCCTTAGTGTTTTACAATATCTACCTGTGTGCCTCTAAAAGTCCAATTCCCCTAATTTTCTAACAAAAATTTAAAAAAAACTACTCCACATTATTTATTTTTTCCCCCCCCCCCCCCCCCCAAAAATAAAAATATAAAATAAGGCAAAAATGTTTTCCCATGGTTTCACCATTTCTGTAAATTTTACATCTCTAAGGCGGCGTACACACGATCGGATATATCCGATGAAAACGGTCCGCGGACCATTTCCATCGGATATGTCCGATCGGGAGTTTGATCCGATGGCGTGTACACACCATCGGATCAAATTCCCCGCCGCCGGAAGGCGCGGTGACGTGGCGGTGACGCGGCGGTGACGTTGACGCCGCCGCGTCACCGCAACGTCACCGCACCAGGAAGTAAAACACTTCCGCGCATGCGCCGAATCCATTCGGCAGCGGCGCGGCGGCGGTGGGGGCCGACATGTCTGCTGGTAAGTGTACTAACCAGCAGACATGTCGGGCGGACAGATCCCCACCGGATAGATTTCAAAGCATGCTTTGAAATCTGTCGGGTGGAGAAATCTGTCCGCTAGCCCATACACACGAGCGGAGATGTCTGCTGAAACGGTCCATCGGACCGTTTTCAGCGGACATATCCCCTCGTGTGTACGAGGCCTAATCCTAACTCACCGTAACACACACACGCATTTTTTTATGTTGGAGCATGAAGATCAGCATTACATTGCCTACTATAGGTGTAAATACATTCTCTGCACATTTACTATTTCTTGAGTAGACCTAACTTATTATCTTTGATTGTCAGAATTTTTTTCATGTAAGACAGAATGGGATAGAGAAGGAGAAATTTAAAAGAGAAGTATGGGTTTATTTATTTTTTATTCATACTTACCTCGGTGGATGGAGCATCAGACCGATGCTGCAGCTGTCCCCTGCCATCTCTGCACTGAGAACCGAGCCACGAACATCGCCGATGGCTCAGTTCTCACATATTCCTGAGAGGAAAGCTGCTGACTGTCAGTCAGCGTCTCTCCTCTCTGCTTCTCCACACTCATTGGAGCACTGAGCTGTGGAGGGGCGGGGAGAGGCTGTCTCAGCTGGCGGATCCAGACTTGTAAGTCTCGATGACATGCTGCATCGACTTATGGCAGTGACGTCAGCGGAGAGCGGACTTCAGACCACTCTCTGCTGAAAACAGGTCACAGAAGTGCAAAGCGAATTGCACTCCTGTGACCCATTTGAGAAGCCCAGCCTAAAAAGCTCAGGTTGGACTTCTCCCTTAAGCAACCGCCAAATGTCACTGAAAACAACTAGTGGTGCTTGCTTACTTGTTGTTTATTTTCTTGTGTAGCACTACCCCCGAAGGAGCTGCTGGATATTTTCGGGCGGCACCTTACCTCTATATTCTCGCTGTACAGGGTACTAGATGAGAGCTGAGACAGTTCAATGTCCACACTTTGCACTCATTTTTCTAAGATTATTTTCTGAACTTGATAGGAAGACAAAAAAAGTGAATGAAGAGGTGGAAGGGTAACAGGTAAATAGGTTCAGATGCGTAGTTTCAATCCGGAAACACTCCTCCTGCTTCCAGTGACACAGCTTTCGTCGCCACTCCAACAGGGTGTATTTTGCGCACCCGGATAGGTTTCTCTCACTAGTCTAGCAGCCGGGGTGACACACAGAAAATAGAACAGTCTCTGCCACAGACCTTCCCACAGATGGAGACACTTTTCGGTCCAGAATCCTCACAGTACAGGATTCAGCACCCGGATCTCTCTAGAGTAACTTCTTGTAGAACTTGAGACTGACAGGCGATCACCATCAAGCCTTTTAGTAAACGGTGCATCCTTCGATGAAGTACAAGGCCTCTCTTGAGACACCAGCCTCGTGCTCGGTCCTCTCCAAGATAGGTCTTTCATCAAGCGGCTTCCTTCCTCAGGACAGACAGCACAGGATCACCTTCCATGGCGTAGACCCAATCTGCTTACTGGGCCTACTCAAAAGATCACAACCCTGGACCAACGTGGTCCCGGAGCCAGGATTACAAGAACACACACCCCTGGACAGGAGGGCCACACACGGGGGGTGGTGGGACGTCAGACTCAGGATCAACGACCCCAGTCCAGTGACGTCTGTCCCTTAAGTATCCCTCCCCAGCATGCACAGCAGGACGATCAACCCCACTGATTGGCTACCGAGAGAGAATACTCAAATCACCCTGACCTAGCTGCTGCCACTCTTGGCCTGGAGTAACAACTACACCCCAGGCGAACAATAATGGTCACTCACAGCACAGCCATGGCTGGAACAGAAGCCAAATTTGCTCAAAATCACACATGTCTGAGTAAAAACTAACTCTCAGACTTCCCTCTAAATTTACAACAGCGCTGGCTCAAAAAGAGCAACCCACTACACTTGTGACTAATTCATTCATTGGATCGGCAATTACCTGCTTCTGATTAAAAAAAAAATATATATATATATATATATATGTTCAGCATCTGGAACAAAGGAAAACCAAATATGTAACAATATCAATCTTAATCTTTTAACTCTAAATAACTGACAAGAACATAAACCTTACCTTGTTGTAAGCTCCACTATCACCAGCGAAATGGGTGCCAATACTTTGTTGTCACTGTTCTAAGCAGAATGTGTCAATATATCTCCTGGTCAATGCACCAAATTCTCTGTTAATAATTACACTTCTGTTTTGCTAACTTAGATTTAAAACAATACACCATTGACCTTTGTCTGCATTTACCGTATACCTGAAATAAACAATTTCGGGAAGTTCCCTTACCAGGATGACCTGTACAAAATCTGGATACAGTCAGTGCACAACATTTTTAGTACTGTTGTGCATTGATGCCGGATCTCCAAAATGTAAACCACTCAAATGCAATCATTTATTGTAGTAATTTATGTGTTTGGCATTTGGAGACAAGACAAAGGTGCTTGGTGCATCTAAACTTTATTTTCAACATATGAGAGGCTCCATTGCCCCATTGCTGGGGACACTGATCAGGCTGCATTGATGGGGACACTGATCAGTGGCATCACAAGGGTGGGGCCACAAGGGGCCCTGACCCCTCCCCCCAATATCATACTGTGCCCTTCATATGCCCCACCAATTAAAACGATTGGCACGGCAATTACAGAGCGATTCTCTGTAGACTCTCAACTGCTAGAGGGACACACACAGAGGGCATTGCTATGCAATTGCAGTGCTCCCTGTCTTGTTGTGTAATGTGTATACTTTGCTGTCTGGGTCTCCTGCTTGTTATAATGAAGACAGCTCCAGCAGCAGTGCTTTGTCCTCTAAGTCCGCCTCTGTGTGTGTGTGTAAAACAACATCTCCAGCCTGTAATGTGGCTGCAGCGGGACCAATCCTGGACACCAAAAATGTGCCTCAGACCCTCCTCCTCAGCGGCAATCTCCTGCAGTGTCACAGAGCTTTGCTTTTAAAGTCCTGCGTCCTAGACCAGCGGCTCCTATGATAGAGGTCACACTGATCCAATTTCCTGGCATTGGATCAGTGTGACATCTATCATAGGAGCAGCCGTTCTAATATGCGAGAATTTAATACAGCGGGAGTCCCGGGTAATTCAGAGCAAAGCTCCGTGACACTGCAGGAGATCGTCGTGATCAATGTGGGCACAGGTAGGATGCATTGGTGGGCACAGGTAGGCTGTTTTGTTTTAACCTTTTGTCTGATAGATCTATGCCACATGTTTCTTATTTAAGGTACAGAGAGTGCAATAAAGTTCCACAAAGCACTTGGTTGCTAGACCCGAACCCTTTCATAGGGGAGCAGATCACATACTCCCCCATACCTAGAAGTGACAGGTGATCTTGCCTGTTGTGGAGGACCCAAGGAGCCACAAAAGGAGCACAGCATAGGTAGGTCAGGGCAAGCTATTTGCAAAGACACTGCCACTTTGCCTGCATAGTTAATGACCTGTGTCTGCATTTACCGTATACCTGCAATAAACAATTTCAGGAAGTTCCCTTACCAGGATGACCTGTACAAAATCTGGATGCAGTCAGTGCACAACATTTTTAGTACTGTTGTGTAGGGATGAGCTTCGAGTTCGAGTAGAACTCATGTTCAACTCAAACATTGCCTGTTTGCCGAACAGCGAACTATTTGGGGTGTTCGCGGCAAGTTCGTGTGAACTTTAGAACCCTGTTAAAGTCTATGGGACTCGAATGTTTGAAATCTAAAGTGCTAATTTTAAAGGCTAATATGCAAGTTATTGTAATAAAAAGTGTTTGGGGACCTGGATCCTGCCCCAGGGGACATGTATCAATGCAAAAAAAACTTTTAAAAAATGCAGTTTTTTTTGCAGCAGTGATTTTAATAATTCCTTTAAGTGAAACAATAAAAGTGAAATATTCCTTTAAATTTCGTACCTGGGGGGGGGGGTGTATAGTATGCCTGTAAAGTAGCGCTTGTTTCCCATGCTTAGAACTGTCCCTGCACAAAGTGTAATTTCTTAAGGAAAAAAAGTAATTTAAAATCACTCGCGGTTATAATGAATTGTCGACTCGTGGCAATACAGAGAGAAAAGTCATTCATAAAAAAAAAATGTGTGCGGGTCCAGGGCATTTTTTTTTTTTTAATTTTGGGTGGAGTTCCTCTAAAAATCCATATCAGACCTGAAGGGTCTGGAATGAATATTTGGGGGGAACCCCACATCATTTTTTTTTATTTGACGCAGGGTTCCCCTTAATATCCATACCAGACCCTAAGGTGAGTGATTTTAAATTACTTTTTTCCTTCAGAAATTACATTTTGTGCAGGGACAGTTCTAAGCACAGGAAACAAGCGCTACTTTACAGGCATACTATACACCCCCCTAGGTACCAAATTTAAAGGAATATTTAAATGTTATTGTTTCACTTTAAGCATTATTAAAATCACTGCTCCTGAAAAACGTCAGTTTTTTAAAACTTTTTTTGCATTGATACATGTCCCCTGGGGCAGGACCCGGGTCCCCAAACACTTTTTAGGACAATAACTTGCATATTAGCCTTTAAAATTAGTACTTTTGATTTCAAACGTTCGAGTCCCATAGACTTTAACAGGGTTCTAAAGTTCACACAAACTTTTGGTCTGTTCGCAGGTTCTGGTGCAAACCAAATCCAGGGGTGTTCGGCTCATCCCTACTGTTGTGCATGAATGCCAGATCTCCAAAATGTAAATCACTCAAATGCAATCATTTATTGTAGTATTTTATGTGTTTGGCATTTGGAGACAAGACAAAGGTGCTTGGTGCATCCAAACTTTATTTTCAACATATGAGAGAACTAATCAGGCTCCATTGCTGGGGACACTGTTCAGGCTGCATTGATGGGGACACTGATCAGTGGCATCACAAGGGTGGGGCCACAAGGGGCCCTGACCCCTCCCCCCAATATCATACTGTGCCCCCCATATGCCCCACCAATTAAAACGATTGGCACAGCAATTACAGAGCGATTCTCTGTAGACTCTCAACTGCTAGAGGGAGACACACACAGAGGGCATTGCTATGCAATTACAGTGCTCCCTGTCTTGTTGTATAATGTGTATACTTTGCTGTCTGGGTCTCCTGCTTGTCATAATGAAGACAGCTCCAGCAGCAGTGCTTCTTCCTCTAAGCCCACCTCTGTGTGTGTGTAAAACAACATCTTCAGCCTGTAATGTGGCTGCAGCGAGACCAATCCTGGACACCAAAAACGTGCTTCAGACCCTCCTCCTCGGCAGCAATCTCCTGCAGTGTCACGGAGCTTTGCTTTGAATTGTTCAGCGGCGCTGTATTAAAGTTCCGCATCCTAGACCAGTGGCTCCTATGATAGAGGTCACACTGATCCAATTTCCTGGCATTGGATCAGTGTGACATCTATCATAGGAGCAGCCGGTCTAATAGGCGAGACTTTAATACAGCGGGAGTCCCAGGTAATTCAGAGCAAAGCTCTGTGACACTGCAGGAGATCGTCGTGATCAATGTGGGCACAGGTAGGATGCATTGGTGGGCACAGGTAGGCTGTTTTGTTTTAACCTTTTGTCTGATAGATTTATGCCACATGTTTCTTATTTAAGGTACAGAGAGTGCAATGAAGTTCCACAAAGCACTTGGTTGCTAGACCCGAACCCTTTCATAGGGGAGCAGATCACATACTCCCCCATACCTAGAAGTGCCAGGTGATCTTGCCTGTTGTGGAGGACCCAAGGAGCCACAAAAGGAGCACAGCATAGGTAGGTCAGGGCAAGCTATTTGCAAAGACACTGCCACTTTGCCTGCATAGTAAAAGTGACCATGTCCCTTTTAATGTGTATCTTTGCCTAAAACAGTTTTGCCTAAACAAAAAATCAGCCAAAGACACAATAATATGGTCAAAAAGGCTTATTTTAGGCATCCAGCAATCTTGTTGATATTAAAGCGAAGGATACATTTTTTTATCAAAAATAATTTTTTGATTTTTATCAAATTTATTTTAATAAAATGCTTTTGGAGTAAAAAATCTATCTAAAGATAGTTTTCTATTTAAAAATGTAGTTTATTCAGCATGAAATGGAGCTTAGTTGTGTAGAATGAGACTGTATATTCTGCAATATTTACATTTTTGGTAAACTCATTAAATGAATCCAAACTCTGCAAGCTGAGATAACATGCACTGCATTGATGCATTCACACAGTTTCACAGTAACCATGAGATAAAAAAATATTCCTGAACTTTGTTTTATCTAATTGTTTTGCAAATCTATGTATACCACAAACTGTATGATTTAATCGGTTCTGATATCTGTTTTACTAACCTGACAGCTTATTATCCTAAATAGGAAACCTTAATTTTGTTTGCAAATATAAAACATTTTAACTACTAGCAAGAATAATTCCTTACATTTAAAGGGCACCTGTAATTTCAGATCCACCATGGCAGCGCCTGTTAGTGGGCATCCACTCACCTGCTGCCGCCACATCCCTCACCTTGTTGTGTCACTGCCACATCACCAGCCGTATCATTAAAGTGAATGGGACTGTCAGGGAGTCAACAGCGGGTCAGAGGAGGAGCCACTGCAGGACAGAGATGACAGTTGCTCTTTAACCACCATTTTCTTTGCTAGAAAATTACTCAGATCCCCCAAACATTAAATATGTTTTTTTAGTAGACACCCTAGGGAAAAAAATGGCAGTCATTGCAACTTTTTATCTCGCACTGTATTTGTGCAATAATATTTCTAAAAAATGTATTAGAAAATAACAAAACAATAAAGTTAGCCCAATTTTTTTGTTTAATGTCATGCTTTAAAATTGTGCACACTCATGGAATGGCGCCAAACTTCCGTACTTAAAAATCTCCATAGGCAGTTGCTCGTACTCTAATGCACGCAGCAATACCTCACATGTGTGGTTTGAACAGCGTTTACATATGTGCACGGGACTTATGTATGTGTTCGCTTCTGAGTGTGAGCTACTGGAGACAGGGGCTTTTAAAAATATATATGTATATATTTTTTTTACACCTTTTTTTTTATTTCATTTTTTTTATCACTTTTATTCCTATTACTTTATATCTAAACTTCCCTTGTAATAGGAATCATTTGTGACAAGTCCTCTTTATGAAGAGATGCGGGGTCAATAAGACCTCACACCTCTCCCCCTGGCTGGAAAGCATGAGATCGAAAGAAAAAAAAAATTCACAGATCTCCACAGCTGCGATCGCAGATTTGTTTACATCCGCGGCTCGGACGTGACGCCATAATGTCGCGCCCGGGCCTCCGACGGTTATAGAGATGACTGGTGACCATTACTCCTGGCAAATGATAATGACCCCTGAAAAATGACTGACTTCTGACAAATTACTCTGATTCTTGACAAGTGATAAACAAGAGAGAGACGTTTGACCTGCCCTGACCACAGTAAAAGGCCTCCATCCCTGACTATATAGAATAAAAACAAATGAAAAAGAATGGAACTTTAAATGAGGCATATTGCTACAAAAATAAAATTGTGCTCATAAGTTTACATGCCCCGGCAGAATTTATGATTTCTTGGCCATTTTTCAGAGAATATGAATGATAACACAAAACATTTCTTTCACTTAGGCCACGTACACACGATCAGACCAAACGAAGAACACAACGACGTGCTGAAAAAACAAAGTTCAATGCTTTCAAGAACGCGTGTCGACTTGATTCTGAGCATGCGCAGGTTTTTGGTCCGATGCTTTTGTGTACTAACCTTCGTTTTGGTCCGACGGACAGGTGTCCATCTGACAGATTTTGAAGCAAGTTTTAAAACTTTGGTTCGATGGACAACGGTCCGATGGGCCATACACACGATCAATTTGATCCGATGAAACTGGTCTTCAGGCCAGTTTCATCGAACAGTCTGATCGTGTGTACGTGGCCTCATAGTTAGTGTTTGGCTGAAGCCAAGTTTACATACCCTGGTTATTTTGATCTGATAAAAAAAGACTCCAGTTCCTGTAAATTATTGGGGTGTCTTGCATGAGATATCAATTATATTGAGGTCAGGAGACTGAGATGGCCACTCCAGAACCTTCACTTTATTCTGCTGTAGCCAATGGCAGGTCGTCTTGGCCTTGTGTTTTGGATCATTGTCATGTTGGAAAGTCAAAGTACATCTCATGCGCAGCTTCCTGGCTAATGAATGCAAATGTTCCTCCATAATTTTTTGATAACATTCTGAATTCATCTTGCCAACAATTTTGACCAAATTTCCTGTTCCTTTGTAGCTCACACATCCCCAAAACATCAGCGATTCACCTCCGTGTTTCAGGCGGCGTACACACGGCAGGGAATCTCGACGGGCAGAACACATCGTTCCGCCCGTCGAGGTTCCCTGCCGGCCGTCGAAATCGGCGACCCGCCCGTCGGGAATGGCAACCAGCCATTCTTCCAGGCGGGCCGTCGAGGAAATAGAGAGCGTGCTCTCTATTTCGGCTCGACGGGCTTCCCGACGGGAAGCTCGCCGAGACCGTACACACGGCCGAGGTCCTCGCTGGAATGCACATTCCAGCAAGGTTCTCGCTGGTTTTCAGCGAGAACCTCGGCCGTGTGTACGGCGGCTCACAGTAGGAATGGTGTACCTTCCATCATAGGCGTTGCCAGGGCTGGATTAACAGAGGGGCTGATGGAGCTGCAGCTCCAGGCCCCTTTCTCAAGATAGGCCCATTTGCCCCCCAAAAAAAAAAAAAAAACGTTTTTTTTTTTTTTTTTAGATCGACTTCAGGGGTTGTAGCTCGATGACCAGAGGTCACAGAAACCCCACATTTGGGGGATAGTCAGTTGAAGACCTACCCCACAACCGGTCAAAATATGGGATGGCTATCATTTATGGTTCCGGAGATATGGGCCTGCTTGCACAGCCTGTCAGAAGCTACATACAGAGCAGCCATTATAAATACAAGCTGACACACTGCAGCAGACTGAGAAAAAAAATCATCATTTGTTTTTTGCTAGAAAATTACTCTATGGTGGTCTTTGCAACTTTTTATGTTGCACGGTATAGAGCTGCACGATTCTGGCTAAAACGACAACTGCAATTTCTTTGCTTAGAAGATAGATGACGATTCTCTCACGATTCGTGCGGCATAACATCATCTTTCACATTAAAATGAAAAAAAAATGGGCTAACTTTACTGTTTTGTTTTTATGGTTTTTATTATTTATTGAAGTAGGCAAATGCAGCGTGACATAAAATATTGCAGCAATTGCCATTTTTGTCTCTGCTAAAATATATATAATGTTTGGCGGATCCAAGTAATTTTCTAGCAAAAAATATTGCTTTTTAACTTAAACAAGTGTTGGACTTTAAGTGGTTACATTTCTTGCATTTACACACAGAAGTTTGTCCTAAAAAGGAAGTTGGTTACAATGTTTCATGTTGTTTACAAACTTGGCAGACTGCCCGGATATTTTCTTTACACACAGAAGTTTATCCCTTTGATATAAGAAGAATGCGTTAGTTACAATGTTTCCTGCTAAGAACTTGGCAGACTGTCCAGATATTTTCTTTTGACAGCTGAAAGTCTCTCCATTTGTTATATGAAAGAATCAGCAAACTCTGCATTGGAGATGTTGGGGGGTTGAATCAAGATCACAATTTTAACGATTAATTGTGCAGCTCTAGCATGGTACTGTATTTGCGCAGCAATTTTGCCCATTAGGGTTAATGCATCCAGCTGACATCTCCTTTCATGTCATTCCAGAGAAAGGTACCAAGCGGCTCTTTTAGCTCGGTACACCTCACCCAGGTGTCACAAGAAGTTTCTAGGGACATTAGTATGCTTCCCAGTGAATACTGACCTGACCTAAAAGGCCTTTTACATTCCCACTCACAGTCCACTCAGACCATGTTAGTCAGAAAGGACAATTACAGTCTGCTCTTCTGGAAATTGGACTATCTTGCCCAGGGACTTTTGACCCACCAAGGGCTTTGGCTGTGCTGACTACATCTGCATAGCTGTGGGGTCTTTGCCTCCCATGCCCTGACTGCCTAAGGATCATCCCATCCTGGCTTTTATATGGGCACTGACTACACCCACCAAGCCCGTACTGGCAATCGGGCAAACCAGGCATCTTCCCGGTGGGCCAGGGCTGCAAGTCAAAGGCATGGTCGTCTGGGCCAGGGGGGCGGAGAATATAGATCAGCTGACCGTGAAGGGGAGGAGCTGGGGAGGGGACCCGATTGCTGCATGCCGAGATAGGTGTCACTGCACCTGCAGACACCACAAACTGCAGGTAAAGTGAGTGCTGCTGCTTTAGAAGTAAAAACCTGGGCTCGGAGGAGGTTTCTGGAGGAATGTACATTGAAACAGAAAAACATTATTAATAGAACGAACAACATTATGATCGCTCTGAAAAAACACGCTCAATAGCCACAGGGCTATATGTAGATTGTACAGTATAGCCGCTGGGTGGAGGGGTGATTTCAGAGGAAGACACTGAATGGATTCTTGAACGATAAAATACAGCTCTACATGTTTCGCGACTTTTCTTGTGTCGCTTCTTCGGGAGCTTCTAAATATCAAAAACAGATATATATACACAAAATTAGATTTAAATATACTACATTTACAAGCAAGCCTATATTGTAGGCAAAATAGTGACTAACGATGCATGTACATGTATCAATCATACTCACCGATAAACGGTGTTTAATTAGTTTGAAGGAGAGATAGCTGGCGTAATGTGTCCCAATGAAAATACCTATTGACCATCAGAACGCACCCAACATGATTTAAGGTGGGGACTGATACATAACACCTCAATTCCTCACCGTGCGCCAAGGCAACAACCAGTTGGGGTATCAAAAGAGGTTATGGTAAAAAAATAGGCAAAAACAAGCCATAAATAATCTAAAAATATAAATAATCACACCAGAGAAAAAAAAATCCAATCAACAGATGTGTATAAATTAAATTAGTAGAGTACAAGAAACAAACCGGTAAACTACCTTATATGATTACAAGACAACTTCCCAAGTATAAAACGGATAAACAAGACGACAATCCTCCAGGAGCGTCAATCACAAATTTCCGTAACCGGTCTTAGGCCACACTCTAAGATATAAGTATTGTAACATTGGTAAAGATAATTTTTATATATATATATATATATATATATATATATATATATATATATATATATATGACACCACAAGTGTGCCATAGCTAACAAGTAGTTATCAATTTGGTTTTACCTTTATGTATGTGTAACGCCTATGATCAAGGTGTTATTGCTGGGGAAGCCTTCTCAAAATCGGGCACTAGATGGCGATAAAGGATGTCCAGTATACTTCCAACTTGGGAAGTGCACTGAAAAGTTGAAATAAGGGAGACAACCAGTGCACAGTTAAATAAAAACTGTGAACTTCTGAGAGTATTACAAAAACTAAAAGCGATAAGGGAATTTACAAATCATACCTTGGAGAGATCCTGTTAAACAAGAATCTGGGCGGTATACAGCGCGGCCCCGCTGGTAGCTGTTTTGGGTCTGCTCTCCTCTCCAAACACCTGGATAGTGAGCAGGCCAAAATCTCTTTAGGTACCCTCCTCGGATGATGCCAGATTGATTAACGTCTTTCTGGCCGGCCAAGGAAACCACATCGCGCATGCGCGAACCCGCGCATGTGCAGAAGACCCGAAAATGGCTCGTATAGCGCGATGGTCAGGCAGAGTGTGTGGTAGGGTCCCCCAGATGGAATTAGAAAGGGGGGACCCAATTATGAGTGCCATCAGCAGGTCCAAAAGTCATAGCACAGCATCTGTGCAATTAAACCAGACTCGATGACGGCTCAAGTGTCCGTGCTGGTATTGTGCTCATTGGCGCACGGTGATGTGGTGGAATTGATGTATTGCAGTCAAGATAGTATACATTGGGACACAGACGCAATCACCATACTAATTAATTAAATGACAGACATTTAAATACAATCGCATGACAACGCATGCATAAATTTAATGACTCTTAAAAAAAAGCCATGTAAAGTACAATTCTTAAACAAGATAACTTTATATAAAGTCTGTAATATGCTAAATTGGTCCTAGCCTACTTGTGGCATAGGAGCATAAGAGCTTATTTGATATATTTTTTGTTGTTATTTTTGCATCAACAATTTGCCCACCAGGGCTGGTGCATCAGTATGTTACCGCATCTTAACCACTTAAGGACCCCCGCACGCACATATACGGCCACAGAATGGCTCGTACAGGCACAAGGGCGTAAATTTACGTCCCCGCCTTCGTGGGGTTCGGGGGTCCCATCGGGCGGATAGCCCCCCCACCCCCCCTAATAAAGTTTTAACCCCCTGATCACCACCCTAGTTAACCCTTTCACTCCCTATCGCTGTATTAATGTCGCTGTTCCCGCTAGGTAGCTATTTTTTTTTATTGCGATTTTTTTTTTTTTACTAAAGACATGTGGCTGAATTAATTTTGGCCTAAATGTTTTACTAAAATTTAGTTTATTTGATTTTTTTTATAACAAAAATTAAAAAAACTGTGTTTTTTTTCAAAATTGTGGCTCTATTTTAGTTTATAGCGCAAAAAATAAAAATCGCAGAGGCGATCAAATACCACCGAAAGAAAGCTCTATTTGTGGGAAGAAAAGGACGCAAATTTTGTTTGGGAGCCACGTCGCACGACCGCGCAATTGTCTGTTAAAGCGACGCAGTGCCGAATCGCAAAAACACCTTGGGTCATTTACCAGCGTATTGGTCCGGGTCTTAAGTGGTTAAATAGCAAACCATATTGGCCAGGAAGACAGTATACCTCATTATCCAGACTGATAACTACAGTGATGACCACTAAGATGTCAGCACTAGATGAATAGGTCAAAGATAAGGGTACTTCATAGAATGAGTTAGAATCAATTAAATTAACCTAAAGTAATATTCCAAAAGGGTTCAGAAAATTAAGAAACATCCAGGGATCTTCTGCACCATCATATAGGCCCCTCAAAGGAAGGGCCTTTATGAAAGAACCTTGTTAATCCCGGGGGGTTTTGTGGCATTTAGACGCTCAATCCACAGTGTCTCCCTTTGGAGAATGTGCTGATCCCAATTGCCCCCCACGTGGGTCTTGTGGTATAACTTCTAATACTATGAATTGTATCATTGAGGTGTCAAATCAATGAAAGAGTCCCAAGTGGCGGCTAATCGGGGTGAGCATCTTGGCAATTTGGGAGTAGAGGATGTGATCATATATCCTCTGTTTGAGCTGGCGGAAGGTCTTGCCCACATAAAAAGCCCCACATTTAAGTCATTAAATAAACTACCCCCTTGGTGTCGCAAGAGGCTTGGAATCGCAGTCTGAAAATTTCCCCATTTGGCAATTTAAATTTGGTACCGGTATTCACCCAAGGGCAGTATGTACAATGGCCACATTTGGAAATACCTGTGGTTAATTTTTGAATAGATGTATTCATTTTATAATGACTGCTTGTCAGTTTGTTACCAAGAGACAAGCTTTTCCTGAATACTATTTCCGGGGATTGTTTAACATATTTGCCTACTGTGGCATCTCCACTAAGTAGGTACCAATGCTTTTGTAGGCAACTACGCAATTGTTGGTGTTGACTTGAGTATTTGGTAATGAACCTCGTAATCTGTTGGTCTTTATTTTCATTTACGAAGATCTAAAAAGGATATAGAATCCTTGTGGAATTCAAAAGTAAACTTTAGATTAAAATCATTAGTATTTAAACATCCTATGAAATCTTGCAATGATTGCACTGTACCTGTCCAAATTAGAAAAATATCATCAATATACCGATACCAACATAAAACTTGGGTCAGATATTGATCATATGCCTCATTAGAGGCAATTTCCCTCTCCCACCCCCCAGGTACAGGTTTGCGTATGCCGGGGCAAAACAAGTGCCCATGGCAACGCCCTGTACCTGGAGGTAGTGGGAGTCGTGTTATGATGAAGAATAAAGGACAGTAATTTTAATATGAATGTTTGAAATTTCCACGTACGATGATCCTCTTCCATAAGGAATGTTTTAATGATATCTAAACCTGATTGATGTGGTATACTAGAGTATATCGCTTCGACATCGATGCTGACAAAATGAGCGTTAGTGGGCATTGCAACACCCTCTAGGTGTCGCAACAAATCAGATGTATCTTTTACATAAGATGGAAGGCTTAACACATATGGCATCAAAAAGAAGTCTACTAGTCTGCTGGCATTCTGCTGGCTGGTTTCTCCAGGAGGCTAGATTTTGCAGAGGCAATGTGGAGACTGGAAGGCACTGCTGGGGCTTAGGGCACTCTGGGACACTGTTGGGGGCACTGTAGGAGGTTGCTGAGGACTGTGGGGACTGAGGGCTTTTAGGAAGGGTTTGGGTAATGTGAAATGTTGAGGGGCACTGAGGTTCATGTGCAAATGTGAACATGTACGTAGTTACTTTGAACTGGTAACTTGTAAAGCTTTTAAAGCGTTGCCTATGGGGATTTTTAAGTACCACAATTTGGCTCCGTTCCACAGGCGGATACAGTTTTCAAGCATGTTAGGTATCTATTTACGCAGCATAACATCTTTTATATTGTACCAAAACAATTGGGTATTATATTGTGTTTTTGTGCAATAAAATTCATTTAAGTGTATTTTTTTTTTATTGTGTTTAAAAAAAAAGGTTTCACAAATATCGTGTGACATAAAAATATGCAACACTCACCATTTTATTTCTCTAGGGCCTCTTCTTAAAAAAAAAAAAAAGTTTACCTGCCTACGCTGTTGCTGGTCTTTCATTTTCCAGTCAGAAGTGACTAAGCAAGCTAAAACTAAACTATAACTATGACGCCTCGTACACACGATCGTTTTTCGGCATGAAAAAAAAAAGACGTCTTTAAAAAGGTCATTCAAAATGATCGTGTGCGGGCTTCACATAGTTTTTCATCTTCTGAAAAACGAAAAAAAAAAAAAATTCGAACACGCTGCATTTTTTAACAACGTTTTTAAAAATGTTGTTTTTCGGGTTGTAAAAAATGATCGTTTGTGGGCTAAAACAACGTTAAAAACAAAATTTTAAACCCAGGCATGCTCAGAAGCAAGTTAGGAGATGGGAGCTTGAATGGAACTTCCCCTTTAGAATGCCGTAGTACGTGTTGTAAGTCACCACGCTTTGCTCATCATTTTTTTAAAAACGATGGTGGGTGGGCAACATCGTTTTTAATGATGAAGTTGAAAAAACGTTGTTTTTTCTACATGCTGAAAACAAAGTTTTTTTTCATGCCGAAAAACGATCGTGTGTACGTGGCATAAGAGATCGATAAACTGGTGGTTGTCATTATTTGTAATTTGCTTTAAAAAATGTTTGGGGTTGCTCAGTTTAATATGTCCGGGCCTATTTTTTGTCCAAGTCTGGGCCTGACATCCACAACATCACTACAGGGAGGACTTCTCTAAAAGGGGAGCTATCACTTGCTTATGACTTTTTATTTTATCATACTATAATGAGAACAGAGCTATCTAGTGGCCAACCAGCTAACTGCACCTGCTTACAAGCTGACCTAAGTTCAGAGGCCAGGCAGTACATTAGGGTTAAAAAAAAGATCAGTCTGATGAATTCCTGCATTCATCTGCAAGGTCTGCAAACCACAAGTATGCAAGATTTTGCATGAACCCATGGTAATGGCCAAGCCAACCTAATCACTAATGAAGACTATTGATGAACCAAAAATATCTGGGTTCAGGAGGGTTTGTTGAAAATGACAGTAGATCAGGTACAGAATCTGAACGCACTGAGCTGGTGGCTGTAGCTCCCTGACAACCAGGTGCCCTACAGAAGCCATCATATTTTTGTAGTGGTGCCTCTACTGCTGCTAAATATGATTTTCCTGTGCGGCAAGAGTTTTGGGGGCTCAGCGAACAGCCAATCACCCCAATAGTTCAGTCATTCAAGGCACCAAGGCCCATCCCTAATGAACACTTGTGCCTTTACAACCGCCATCAAGGTGAAAAGAAAATCTAATCTTTGGCTAGGAAGACTTGTCTGCACTATTGGTCTTATATTTGCTTTGTTTGTTATTTTCTACTAGAACTGGCGATATTGAATAGCTATGAGCCTTGACCCATCACAACAATTAACACAAAGCCTCATGCCCCACAGACTTGTTGTGTGCTTTCATAATAATGTAAAGCTGATGTTTAGGATTAAAGGACAAATACACACAAGACTGTATCTACAGGGGATATAGCTTTTTTTATCTCTTTTAAGGCCGGAATCACACTTGTGAGGTGCGAATTCCAGCTCTGTTCTCTCTGCAAAAAGATAAGAGAGCTGTTTAGCAGATCATCTCCGTTTTAGCTGCGAATTTGGAGACCTGGGAGAGGGGGAGGGGGGAAGTGTATTGAGTAGAATGAGAGAAATCCTGAAGAGAAATGAACACATCTGTGAATCAGATGCGTGTCCATAGAAGATAATGGGGCTGAATTTGCACCTGAACCGCGCTGCAATGCCTAGAAAACGCACATGTTTTTTCGGGAATGCGCAGTGCGAATGCATCGCACATATGTGAACCAGCCTCATTGAAATTAATGTATATAGAAATGTCCTGGGAATTGGATGCGGTTTAAGCCACACTTAATTTGCATAGGTGTGAACCCGGCCCTAATGTTATGTTCAACCAGAACTTAGCTGACTGGCCTTGTACACAAATATATGCACAGTGTAGAGTAGACATAGCAATGTGGTCTTTGGAATGCTTAGTGCAGCAAACTTCTTGAAAGGGCAAGCAAACTTCAGCTGGGCAGAGCTGTCCAAACCTTCCTCAGTTGAAGCAGAAGTATTTACAGACAAAGTGGCACAGATGTTTTTGGGGTACACGGTCTTTGTGGCACCATTGGACTCTTTTGAGGAGCAGCTCCATGGAACAATCCAGGCACCTCTACTACCGAGCCAATGGTGCAGTGCAATGTCTCATCCATTCCCCACTTTAGTTTATACCATACCAGATGGGATTCTTCACTGGCTATGCTCATATATTCCAACAGTCTCATTGGGTTCTACCCCCCTTGTCATAGAGGAAGCAAAAAACTTCAAATCCATGTCTTTAATTCTAATTTGGGGTCCCATCTTCCACGATGCAAGCCCAGTGTTTTAGCCGACCTGTGAGTATAGACTTCTCTCTCCCCATGAGGTCTTTTCTCCCCTAATGCCGCATACACACCATTGTTTTTCTTGTTGTTCAAAAACCTGTAGTTTTTCACAACGTGATTCCGCTCCAGCCTGACTTGTATACACGCGTTCATGCAAAAAAACGCCCAACCAAAGCAAGGTGACGTACAACACATACAACGGGACTATAAAGGGGAAGTTCCTTTCAAATGGCGCCACCCTTTGGGCTGCTTTTGGGCTGCATACTTGATTCTGAGCATGCACGTTTTTTTCCCTCTTCGGAAAAGCATACACGTGACCGTTTTTCGCGACGAGAAAAAGACTGACGTGAAACGCGATGAGAAAGAATAGAGGGCAGTTTTTTTTAGTTGAGAAAACTGCTAGGGAGCATACACACGTCTGGTTTTCTGAACCAATATAAAAAATGGCAGTTTTCTCGTCGTGAAAAACGGTTGTGTGTACAAGGCATTAGAGGTTTCCATGGGGTGCTCAGTCAAGTCTGGCTCATTACCTATTAACTGGCCCATATATATCTTTTATACATTCAAAATTAATTAAATACTATGTAACTATTAATGTGTATGTGTATCTATCTGTCTTTACAGCAGCTCTGCTGCATATGGTGTATCAATGCTTGCTAATAGGAATACCTTGTATTACATTTTATTAATATTCATTACCTCTCATGTGCTGCCAAGCTGACATATATGTATTCATTATGTTCATGCCATGTGTATGCATATATATATATATATGAAAATACTTTTTTACTTGTTTCATACCATTGTTACAAATAAATAATTTTTTACTAAACCACTCTTCCTCCACAAGTCAATTGCCTCTTTTAAAGTCCCACATTCTTTTTCTTACATAATTGAACCCGGGATGGAGGTACATTTATTGTGCCTCATTTAAAGTTCCAAACTCCCCCCTCACGATTATATGCATTAGGGATGGAGGAAATAGTTTTTTTGGATTGGCAGTGTTCCCTTACCATCCATGTGTGAGGTCTGTCTTGGCTGTTAGTGCACCTTATTTACCTCAGTGTGCTCTCCTCCAATGATCATACTTGTCCTGACATCCCCCCCCCCCCCCCCGCTGCACAGCCATTCACTGGCAAGCTCAATGTGCTGCTGCTTCTTCTCCCCCCAGCTCTTATGTAGCTGAGAACAGAAGGAATGTGATCACCAGGCCGGACTGGGACAAAAAATAGGCTCGGGCATTTTAGACTGAGCAGACAACTTTTCCAGAGGAACTGGGGGGGGGGGGTCATCGGTAGACATTCGTGGGGGTGGCTGGTGCCGGTCCTCCACCTGTAATGTGCAGGGACTTTGTGATATAAAGGGGACTGCACTGTAAAGGGGCACTGGAATGATTACAGTGCAGACCCCTTTATATTAGAATGTCCCAATCCTATTGTGGCCTATACAATGCCAGTGCTCTCTGTCTCCTATTGTGCCCACACTGCCCAGTGACACTGACCTGCTCTCTCTCTGGTGGTGCTTGACAGCATGGCTCTCTCTGGTGGTGGGGGTATGTTGTGTACATTTTTATTAATGTACAGTACAGACCAAAAGTTCTCATTCCAAGAGTTTTCTTTATTTTCATGACTATGAAAATTGTAGATTCACACTGAAGGCATCAAAACTATGAATTAACACATGTGGAATTATATACATAACAAAAAAATTGTGAAACAACTGAAAATATGTCATATTCTAGGTTCTTCAAAGTAGCCACCTTTTGCTTTGATTACTGCTTTGCACACTCTTGGCATTCTCTTGATGAGCTTCAAGAGGTAGTCACCTGAAATGGTCTTCCAACAGTCTTGAAGGAGTTCCCAGAGATGCTTAGCACTTGTTGGCCCTTTTGCCTTCACTCTGCGGTCCAGCTCACCCCCAAACCATCTCGATTGTGTTCAGGTCCGGTGACTGTGGAGGCCAGGTCATCTGTTTCAGTTATTTTTTAAAAAGGGTGTGCAACCAAATATTAAGTTAAGGGTGCAAAGAATTTTGAGCAGCCCATTTTTGGAGTTTTATGCGACATTATGTCCAATTTGCTTTGTTTTCTCCCTTTTTTTGTTTTGTTCCAATACACACAAAGGGAATAAACATGTATATAGAAAAACATGTTACTGCAATACTTTTCTGTGAAAAAATACTTGATTTTCTGGGAAAAATTCTGGGGTGCCAACAATTTCGGCCACGAATGTGTATATATATATATATATATATATATATATATATATATATATATATACAGTCAGAGGCATAGCTTGTAGCTTACCCCAATGCAAAAGCTGACCTGGGTCCTCCAACCCCCCCCTCCCCCACCCTTAACGTCCATTGACAGCCTAGCCTGGAAGTCTCTGAGATGTTTGCAGCTCCATCATTGTTACATTTTTGCTACAGTATTCCAACTGATAAGTAAAGCTTTGCTGATCTTCTCTTTCACCTTCCTTGTGTAAATCAATTATTTTCTTTATCAGGCCTTGTGACATTTCTCTTCCATGTGGTGCTATTGCTGACAGCATGAAAAAGGAAGGGGTTTTCTTTGCTAACCCCCCTCCTGCTGCGCTCCGGTGCCCCCCGCCACTTTCCAAAGCCGCCGGCAACTATATAGGCGATCAGATCCTGCCCTCTCTGTTGTATGGAGCTAAGTGAGGGGCCACTGACTAGTGATGAGCGGAATACGCCATATTCGATTTCGCGATATTTCACGAATATATAGAAGAATATTCACGAAATATTCGTTAATATCGAATATTCGTGATATTTTATCAAAAAAAAATTTTGCAAAATTTTGATAATGCGAATGCGAAATTGATGGCGAAATTCTCGTCAACACGCGAAAACAGAGATAATTTCCTGGATTACTAAACTAATATGCACTAAACACTAACTCTACTTACACAAACTTATATGACTAAACTAAAGCTAATTTTTTTTTGTTTTTTTATACACAAAACACAGAAGGGCAGAGAAAGTATTTGCGAATATTCGTAATACGAATATTCGCATTGCGAATTTTCGGCAACATAAAAGGATCGCCTCAGCTACTCTGCCCAGGGTCTCTAATCATACCAGCAATGCTTTTAGACGATGGAGATCACTAGGATGTGATCTGTTTTAAAAATAAATTTGAAAAAATACGAATATTCTCAATAGCGAATATTCACTGCGATATTCGATTTATTCGCGAATACTCGAATATGCAATATTCGTGAGCAAAACTACCACTGACCTGGTTCCATACCATTGCAGGGCGGAAGCAACTTCAAAATATTACTTCCACCCAGAGCCGCAGCCATTGGCTCCCGCTGCTGTCAATCAAATCCAATGATGCAAGTGCTGGAGGGCGGGGCTGAGTCTGGCATTCTGTGTCTATGGACACAATTGTTGGACTAGTAGGCTAGGGATGCTTAGACCTCCAGTGTTCCCTCTCACCAATTCCTCCAAAAGCAATCAAGTCAGGGGCAAGGAGCAATGTAGAATGAATGTAAAAGTCTGCTAGTGGAGGTCAGGCTACGCTCTAGGCAGGAAAATGGAACATAATGGGAGATTTTCTAGGTTGGAGAACATGGGAAGGAGAGGAGGAATAGGGGGAGTAACTAATAATGTTGGGCACTAGGAAGAGGTGTCAGAAGAAAGAGGTTAGAGTGAGTATTGTTCTGAATTTTTTATTACCTTACAGGCTTACACACTTTATTGTATGCAACCAGAACAAAATAACCACATAGGTAATTGTATACAGAACCCCTACATTAAAGTTCAGTTCTGACATTTTACAGCTTGGTTAAAAAAATCAGATGTGTATTTTAATTCCAATTTCTGCCCAAAAAATTTGAAGTTGTAGCTAGAGGTCCTGTTGCTCGGTTGACTGTTAGGAATTGAGAAGCAGAGTAGATAGGCTGGAGCTGAGTTCCAATGTCACAGCACAGACTTTGTCAGGAAGTAGCTGCATCCCAAGCTGGTCAAGTGCCAGTTAGAGGATCTCCACATCTCCACTGATCCAGTATTCAGCACTTTGTAACCAGAAAGGGAGTTGCACATGCGATTATCTCCCAGGAGCCCCTCAACTGGACCGTATTGCCAATTTCATTCTGACATATCTTTGTAATGAAATATCTGTATATACCAGGTAGGGGTGTTGAATATAATCGCAGCATCAGTGCATCGCGATTCAGACGTTCACGATGCTGCACCGATGCTGCGAGTCTTCTGAATCGATTTTTTCATGATGTCATCAGTCACTCTGTGCCGTGCTCTGTCTCTCTGGGATAAACACAGGCCTGCATGGTGGATAAAGCCCCCTCCCCTTCACTGAATAAGAAAGTCAACTGGTGAGCTGACAGCCAGTACAGTGCAGGGGGAGGAGCTGAAGGAGACCCGACATGAGGAATCACTGGAGGCACCGGAAGACACACTGAGCAGCTTGGAGGAAAAAGAAATCGACTGACACTAATAGCAGTTGAGTACCAGTGTCACTGATCCCATTCCTCCACTACCATCACCCCTCTGCTTCTGATCCCACCATCCCAGTCTGATCCCACCATCTCAGTCTGATCCCACCATCCCAGTCTGATCCCACCATCCCAGTCTGATCCCACCATGCCAGTCTGATCCCACCATCCCAGTCTAAACCCACTATCCCAGTCTGATCCCACCATCCCAGTCTGATCCCACCATGTCAGTCTGATCCCACCATGCCTCTGATCCTACCATGCCTATGATCCTACCATGCCTTTGATCCCACCATGCATCTGATCCCACCGTCTCAGTTTGATCCCACCATGCCTCTGATCCCACCATGCCTCTGATCCCACCATGCCTCTGATCCCACCATCCCTCTGCCACTGGAGAAAATTGTAGTTTTTCTGACTTTTTGAATTTTTGGATAAAACGTTTTTTAACCATGCGCACTTGCGCAGTCGTGATGCACCGTGGAATCTAATCGAATTGTGGAGAAGATAATCGTAATTGAATCGTGAAACCAGTGAAGATGTGCACCCCTAATACCAGGGTTTATGTTTACAACACCACCAGGACTCGTGTTGGGTTAATTTGTTAATGTTTTATGTAGGGTTGTCCAGATACCGATACTAGTATCGGTATCGGGACCGATACCGAGTATTTGCGGGAGTATTTGTACTCGCCCAAATGCTCCCGATGCCTAAATAGAATACTTTTTTTGTATTTATCAACTGTGAAAACTGTGAAAATTCTTAATTTTTTTACTACTGCGTGATAAGCAAATAAAACATTTTTATTCATTTTTACAAATTTTTATTCTTTTATAATGTCTTGAGTTAGAGTTCTTCATAATTCTTAAGAAAATATCCTTAGTCTGTATTGTGGTTTGAAAACTGTCACATGACATTTAAAAAAAGTATCGGTATTCTGTATCGGCGAGTACATGAAAAAAAGTATCGGTACTTGTACTCGGTCCTAAAAAAGTGGTATCGGGACAACCCTAGTTTTATGTTTATAAATGAGATGCATCTACTGCTGCTAATCCTTTATCACATAAAGATTGCATTATGTCTATACTGATGTGCATCTACTGTATATACTTATAGACATTATTATCTGCTGGGTGCAGTAGTTCCTCTGCATGCATTACTGGTTAATTTCCTAGGAAGGGAATCCCCTATGACAGCCACTAGCAATAATCGCATGTAAAATCCAGCAGGCTGGCTGTACCCAAGTTGATTGATCTATCAACTTGGGTAAAATCAACCTGCCCATACATGGTTTGAATCTCAGACAGTTCCTACTGAACCGGACGAGATTCAAACCGTCTATGGCCGGCTTTAGCAAAGGTTCTGGCTCTCCCTATTACCTGCAGAGTTGGGGCCAATGTCTGTTTGGGAAGGGGCCATTTCCCATAACTCGAAAAAAGGGGCTAGAGACATCTGATATATCATTCTGACAGTTTTTAATGCCACACACTCTATTTTTTCTTGTTTTATTGCAAGTTTTATTGCAAGTTAAGTTTAAAGAAAATAAGAATACAAAGAAAGAAATCATCTGAAAACTTAGTAGTCTTGAGCTTGATTTACGGACAGTTTCAGGCGGGTGATCATCACCTTATCCTGAACAGGAATGCCTGTAATACAGAAAAGTGTGTATATATTAGAAAACGATGCTTTTCCAACATGATGAAATCAATAGATCTAAAGCCAGTCACTAAAATCTCAAGTGTGCATTACCATATTATTATAAAAATCAAAAACTGTTTTATATATATATATATAAATCTTCAGCTTTCATTATGGAATTCCTGGTGATCCTGCCATCATTTCCTTTTATAGGGTGACAACTGTAACTTTCATTTGTGCTCTGTGTTGTCACACTGTCATATGCATCCCAGTACATGTACAATAGGCGGCTGTGCTGACACACATTGTGCTGACACAGTCCACGATTGTCGCTTTCAGGACATGCAGGCAATGCTGGAGCGTGTGTATGTAGACAGAAAATAGCTGAAAGGCTGGAGGGGATCAGCAGCACAGAGGATGCAACAAAGAATGTCAAAAATTAAAAACATTATTTTATTAAAAATGTTGCAATTGTTTTTTATATACAGTGCTTTATATTGTCCAATTAGAGTTTAGTTACACTTATTTTTGTATCGTACTTAAACTTGTTACAGTATATTTCGATAGTATATAGATATTAGATAAAACTAATATTGTTTAACTGTAAAGAAAAAATAAAGTAGTTTACATTTTTAGAAAACTGATTATGTATCCTCTTACTGCTGAAGCAACTGCTCTAAAAGTAATCCATGGCATAGAACACGTGTCATGTGTCCCTCGCAACCAAGCCTTTTTTTCAGCCAGGACGTGGTGGAACTCTGTTCTGCCACGACCAGTTCTCGCCCCCAACGCCTGCATTAATAGCGGGGACGAGTGAGATGCAGGTGCAGTGTGGGATGGGGCATTATTAGGCATTATTATTATGTGAGGAGCTTTTGGGGGTCGGGGGGGAGAGATGAGGGCTGTGGAGGGATGTGTAAGGTCAGAACTGAGGAGAAGTGGACATCCTGTGAAAAAGAGTTGAACCCTGCACACTGCATAGCACACCCGTAAACCATGCACTCTAATGTAGTGCACTCCTCAACCCTGAACTCTGCATTCTGTACCTAGCACACCCCTGAACACTGCACTCTGTGCATAGGGCACCCCTGAACTCTGCACTCCGTGCATAGGGCACCCCTGAACTCTGCCCTCCGTGCATAGGGAACCCCTGAACTCTGCACTCTGTGCATAGGGCACCGCTGAACTCTGCACATAGCACACTCCCGGTATTTATTCCCCCTTTAAGATACTCCCACTGTTCGATGCATACATTTATATAATCTTATACATGGCTGTAGTATGGCTATTATGAATGGAGGAGATGGGTGGAAAAGCCAGGCTATATTGGGTTCTCTTGATAAGAGCTTTTGATAGCTATCTAATTGTTAATCCCCACCACACTGGAAGATAATGGCGGCGGGGGTGGGTCAAGAAGAGTTATGTCCCTTGTGTTGATTTTTCTGTTTTTTTTTATTTTTTTATTTTAACTACACTTAGGCTTTAAATAAGTTGGTTGAGTTGTTTTTTCTTTTAAATGTTATTTCCACCTTGTGATCTGGCCAGTAAGTCTGTTATTTTCAACTTCCTTTAAAGCCCCATTTACACAGGGTGTTTACTTGTGTGCTCCATGCAAGGCCATGTTTTGTCAGCACAGGGTACACAGGTGTTACATGCATCTATATGCTGGCAGTCCTACAGATGTCTTTTGGAACACACAGCTGGACTGACACAGCCACTGTGTCCCAATGTTACATCCATTTAGGTGCCCGGCCCTGAACGCATCAAAGGCTCTGATCTTGCTAATGTACAGTGACCTAAAAGTTATTTCAAGGGATTCTTGGGAGTTGCAAGGTTGAGAAAGGCGTTCTACACAAACGAAAACAGTATAACACGTTACAAACACATTGCGGGGGTATTTACTAAAATTGGAGCGTGCATAATCTGGTGCAGCTCTGCAGAGAAACCAATGGGATTTAATTGTAAAAGCTTAATTGAATAAGCGGAAGTTAGAAGCTAATTGGCTACTATGCACAGCTGCACCCAATTCTGAGTGCTCCAGTTTTAGTAAATCTCACCCATTGTCATTAACAAAGTTACACAGTAATTGCTCTGTACAGTCTTGTGGCTTCTTTGACTTTGATGAGCGGTGCATACGGTAATATATTTTTTTTCCCCATATATAGCATAATATATAAACATGACATAAACTCACTCGCAGGTTGGCAGCTCTGGTGACCACACATATTTAGTCCAAAGGTAATACCAAGGTTGATTGCATGTGCTCTGGCTACTTCCTTGAAGTCTATAGCCGCTATCGCACACAATTTCAACTTCATCTGAAGCAGAGAATCCATGACCATCAATTTCAGGATCGTAACGGATGCCATTTTTCTGAGTTATACGCCCATTAGCAATTTGTGGTGAATGGCAGCCTTTTTCTACAAAAAAAATAAGAAAATATTTTATATATCAACGCTGAAAGTTAACTTCTCTTATTTGCTCATTTTTGATTTATTAAATATACTATTAAAAGCTTTTAATTTTAGCTATGCGACAAGTGCGATAAAAAATAAATACATGTTCATCCTGACAGAGATCCTGTGAGTGCCAAATAATATCCTGTATGCTCTGATCCTGATTTACCAAGGGAGTAGAGTATGTTCACAATTCTAAACATTGGGGGGAAAAATAAATAAAAAATACCCAATCATGTGCAAGGAAAATGTAAGAACATAAAACAGGCTTTTTGCTTGTGCATGGTTGGATGATTAAGTTAGCACAACTTCAGCTCACTTACTCATTTAAGGGAAAGAAGAGAATATTAATGCAGTTGCACTGACTTCCATCATACAGTGCAAGCAAAAAAAAATATATATATATTTTTTTTATTTGTTAGCGCATATTTGAATACTCAACTTTTTGAAGGTAAGGGCAGAGAGATCAGAGCAGACACCACATGCCAATGTAATCATATGAAGAGAAGGGACATAGGAACGAACCTAGGGACTTTTTAGGTGTCAGATCAAAAATAGATTACATTTGATAACATTTTTTTTTTTTTTTTTACAATAAAACATGAATCAAACGCTCTATGAAATCAACCAACAAGGCATCCACTGAAATTATCTAGGACCCATGTTGTCTACTTTTATCAAACTTAGGTCTATTTATATCGGGTAGGTTCATGCCATCAAATTTTTCCATACTTTCTTAAATTTTTATTCTGATAATTTTTAGATCATATTCTGACCTTTGTAATAAATTATGTATACTTTATGTATGCCAATAATGTGATAGATGCAATATCCTATCAAAAAATGTCATGAAATGTATTCCTGTCTTCTTTGTCATTTATAGCAAACAATACAGTACTTCCTGTTTCTCCTCAGTAAGCTTGCCCCCATCATCCGAGCTGGGGTTAGTCAGCCAGATCAGCATTACTGTGGAGGAACAGGAAGTGAGAAATTCAGACAAAGAAAAAAAACATTTAGAAGGGAAATGGAAGGAAAAGGTAAGTGAACCAACAATGCACTAGCTTAAAGGAACCTATTTAGAAAATAAAAAACAAACCTTTACAACCCCTTTAAGCCAGTATTGGTTAATTCTAGGGGCAGCAAATCACGTTTACCTACATCCCACCTACTTGACCTGGCTAAAGCTGGCTATACAAAAATTTGTATGAAAATTGTCAGTTGGCTCAATAGCTTGACGAATGGTCTTCAAAAGTAATTTAAACATTTTTTTTGCTTTTACCATTCAATTTTGAACTTAATGAACTTTACAGAATGAAAACTACATATGCTACTAGATACACTTTTCTTCAAACCATTTGTTTTTTTTCCATTCTGCTCCTTCAAATTTTCTTGTCTTGTGTTCAAAAATACGTTTTGATTTGACCACAATACAGATTAGATAATTGAATCAATGGGCCAGATTCACGTACATCTGCGCATTTTTTGACTGGTGTAGCGCACCTCCTTTACGTTAGACCGCCGCAATGTAGCGGCGCAATCACCGTATTCTCGTTTGATTTGCGCAAAAATTAGCGCCTGTGCAACGTAATTTCAGAGGCGTAAGGCGGAATAATTCAAATTGGGAAGGACGTGGGCGTGTTACATTGAAATGAGCCGTGACCCCATGCAAATGAAGGGCCGGCCAGCTCGCGCATGTGCACATGAAGCAGACCATGGTCAGCACCTCTGTGCACATGCTCACAACTCGGGAACGGCGCAATCAGTGAAATTGGAAGTGGACCCGGGCAACTTTGTGAACTACGCAGACAGCATAAATAGACAGACACAAACGCACTTCCTTTGCAAAAGTACATCCCTTTGTATCCCTCCCTATACAGCAAGGTGCTTTTGTTCTGTTGTTTATTAGCGTTTGTTGGTTTGTGACGTGTCTTTGAGATATTTGGGGACTGTTTGGCAGAGTGATTTTTGTCTTTTATGTGTTTTCTTTGTTGTTATTTTTTTTAAATTAGATTTTTGCTAGGCATTTTTTATTTTTGCTGGTCAATTTTTTATTTATTTTTTGGTTCTGTTTGTGAATGATTTTGGAATGTGGGGGTGACATTCCTGCTGGAAAAGGGGTGTCACCCTCATGTGTGGTGGAGAAGTGATCCCCAGGTCCGTGTGAATGGTGTATGAATGTACGGTGACATAATTGGAGCCGTGGCATGGCGTTGCTGCTCACAAGTCCTGCATGGTGGGCTTGTGCCAATCCAATGTGATGAGGATGTGATGTGTCTGTGCTAGGGACCACAGTGGTGTGCATGCATGCATTCTCATTGTGCCATAATTAATGTGTGTGTTTAACGTGCAAAGATGCCTAATGTGAGCTGGCTCCTGGCTGCTCTTCCCTCAGAAGACGGGGTAGCCTCGGTTAGGGTGGGATTGTCTGGTTCAGGGGTCAGGTCATCACGTATGTCAATCTCCAGGCCCTTTCTCACTGCGAAGTTGTGCAGCATGCAACATGCACCAATGATCTGGCATACAAAGTTTGGGGAATACAACAGGGTACCATGGGGGGTTCCGTATAGGAGTTATGAGATGGGGTCCCAGTGCATATGCAGAGTCACCCTGAAGGGATAAGACAGGAGGATGTTAGTAGTGCATGTGCCCCTTGTGATTTCAACATGTTCTGTTCGAAATCTGTGGGGATGGGGCTAGGATTGTTAATGTAGCTGTCATGGGTGTCATGGGTGGTGTCATATGTTGGGCTGGTGATGTCCTCCTGCAGGTTTGTGGTTAATTCCAGGATGGCATGAGTGGTGAATCTGAAGATGCGAGACACCTCAGAATCACTCCAATCAATGCCAAAGATGTCTATGCGTGTGTGATATATCAAGTGAAGAGTGAGGGGCTTGTATCAGATTAGATTATTATATCCATCAAGGTTTTAAAGGGGTATTGAAAGATAGTGAGACTGTGTTTGTAATTTGTATGTATGTTATGTATTGATGTATATATGTATGTATTTTTTTTTGTAAAAGTGTTTATAAAAGCAAAGAATTTTTTTTGAAAAAAAAAAAAATCCTCTTCCGTGCCCTCCTCCTTCTTTGCTCATCTAAAGTCAGTAGTATAGCTATGAGCATGGATGCCCCTGGCATGTTGGCATACAGTTTGTTGGGCAGCAAATGTGACTGCTGAGCTCCTCACTAACAGGGTTGCTTTAGCTGACATGTAGACGGATTGTCTAATTTTATACCACCCTTTTATATGGTCTAATTTTAGACAGGACATGCAGCTGTTGCGCACAGCGCGTAGCCTGCGCTGCACCAACGTTCTTTTGTGGATCCCCGTTACTCCCTCATTAGCATATTTGAATAGCAAATCAATGATGTGTCTAGCGCAGTTTTGCGCGGACGGATGCGCCTGTCTATCAAAATTACGCGGGTCAAAAAAAAGTAGATTTCTTGCGTATCTCGTTTTGGGGATGCGGCGCATCGAAACGCATGCGCAAATTTAGACTTACGCCGCGCATCTCCTGTAACGCCTGTAACGCCAGCGTAATCGCTCTGTGAATCTGGCCCAATGTTCTTAAAAGGAAAAATTTAAATTATACTAGTGTATAGCATGTTAGGGCAGAATTAGGGCATGTTAGGGCAGAATTAGGGCATGTTAGGGCAGAATTGAAGGGCTTTTTGATATAAAAAAAGACAAGCTAAACTGCCAGCTTGGCCACATTTTCATAAGGTTCCAGGTTAAGGAAAAACATCATCATCTGCATCCTTCCTGGCATCCCTTGACTTGGTTTATCATCTTTACTTAACAAACAAAAAAGAGAAAAAAAAATGCGCTAATGTGAATAAATATTAAAAAGAATAATCATTTATCCAAGCCGCAAATCTTCTACAAGATATGTACAGTAGCAAATAATATATTTAAACTAAAGTTGCGCAAACACAATCTTGATAATCAGTGAAAAATTCATATGATAAAAATTTCATATAATAAAAAATTAATTATAATAAAAAAGAGTCCACATGTGTAGAAATAAATTGATAATTGATTGAATAACAACAACATCCACCACCATAACTGTAAGAAATCTTCCTGTGATTTCACCACCACCAAGTGCCAAAATGCTTGCTTAGGAGCTGTTGTTGAACCCGTGTCATAGAAGGTCAAACACGTTTTGGCTTAATACCCAGCCTGGGTCTGTACACACCCATGAGTCCTTTTGGGTGCCTACTTCAATTCTCCCCATAGCGATGTCATGAGTTCAATTATCAATTTATTTTTAAACATGTGAAATCTTCTTTATTACATGGAATTTTTTATTATATGAAATTTTTATCATATGAAATTTTCACTGATTTTCAGGATTGCGTTTGCCCGACTATATCTTTATATACCGCTTGCCGACCGTCGCACGCAGACATACATCTGCAGCATTGCACGGACAGGCAAAGGGATGTATATATACGTCCCCTTTCAGAAGCGGCATTGTGGATGAGCACTCCCACTGCGAGCTCCGTGACTGCGTCCGCAGGTCTAGCGAACTAGCGGCCATACCCGCGATAGTGTCACGGTGAGGAAGAACAGGGAAATGCTGATGTAAACAAGCATTTTCCCAGTCTTCCTAGTGATAGGTCAGTGAACACAGCCCATCCCCCCTACAGTTAGAAACACTCCATAGGGCAAAAAAAGTGGCCTGGTCTTTGGCCAGCAAAATGATCAAGAGCTTAAGTGGTAACAAGCATCATAGTTCCTACACTTACTCAGCTCACAGATCGGGAATTCACTCCACTGAAAATTTCTTTTACATATCACTCTTTTTTCCCCGTTTAATTTGTAGCCTGAATTACAAGCCACTGTTATTGAATCAAACTCAGAATATCCATAAGCTGTCTTTCCTTGTATTATTCTTCCATTAATTATTTTGGGCTCTGGACAGAATGTTCCTGTAAGAAAATAATAAAAAATGCAAAAAAAAATATTTTTGTCATACTATTTATAAAAAGTTAAAAAGCAACACACTTTATACACAATATTGTCTGGGGTTCAGTTTAAACCAATCTTACTTTAACCACCTCAGTACAGGGCACTTAAACCCCCTTCCTGCCCAATCCATTTTTCAGTTTTTAGCGCTGACACACTTTGAATGACATCTACGTGGTCATGCAACACTGTACCCCACAAATAGAGCTTTCTTTTGGTGGTTTTTGATCACCTCTGTGGTTTTTATTTCTTGTGCTATAAACAAAAAAAGAGTGACAATTTAAAAAAAACACAATATTTTTAACTTTTTGCTATAATAAATATCCCAATTTGTTTTTAAAAAATAATATTTTTTTCCTCAGTTTAGGCTGATACGTATTCTTTTATACATTTTTGGCAAAAAAATCGCAATAAGCATATATTGATTGGTTTGCGCAAAAGTTATAACATCTACAAAATAGGGGATAGATTTATGGAATTTTTTTATTTATTTTTTTACTAGTAATGGCGGCGGGCTGCCATTTTTATCGTGACTGCGATATTGTGGTGGACATATCGGACCATTGGGACCATTCACATTTCTATAAAAATGCAATGATTACTGTATAAATGTGACTGGCAGGGAAGGGGTTAACACTAGGGGGCGATCAAGGGGTTAAATGTGTTACCTAGGGAGTGATTCTAACTGTAGGGGGAAGGGACTCACAAGGGGAGGAGACCAATTGGTGTTCCTCTGTGCAAGCAACACACATCGGTCTCCTCTCACCTGACAGGACGTGGATCTATGTGTTTGCACACACAGATCCACGGTCCTGTTCTGTTACTGGGCAATCACGGGTGCTAGGCGGACATCGCAGCCCTAAAGGGCCCTAAAGGGCCCGGGAAGCCGAGGACATCATATGACGCCCGCCCAGAACAAGAGCCGCACCCAGTGTGCGGCAAGCGGTTAAAGAGCCCCCCTCCTGTAAAAGTATTTTCTTCCATGTGCAACTAATACCCCTTGTAAATAGTAAAAAAAAAAAAACAAGCGTATGTATAAATGTAATATTGTGAAAAATAATAGTGAAGTGTTTCATATAAAGCAATCAACAACAAAAAAAAAAATAATACAATAAAGTCCAAATAATAGAATTCCAATATAATGTTCAATGATAATAAACAAGTGTCAATCAGTAATAGCAGTGTTGATGTAACACTGGACAAGATGGCGGCCGTGTGCAGAGAGTTGTGAGTTGGAGGTTTCATAAGGAGAGGTTCTTGGAGTCCCTATGCTGTTACAGTTTTTGCTGAATGAACACACTGCTTTCGGCTGTTTTGCTGCTGTGATGGCAGCTAATCGCTCCGGTGAGTTTGAAATTCACTTGGTGGTGGGAGATCACTGAAGCACATTTATGAAGATCTGTTACATCAACAATGGTGTTAGTAATTGACACATGTTTATTACCATTTGGACATTATATTGGACTTTATTGTATTAATTATGTTTTAAGTTGTTTGCTTTATATGAGGCGCTTCACTAATATTTTGCACAATATTTAACTGAAGCACAAACATACTGCACTTTGGTGTAAGCAGCCTTATTAGACATTATTTCACACAGCGCAGATATCATTTTTTGTATATATAAATGTTTTGGTATATATTCATTTTATTCAGTTAATTCTGACCAGGTCATTTTTTGTGATACGGCCCTGCATTAATTTAACTGACAATTGCACAGTTGTGCAACGCTGTACACAAATAAAATGTATGTCATTTTCCCCCACAAATAGAATTTTCTTTTAGTGGCATTTGATGACTTTTTTGCGCTATAAACAAAAAAATTACTGAAAATATTGAACAAATATATATTTTTTACATTCTGCTTTAAAACATATCAAATAACAATATGTAAAAAAAAATAAAAAAAATATCTTCATCAATTTAGGCCAATCTGTATTCTGCTACATGTTTTTGGTAAAAAAAAAAAAAAAATTTGCGTTATAAACAAAAAAATTACTGAAAATATTGAAAAAATATATATTTTTTACATTCTGCTTTAAAACATATCCAATAACAATATGTAAAAAAAAAATATATATCTTCATCAATTTAGGCCAATCTGTATTCTGCTACATGTTTTTGGTAAAAAAAAAAAAAATCCCAATAAGCGTAGTTTAAAGCATGCTTTAAAATCTGTCTGCTGGAAACCTGTCTGTCCGATATGTCCGCTGGTTAGTACACTAACCAGCGGACATATCTGTCCGCACATGCGTCGAATGGGTTCGATGCATGCGTGGAAGTATTTTACTTCCTGGTTCGGTGACGTGGCGGCGTCAACGTCACCGCCCTGTCGGGGATTTTGGTTTGATCATGTGTACACGATCAAACCAAAATAGCCCAGCAGACAAATCCGATCAAAACGGTCTGTCAGACCAATTTGATCGGATTTATTTAGTCGTGTGTACGCGGCCTAACTGTACTGATGACACTGGCAGGGAAGGGGTTAACATCATGGGCGATCAAAGGGTTGAGTGTGTTCCTCAGTGGTGCTTTTTAAGGCCCCATTGTCTAATCACAGCGGGAGCTTGTGCGCGCCACAGACCTATACGTGATTTTGCACAGAAGACCCGCCTCCCCACAGTATATGTACATGGAGCGGTCAGCAAGAGGTTAAACATTGATATATATGAATATACAGTATATTTTATATATATATATATATACACACACACACATAGTGGGGGGAATAATTATTTGATCTCCTGCAGATTTTGTAAGTTTGTCCACTTACAAAGAAATTAAGGGTCTATAATTGTTATCATAGGTGTATTTTAAATGATAGAGACAGAATATCAACCAGAAATCTATAAAAAAAAACTGATGATACAAATGTTATAAATTGAGTTGCAGTTTAGTGAGTAAAATAAGTATTTGATCCCCAAGCAAAACATGACTTAGTACTTGGTAGGTCCTGACCATCACCAAAACTGCTGATGGTTCTTTCCAGAGTGAATCATTTAGAAAGCCCACGGCAGGCAAGCAATACCCTTCTGGAAGCATCCTGTTTTTATTGGCTTCCATCCCTTTTGTTCAATATATTAGGGCCAGACGAAATTGTTCCAGTGATGCTCTTTTTGACAAAAAAGTTGGCATACTCTCCGCCAGAGATTACGGGCCAGAGAATACTCAAATGGTGTCCTCAAAAAAGCATATGAGAGGGCCAGGAGCAAGTGTAGAAGGGATCTCCTTTAAAAAAAAATAAAAAAATTGTCTGTGTTGTTGGCAACATCTGGTAATGACACGTGTAGGAGACTCCTACACGTGTCATTACAGATATTGCCAACAACACAGACAAATCAGAAATATACTACAGATATATTGGCACTTATTAGGCATGGACACCATTCTTGCACCATATGTATCTACACAGCCTCTTTTTACATACAGACGAGCATCTTCTTTACGAGATAAACTCGTACACAGCGAATTTCAAACCAACAAGCGTGACCGAAAAAGTTTGACTGGTACCTTTAAATGTGGCAATGAATAAGCACTAAACTAGTGTGAAACGTGTCGGCTGTCCCCCTTTTTGGCTGTATCCTGTAATGCATGTACTGTATTTTACAAATAAAGACAACTTTTCAAGTTCCCCTGGAGTGCGGCTGTCCATCCCTTTTGAAATTTCCACATTTGCCTAGTGCATTTCTGGCACATTGGTTTCCTGGGAGGTTCCTCAATTGCTTACAAGACCTACCTGGAGCCGTGACTCTTCTCTCTGGCAATTGCAACTATTGCCAATATATGGACACCACCAAAATGGTTGTGCTGCCGAATGGCGAACAATTCAGATCTAGACATTTCATGAATTGTCGCACATTAGGCATCATTTATCTGATGCAATGTGAATGTGGGTGTTATTATATTGGCAAAACCAAACTAGTTTTTTGGAAAATAATTTATCGTCACATTGTTAGTATTAATAAAAAGGACCGACCTCCCCATTGGTCGACATTGCCGTACAGTGCACCCTGATAGTACTCCCAGGGTGTGTTTTCTGGCTTTGGACCATATTCCCTCCAGTCCCAGAGGTGGCGACCTTAACAAAGCACTCTTACCAGTGGCAGCTGGTGCTCAAAATTTTTGGGGGGGCGCAAAAAAAAAAAAAACGCAGCCTCACTGTGCCCATCAAATGCAGCTACTGTGCCATCAAACGCAGCCACTGTGCCATCAATTGTCACCACTGTGCCATGCCATCAAACGCAGCCGCTGTGCCATCAAACGCAGTCACTGTGCCATGCCATCAAACACAGCCACTGTGCCATGCCATGAAACGCAGCCACTGTGCCATCAATTGTCACCACTGTGCCATGCCATCAAACGCAGCCGCTGTGCCATCAAACGCAGTCACTGCGCCATGCCATCAAACGCAGGCACTGTGCCATGCCATCAAACGCAGCCACTGTGCCATCAATTGTCACCACTGTGCCATCAAACACAGCCGCTGTGCCATCAAACGCAGTCACTGTGCCATGCCATCAAACACAGCCACAGTGCCATGCCATCAAACACAGCCACAGTGCCATGCCATCAAACACAGCCACAGTGCCATGCCATCAAACGCAGTTACTGTGCTATGCCATCAAATGCAGAAACAGTGCCATGCCATCAAACGCATCTACTGTGTCATGCCATCAAACGCAGAAACAGTACCATGCCATCAAACACAGCCACTGTGCCAATTGTCACCACTGTGCCCTTTCATGCCGCTGTGCCAATTGTCCCCACTGTGTCACTGTCCAGACATCCATCCACCTCAGAGCTTTATATTATAACCTGCTGGGACTTGTACTTCTCCATCGTCTCCTGGGGCTCAGGTGAATGTAATCCACCATCTTTGTCCAGTTTTTCTCACTGCTGGGACTTGTAGTCCCATAGATGATGGATTGCATGCACCTGAGCCCCAGGAGACGATGGAGAACTACAAGTCCCAGCAGGTTATACATAAAATAAGGCTCTGAGGTGGATGGGTGTGGATGGCATGCACCTGAGCCCAGGAGAAGATGGGGAACTACAAGTCCCAGCAGGTTATAATATAAGGCTCCTAGGTGGATGGATGGGGTGGGGGGGGGGGGGGACATGACGGCCACCATTTCAGACACAATATGCATTTAAAAAACAGGGGAGGGGGGGGGGGGTTGCAGCTGACAGCCGCCATTTCACCCATCATGTGCATTCAACATTAGAAACCATCCGTAACGGCAGCCTTTCCACCCGGGATGGACATTAAAAAAAACTTTCAATAAGCGGGGGGGGGGGGGGGGGCGGGTTATTGCACTGGGGATTCCTGACGGCTGTATATTACTTGCAGGGGGGACTGGGGAAAACAAATTTTATCTAATAACCAGGGGGGGGGGGGGCCGCTTTTCACCAAGCACTATACATATAAAAAAAAGATAAAGATGGGGAAGCCTTCCCCATCATTATATTTTTTTTATATGTACATTTCTTGGTAAAAAGCGTCCCCCCCCCCCCCTGGTTATTAGATAAAGTTTGTTTCCCCCAGTTTAGTAACATTTCTGTTAATAAAAAAAAGTAGAAGCCATGCCTTCCCGAGCCATGGCTTCTACCTTTTTTTATTAACAGAAATGTTAATAAACTGGAGGAAACACATTTCAGCTAATAACCAGGGGGGGGGGGCGCTTTTTTCCAAGAAATGTACATATAAAAAAATATAATGATGGGGAAGGCATGGCTTCAGTTTGTTCTCTACCTCTGCAGCAGATCCTGTCCGGCGGTGCGTTCTCCGGAGCTGCAGGTCTGAGGTCACTTCCTGAATGTGTTGGACTCTGTGAAAGAAAGCATCGCCCACTGGGTGAAATAGTTCGATACTCTGTGTGCACTCACTGCCCCCGCCCAGCCATAATACAGGCCATTGAGCCGAAAACAGTGGCGCCACGGTCTGCACCACATAGGCATATTTTATCTGCCAATGTAGCGCCACGTCTGCAATCTTGTGATTGCACAGACATGGTGCTACCCATACTTCACTGTGCCCGGCGCCCGGTGCCCGGACACAGTGCACATAAGGACTTTTTTTTTTTGTTTCTTAAAGGGACATGTTTAAAAAATATATATATATATATTTTAATTTTTTTTTTTTTTTACTGGCTGGAGGAGGGGGGGCAGCGCCCAGGCGCCCCCTATGGACGGGCCGCCACTGACTCTTACAGAGTGAATTGAGGTGGATTTTCAACCTAAGTGCCACCACACCACCTGGCCTTAACGAGGCATTTAATATTAAACCCTTTCTGGAAGGATTTCAGTCAGGGGTTTGTGAACCGGACCTTTAATCTACAATCCATATCCCATGGGTGCATTTATCCATGCTCTCTTATTATGGCAAAACATGGTTATGTATAGAATCACACAGGGTATGTTTACTATGTATGTGTCAGAAACCATGAATCAGACCAAAACAGAAGTACAGTTAAATCACACTTGTTTAATAATAAATATAAAAAGGTAAACAGAGTAAGCATAGTCAAAACATAGCCAGAGTTCATTAACCAGATCGGGTAG
Organism: Rana kukunoris; assembly: GCA_029574335.1. Classification (NCBI taxonomy): domain Eukaryota; kingdom Metazoa; phylum Chordata; class Amphibia; order Anura; family Ranidae; genus Rana; species Rana kukunoris. The sequence continues at coordinate 67,982,063 of CM056049.1, read as the reverse complement.
TCGGCCAAGCAATTGTCGAAGAGCTAGAGATAAAGGTAGACATACAGCAAGCAGGATCTGTAGCCAGAGGGAACATTAGTCAAGCAAGTGAACGCAGGAGAAAGTCTCTTGTGGTGTTAACATAGGTGAAGGCAAAGAGTAAATGAACTGGAAGGGTTTAAGTAGGCAGAGCTGACAAGCAGGATCATCAACAGGTGGATCACTGTGGAGATATAGGAGCTGGCAATTTGCTGACAGATGAGCTGGCACAAAGAAGGAAGGGCTGAGCCCAGCCCTGACAGCACCCCCTCCTTAAGACCCCTCCCCCTCGTAGGACCACTGGGCTTGAGGGGAAAACGTCTATGTAAATCACGGAGGAGGACAGCGGAATGTACGTCTGAAGATGGGACCCAAGAGCGTTCCTCTGGACCGTACCCCTTCCAATGCACCAAGTACTGTATGCGCCCACGGAACCTACGGGAGTTAACAATGGACTGTACTTCATACTCATGGTTCTCGGCATGGAGTCTGTACCTCTCGTTAGCCTGTTGCAAAGCCTCCTGGACTTGTACCCAAGTGGAATGAAGACCACAGAGATGTTCCTCCAACGCAGGAATACTCTATTGTGAGCAAACTTAGCCCAAGGTAAGAGGTCTGACCAGTTGTTGTGATGGTCAAAAATATGGCAACGCAGGAATTGCTCCAAGGACTGATTGGCTCGTTCTGCAGCCCCATTAGACTGTGGATGATACGCAGAGGAGAAGGCAAACTGAATTCCCAACTGTGCACAAAAGGCTCGCTAGAACCGGAACACAAACTGACTTCCCCTGTCAGAGACAATGACCTTGGGTAGACCATGTAAGCGAAAGATCTCCCAAACAAAAATGGAAGCCAATTCCTTAGATGTAGGCAACTTCTTAAGTGAAATACAGTGAGACATTTTCGAGAATCGGTCTACCACCATAAGGATAATTGTGTTGCCCTGGGAGTAGGATAACTCCACAATGAAATCCATAGACAGGTGGGTCCAGGGCCTCTCTCCATTGGGTATGGGTTGTAGGAGGCCCACTGGAAGGTGTCGTTGAGTCTTAGGCCGCAGACACACAATAGGTTAACCAGAGGACAACTGTCAGGACCTGGACTTGAACCTGGGACTTCAGCTGTGTTTGGCAGTGAACCTTTTCACTGAGCTATCTGGGATGCTGGACAGCTCCCTTTCTGATCTGCTGAACTAACCTGTCTGATCTGTTGGACATTCCTGCCCTGTGTTCTGATTGCCTTGAACCTTGAAACCTAAGCTCCTCCTATGAACTTCATATTAAAGCTTCCTGGTTGCCAGAATATTGTGCTATCTCCAGCCTGTATGTCGCTACTGTCTTCCCTGCTGCCGTCCATATTTTCTACTGCTCGTTATCGACCCTTGTTTATCGACTACACTTCTGCTTGATCCTAACCTGCAAATACTCATTACCAACCTTTTGGCTTGTTTACCGACCACACTTCTGTTTGATCCTTACCTGCTCATCCGCTATTGTACCCCGGCTTGCTCACCTCCTGGTGGGGCGATCCTGAGGACTGCGACCTGGTGCTAACACGCAGCAAAATCCATCTCCACCTTCAAGAGCTTTGGTAAACACCGGTTAGCGCTTAGACTCCACACCTCAGGTGACCCTGTGTCATCTGCCAGAAGTGACTGTCTGTCATCAACTGCTATAGCTACTGGCCTCTGAGCCTGACTCCAGACCGTGACAACAACGGTCTGATGGACCGTTTTCATCGGTCAAAACCGATCATGTGTAGGCCCCATCGGTTATTTAACCTTTGGTTAAAAAAAAGCCAACTTGCTTTAAAATTTAACCGATCGTTAGTAGGCACTACCATCGGTTAAAAATCCATGCATGCTCAGAATCTAGTTGACGCATGCTTAGAAGCATTGAACTTCATTTTTTTCAGCACGTCATTGTGTTTTACGTCACTGCATTCTGACGCGATCGGTTATTTAACCAATGGTGTGTAGGCACATCAGACCATCAGTCAGCTTCATCGGTTAACATCCTTCATCGGTTAACATCCAGAATGCAGTGACGTAAAACACAATGACGTGCTGAAAAAAATGAAGTTCAATGCTTCCAAGCATGCGTCAACTTGATTCTGAGCATGCATGGATTTTTAACCGATGGTAGTGCCTACTAACGATCGGACCGTTCTCATCGGATAGACTGATCGTGTGTAGAAGGCTTTACTCTGAGCACACATGGAACAGGCAGCTACGAAGGCAGTTACATCAGCACGTAGACTAGGCCACCAGAATTGTTGGTAAATGGCCCCAAAGATTTGATTCTACCCAGGGTGGCCAGCAGCCTTGGGAGAATGGTAAGTCTGGAGCACTGCAGTATGGAGACTCTTGGGAACAAAGCAGTGGTCACAAGGTTTCTCAGGAGGGGCACCGACCTGAGGAGGAAGAACTTTGTCTCCCAAAGGAGAAGTCAGACTGGTGCAAACCGTAGCTGAAAAGTGAAAACCTGTGTACGATCGAGCTGATTCGTGTGTGGATTATTATTGAAAGTGCCAATAGACCCAAGGGGGTCTTTATTTGAGGTGAGCAGGCATTGCACACATAGGTGGTGGTGATTATGTGTCAACACTTATTCTGGAGCACGGATTGAGTTTATTCACTTATTTTTAGCAATCAAGAGTTTAATTTATATTATATACACACACACACACATCTATATATCTATATAAAATATGCTACTAAAGCGCTGACAGGAGTATAGCAAACAACCTACAAACTCTATATACTGTATAATATTGAATAACAGTCTAGCTGGGCTTTTTTTCATTTGGTTCACTTGAATGTAATAAAAGAAAAAAAAATATATTTTTTATGATAACTTACCCAGCTCACAGGTTGGCAGTTGGGGATACCATTGGAAATCTTCTACACAGGTTATTTTGCTTTCACCGTTTAGTTTATAGTTTAAATCACACTCTAATGTTAGTGAATTACCAACACTATATCCATCAGTTTTCTTCCCTCGTTTTACTTTGCCATTCAAGAGTTTAGGTTCTGGACAGAACGCTCCTGTGAAATTAACAAAAAAGGCCAAAAAAGTATAAGATTTAGTTGTGTTCGTTCACAAAGCCTGATTTTTTTTTTTTATCCTTTAGAATGAAGAAAAAAGAAAATAGAATTATATATTCCATCCAATCTGACAGAGCTTGAACTATTTTGCAAAGAAGAATGGGCAATAATGTCACTTTCTCCGGATGTACAAAGCTGGTAGAGACATCCATAAAAAGACTAGCAGCTGTAATTGCAGCGAAAGGTGGTTCTACAAAGTATTGACTCAGGGGGGGCTGAATACAAATACAAAAAATTGAAAATGCAGATAAATCGTGCTGCACCCAAACCGCCGCAGTGTGAATATACAAAAAATGTCTTGTTTACCAAAATTATGATCGAGAAAGTGTGCTTGCATCATACTATTCCAAAATAACTTGAGTGTATCTAAAAACAAAATTGTAAGATATTGCAGCTTACCAGCCATCAGATGTGATGGATGCACTAGTTCTCTTTTTTTTTTCATTTACTTTGCCCTGGTAATACTGTCTACTATAGGCTGATTTGGAATACAGAACAATTCCACTTCTCCTCATCTCCATCACATGGGGGGTTAGGGGGGTTCTGTAGTTCACAGAAATGAATTGGACAGGGCTGATAACACTGCTTTGTATTTCAGAGCAACAGGCAGCATTGTCACTATAGGTAGTTAAAGCAGTAGTAAACTGAGACAATGTAATTACTAAATATATAGCTTAATTTAGGTGTTTTCAATCAAAGTTCCATCTATAGCATGCCAAAAAAACCTTCTTACTTGTTTCAATATAGGTTTTTGTGAACACTCCTGCTTGTACCTCCCCGCCGTAATTTCTACTGCTGTCTTTTGTGTCTATACAGTGATATATTTCCGCCCTCAGTATGTAGCTGTGGCTATAATCCCACATGTGCGCACTATTCCCTGAAGCTAAGCCTCGTCTTCTCTCCACAACCCCTCCGACATAGCGAGTTACATGGGGTCAAGGCTCATCTTCTCAATTGGAGTACCGTGGGATGTCGGGGCCAACGTCTACATGAGGAAATGACGCAGCCCAGACATAAACAAACCTTTTTTCGGGCAGAGGCATTGCTTGCCGGAATGAACGGTGATCCGGCGCATGCGCCGTACCTGTCCCCACTCGTCAATCCAACTGTAACTTCTAAAGCAGGCAGGTAAGAGAAAAAAAGGCTAATAGCAATTGGTTTACAAGGACGAAATGCACAATTACATTGAAAGTGAATATTTTGACTATACAAACGCTTTAAGAAAACAATGAATTTCTGGGTGATTAACAGGTATTTTTCTGTACTTTTTAAATTTATTTTGTAGTGCTACCCCATTCAGGAGCCGCTGGTTTGATTTGGGATCGGCAAATTAAGTTACCCCAGCTTGGTCTAGGGATGCACCAGAAGAACTAAGTAGTAAACGGAGGTCCACACAGTCAATAGATTTTCTCAATGCTTTAATTCCAGACCAACATTAGCCAACATCAACTTTGGTGAAGGAAGAATAGGTTGATGAGAGAAGAGAAACTTTCGATGTCAGGCCTGGATATTCACAAGGCAGATCAGCCCTTAGTAACACAATTTTCACACGTCCCACTCCTATGAGACTGAGTGGGTAAGGTGTCCTCGGACAGTTGTCTCTCACACAGATCTGGCAGACGAGGCGCCACCTTAAATTTGGCTGGGAGGAACGGGTCTCTCTCTCTAACCCGGCTCTAGACCTCTGCCACAGGCCAGTTAATTTGGATAGACTAATCCTCCCAGTAATTTCTCAGCATAAGTCACCGGGTGACAGCAAAGCGTACCTGCCAGCATCCCTGACACAGAATCTCCGTCTGAGATTCTCTTACACTTCGGGAACCCAATAAGTCACTGAGGTCCCTTGATTCTCATCTCCGGCTGAGACTCAGGAAGGCCCAGGAACCTAGCCAGGCTGGCCGCGCCGCCGGGGTCCATGGGCGCGCACACCCTGAGGGTGGATGCCGCACCCCGAGTCTGGGACCCCGCGCACGTGAAGAAGAAGAACCCCGAACACCCGACCGGTCCCAGATATACCCCTCCCCTGCATGCCCAGCGAGGAAAAACCCTCTCCAATTGGCTGCTGAGGAAGACTCGGAAGTCCCGCTGGCTCCCACTGCCGGCCAAGGATGAAATTACATCCCCAGAATGCAGTCCAAGCCAGTGGACCTTTCCAGAATGACATAGGTCAACAACCTAAACAAATCTCAACTAAGAGCAACTTAACTCTCCTAGTTCAACTAGTTTTAACATAGCGCCCATGCAAAAAGCAAGGGGGCGCTACAATTTTTTAAAAATGAGACTTCGGAAAATGTGCGTATTGGGAAGATGTGCAAACCAGCTCCATTAAGAGCCAGTAACAGTCTCCCGACATTGGATGCAGAAAATCTGCATCCAATTCGCAATAGTGTAAACACAGCCTTAAAGCTGAACTCCAACCTTATCATGTCTTTCACACTTGTACAGTTCCCTCTCCTGTATTGAAGTTGCTGACTCGATTTCACTGCACCCTGTAAGCCTCTCAAAATATGCATTAGAAGCTACAGCAAGTCAAAAAGAGCCCGTCTAATTTTCTGGCTGGGGAACATCCAGCATTCTCTAACTCACATGTGTTAAACACAAGGCCTGCTGGCCGAACCCGGCTTGTCAGGCCATTTCATATGGCCCTTCCACCTGTCCTGTAGTTACAGCACTCCCTTGTCTCTACCCAGAGGCGTATCTAGTGAAAATGGCACCTATGGCAAGCACTGGAACTGCGCCCCTGTCAAAACAAATAAAACAGTTAACAAAACTATAAGTCAAGCGCTTTAATTTTTCAATTAACTAATTATGGATTGGCACTACATAAAGTGCCCAATTGGGTCAGTCCGCCCATGGTCATTAAACATGCTACATTCAGTGAAAGTTCATGTACTGCAAAGTTTGCAGTACATGAACTTTCACTGAATGTGGAATGTTTAATGAGCTTGTTGCACAAATCACTTTATTACACTTTATTTATGATATTTATTTAATCCATATTGACCACTTTATTTGATTTTCTGCTTCTGCTTGGCACACACACAATCACACATGATTGTGCGTGTGTGCCAGGCCAAAGCAGAAGCAAGCAGCCAATCAAATTTAGTGCTCAATATGGATTAAATAAATATGCATTTCCATATATATATATCATAAATAAAGTGATTTGTGCAGTGCAACAGCGGGTACTACATTTAAGTAGACTGCGGATGCGACTACAGGAAATAACCAGACTGCGAATGCGACTACAGGAGATGACCAGAGACTGCAAATGCAACTACAGGAGATGATCAAGTAGACATTTTTAAAATTCTAACTTTCAGCAGAGGGGGTAAACAACTCTGTCAGGAAGGGTTTAGCAGCAGTAAGTCTACAGGCAGTGTATGTTTGCAGAAAGACCTACCTGGCCAGCCTGGCTTACCTCCCGCTCTCAGAGGTTTGGGGAAGGAGATTTTGGCAGTAGGGGGTGGGGCATTTGGAGGTGGGGGGGATTTTGCGGTCCAGGGCGGTGCTCTTAGAAGTCCAGGAGAGGTGATCTCAGTGCTCCCACTCTGCTCCGAGCACATAGACTACATGCGCAGGGCGGGGCAGGCTCAGAGCATCAGTGTAGCCCCTATCCCCACTCATCCCTGCTGACAGAGCCTCCTTCAGCCTAAGCCAAGCGGCTATCCAACAGAACACTGGCGCCGTGATTCAGCAGGAAGCAGAAGCGGGAGGACGGGTGTTTTTTTTTCGTGCGGGGGGGCAGTTTTTCTGCTGCCCCCCATGGCGCCCATGGCACTTGCCATGGCTGCCATACCTTAGATACTAGGGGTGCAACGGATCCTCATTGATCCGTGAACCAATACGGATCAACACCTTCAGGTCGGCAGCTTCGAGGCGCGGGCCTCCCAGTCCTGAATCGGCCATAGGAAAGGCCGCGGCTTCGGCCTAGCTCCCGGAGACTGCAATGTGAGTCTCCCAAGCCCAGGTGGTGCTGTCTCCATTGGAGCACTCAACCGTCAGTCCAGGCACCGCTATAGACCAAGCAATCCCCCCCCCCCCCCCCCCCCCCCTCCTGGCTTGTGTATGTGTGTCAGGCTCCTCCTATCACTTTAGCTGTGGCCTCCTGGACTTTCTCCCGGTTGAGGCCTGTGTGACATGTCCCCCTCTGACTAACTGTCTGCACACTTCAGAGCTGCGCTCTTCGGGATTTCTGCTTGTTGTCTGGCATGGAGTAAGCGGAAAGATGGCGGGAGGCAAGCAGAGCCACTTTCTGGATGGTGAGAGTGTGGCCTGGGCTGGCTGTGTTGTCTGTATACAGCTATCCATATTGTGTGTGCAGCATTGCTCTACTGTGTTCCCTCTGTGTGTACATCGGCGGGGGCACAGATTAGTCAGGCTCTGCACCTTTCTCAAATGCACCGTACTATGGGCCAGATTCTCAGCTGAGATACGACGGTGTATCTTAGATACACCATCGTATCTGTGTTTATTTCAATGGGTATCTATGCGTGTGATTCCTAGAATCACTTACGCATAGATACACTAAAGTTCCGACAGGTGTAAAACAATTACACCGTCGGATCGTAGATGTAATGACAACGCCGGCCGCTAGGTGGCCTTTACGTTGTTTTCTCATTTGCCTATGCAAATGAGCCTAATACGCCGATTCCCGAACGTTTTAACGCCGCCCCGTCGTTGTTTACGCCGTTTCCGGCATAAAGATAAAGCAGGTCAAAGATGGCGCATCCTATGTTAAGTATGGACGCCGTGACCGCGGCAAATTTGAAAGTTTTTACGTCGTTTGCGTAACTCGTCCGTGAATGGGGATTTACGTTGATTACGTTCACGTCGAAAACACCGTCGTAATTTGGAGCATGCGCACTGCGATTTTACTATGGCCGGCGCATGCGCAGTACGTTCGGCGTGGGGGCGCGCTTAATTTACGCAGGGAAATGCCGGGCCATTTACACTACGCCGCCGCAAACTACGGAGCAAGTGCTTTGAGAATACAGCACTTGCTCTAGTAAGTTGCGGTGGCGTAGTGTAAATGCCTTACTCTACGCCGCCGCAGATTCTTAGAGAATCTGGCCCTATATGTCTGTGTGTTTTATATCACAGGCTTCTCGGGTTCCAATGATGCTGTGCTCCAGGTTATTGCAGGTTGCATAATGCTTCCAGTGCCATGACTGCTCCAGATGTGTACATGCAATGACCCAGGCTGTGAGGGCATGCTAATTTTGGGCTGGCTGTCTGCCATCAATGAACAAATGAGTCGGACGGGTGATCTGTCTATCAAAGTGCCCGGGCAAGGGGGAGGGGCTATACTTGTCGGCGCGGCGGGGAAACACAGCTATTCAAATGCAAATGACAGCTGTTGTGTTCCCCAAGAGCATAGTAAGTAGATGTCGGTAGCGGCGGGAGGAGGGGGGGGGGGTGGACTTGGTTTTGTCTTAGGGGACCATGGCTGAACAGAAGGACATGGCTGAACAGAGGGACATGGCTGAACTTAGAGGGACATGGCTGAACTTAGAGGGACATGGCTGAACTTAGAGGGACATGGCTAATCAGAGGGACATGGCTGAACTCAGAGAAACATGGCTGAACTTAGAGGGACATGGCTGAACTTAGAGGGACATGGCTGAATTTAGAGGGACATGGCTAATCAGAGGGACATGGCTGAACTTAGAGGGACATGGCTGAACTTAGAGGGACATGGCTGAACTTAGAGGGACATGGCTAAACTTAGAGGGACCATGGCTGAACTTAGAGGGACCATGGCTGAACTTAGAGGGACATGGCTGAACTTAGAGGGACATGGCTGAACTTAGAGGGACATGGCTGAACTTAGAGGGACATGGCTAATCAGAGGGACATGGCTAATCAGAGGGACATGGCTGAACTTTGGGACATGGCTGAACAGAGGGACATGGCTGAACAGAGAGACATGGCTAATCAGAGGGACATGGCTAATCAGAGGGACATGGTTAATCAGAGGGACCATGGCTGAACTTAGAGGGACATGGCTGAACTTTGGGACATGGTTGAACTTTGGGACATGGCTGAACTTAGAGGGACCATGGCTGAACTTAGAGGGACCATGGCTGAACTTAGAGGGACCATGGCTGAACTTAGAGGGGCCATGGCTGAACTTAGAGGGACCATGGCTGAAATTAGAGGGACCATGGCTGAACTTAGAGGGACCATGGCTGAACTTAGGGGACCATGGCAGAACTTAGAATGACATGGCTAATTAGAGGGACATGGCTAATCAGAGGGACATGGCTAATCAGAGGGACATGGCTGAACTTTGGGACATGGCTGAACTTTGGACACGGCTGAACAGAGGGACATGGCCGAACTTTGGCACATGGCCGAACTTTGGGACATGGCCGAACTTTGGGACATGGCCGAACTTTGGGACATGGCTGAACAGAGGGACATGGCTGAACAGAGGGACATGGCTAATCAGAGGGTATTCAAATGCAAATGACAGCTGTTGTGTTCCCCAAGAGCATAGTAAGTAGATGTCGGTAGCGGCGGGAGGAGGGGGGGGGGTGGACTTGGTTTTGTCTTAGGGGACCATGGCTGAACAGAAGGACATGGTTGAACAGAGGGACATGGCTGAACTTAGAGGGACATGGCTGAACTTAGAGGGACATGGCTGAACTTAGAGGGACATGGCTAATCAGAGGGACATGGCTGAACTCAGAGAAACATGGCTGAACTTAGAGGGACATGGCTGAACTTAGAGGGACATGGCTGAATTTAGAGGGACATGGCTAATCAGAGGGACATGGCTGAACTCAGAGAAACATGGCTGAACTTAGAGGGACATGGCTGAACTTAGAGGGACATGGCTAAACTTAGAGGGACCATGGCTGAACTTAGAGGGACATGGCTGAACTTTGGGACATGGTTGAACTTTGGGACATGGCTGAACTTAGAGGGACCATGGCTGAACTTAGAGGGACCATGGCTGAACTTAGAGGGACCATGGCTGAACTTAGAGGGGCCATGGCTGAACTTAGAGGGACCATGGCTGAAATTAGAGGGACCATGGCTGAACTTAGAGGGACCATGGCTGAACTTAGGGGACCATGGCTGAACTTAGGGGACCATGTTTGAACTTAGGGGACATGGCAGAACTTAGAATGACATGGCTAATTAGAGGGACATGGCTAATCAGAGGGACATGGCTGAACTTTGGGACATGGCTGAACTTTGGACACGGCTGAACAGAGGGACATGGCCGAACTTTGGCACATGGCTGAACTTTGGGACATGGCCGAACTTTGGGACATGGCTGAACAGAGGGACATGGCTGAACAGAGGGACATGGCTAATCAGAGGGACATGGCTGAACAGAGGGACATGGCTGCATTTGGGGACACAAGGCTGCATTTGGGGACACAAGGCTGCATTAAAAAAAAAGTATCAGTATTTGGTATCGGCGAATACATGAAAAAAAGTATCGGTACTTGTACTCGGTCCTAAAAAAGTGGTATCGGGACAACCCTACAATGAGTACATGCCTTCGTATAACAATTCCCCATCCTGCTAACTCCCATCATTGGTGTTCCGGGGGGTGGGTGGGTTACATAGTAGTGCCCCATCATTGGTTTTCCTGGGGGGGAATAGTGCCCCATTGGTGTTCCTGGGGGGGGATAGTGCCCCATTAGTGTTCCTGGTGGGGGAGGGGAGGGAATAGTGCCACATTGGTGTTCCTGGGTGGGGGAGGGGAGGGAATAGTGCCACGTTGGTGTTCCTGGGTGGGGGAGGGGAGGGAATAGTGCCCCATTGGTGTTCCTGGGTGGTGGAGGGGGGGGACAGTGCCCCATTGGTGTTCCTGGGAGGAGAATAGTGCCCCATCATTGGTATTCCAGGAGGAATAATGCCCCAGCATTGGTGTTCCCCGGAGGAATATTGGCCCAGCATTTGTGTTCCTGTGAGGAATATTGGCCCAGCATTGGTGTTCCCGGGAGGAATAGTGCCCCAGCATTGGTGTTCCCGGGAGGAATAGTGCCCCAGCATTGGTGTTCCCGGGAGGAATAGTGCCCCAGCATTGGTGTTCCCGGAAGGAATAGTGCCCCAGCATTGGTGTTCCCGGGAGGAATAGTGCCCCAGCATTGGTGTTCCCGGGAGGAATAGTGCCCCAGCATTGGTGTTCCCGGGAGGAATAGTGCCCCAGCATTGGTGTTCCCGGAAGGAATAGTGCCCCAGCATTGGTGTTCCCGGGAGGAATAGTGCCCCAGCATTGGTGTTCCTAGGAGAAATAGTGCCCCATCATTGGTGTTCCCGGGAGGAATAGTACTGCTGCAAAGTTGTGTAATGTTAATGTTAAACATTTTTTAATATGCCGTTTGAGTGTAACATGTTTTTTCATGATTACTGTTAAATAAACGAAAAAATTCCACATTACTTTTTTTAATGATTTTATCCGATTAATCGAAAAAATAATTGGCCGATTAATCGATTATGAAAATAATCGTTAGTTGCAGCTCTAGCAGACACACAAACCAGAGTTCAGTTTTATGGAAGCAAAGGGGCCAAATAGGTATGTCATGCAGTTATATATATGTTCCTATTGTAAATAATGTGATTAGAACTGTATACTGAACTAGTTATGTGTTCACTTGTAGTTCCACCAAACCTGATTCAAGAGCTAATTCACCTAACAAACTAATTCACAAACTAAATCAACCTCACCTAACTGAACTAAACCAAACCAAGTTGCAAACCACAGAGTTATACCTTTCAGAGAAATTATAGAATGCTTTAATAATTTACAGAGAGAGTATAAATACTATAGAGAGAAATATATCCACCATCTTATGTTAAATGACAAGATTGAATATTTGAACCACCATTTTGTTATACTTTGTTCAACACATGTTTTTGTACATGGACTGTCTGCTGCAAAGCAGCAGTATTATATATGAATACAAGTGAAGTTATTAAAGAAGTTATTTTAAGCATTTTTGGTGTGCTCTTTAAACCTACTGCTTCCATAGAACGGCGCTAGAGGGATTTCAGAGTGAGGCGGCGTACACACGTACGAGAACCTCGACGGGCGGAACACATCGTCGGGAAAGGCGACCAGCTATTAATCCCGACGGGCCGCCGAGAAAATAGAGAACCTGCTCTCTATTTTCTCTCAGCAGCTTTCCCGACGGGATGCTCGCCAAGAGTGTACACACGGCCGAGGTTCTCGGCAGAATGAGAACCTCGGCCGTGTGTACGGGGCCTAATACACAGTCTTGTTGGACTGAAAAGTCAGAGATATCACAATTCTTCTAATGCCACAGTGCATGAGGCACTTCATAGTGCTGCGCCTGCCACACACTTTCTAGATGTGCGATGTCTGTCAGGGCTGTGTAAATCTCAGGACTGCCTGGACAAAATTACACATTGTTTGGCATATAAAACAGATACTATAAACATATGTATTGAGATTTTTGTCTAAAGATTAGCTTTAGTACTCACCTTTACATTTAGGTGGTGATGGGTCCCATTCACTATGGATATTACACACTATAGTGTCTGTTCCTTCCATTGCAAAACCTTTATTACATTCAAATCTCATCACAGAATTTAGTGTATATGGACCAACAAATCCTAAAGTCTTTCGTGAGTGTGGGATTTCCGGAGGCTCACAGTTAACTTCTACAATAAAAAACAACCAAAGATTATAACTTATTCATAACTAACAAATTCATAATGCATAGTAGTAGTAGTAGTAAATGTATTATATATAGTAGGGATGAGCTGACCTGCCTTGGGTTCGGTTCAAGCAGCATTGGGCGAAGTTTAGATGCCAAACCTGACCCCCATTGAAATCATTTGGAGCCAAACTTTTCAGACGAAGAACTCCCATTTTCTAGGCTAATAGGGAATGGAGTGGCAAAAATAAAGCATGGGAGTGGGCACTGCACCAGGGAACATGTACCAATGCACAGTTTTTTATTTTTTAAAGCTCTATTGAAACAGGAGCAGTATTTTTTTTTAAATGCTTAAAATGAAACCTCAAAAATAGACAAAAGAAAATTACTCTGTAATTTTTTAACTTAACTGTACAATAACGTTTGTCCACTCCTGATCATGTTTAGGTCTGTATTTTAAAAAAAAAATTCTATATTTCCAAATAAATGTTATACAAGATATTTTTCTTTACTACAAATACTGTTCACTTCGTGAATCATAATTGTGTGCCTTAAAAGTCCAGTCAGGGGGATCCAATTTTCTTCTGATATTTTCTTTGGATGTGGCACTGTGAGAGACAAAGACCGATAATTCCCCTTTCTGTATCAAAAATAGACAATTCTTTTAAATAACATATCTGAGGAAGTGCCCCAATCCTAAAGAGGTCACCTTGGTGATGCACAGAAAATGCTGGCAAATGACAATTCCTTTTTTTTTTTAACAGCATACAGATTTGCTATGTATTTTGAGGACCTATTCAGGGGTCTGTGTGCTGTTTATTTTCTTTGTAGATGTCAGTTTGGCTATAGCACATCCTACAGCAAGAACTAAAAAGGTAAATTTGTGAAGAGTTCCCCCAAAAATACCATACCATACGAGTCTGGTATGAATTTAAAGATAGTAAAAAAAAAAATGAGGTCTTCATAGAAATTCCGTACCAGACCCTTTTGATTTGGAATGGATGTTAGTTAAGGTGGATCTCTGTGCAAAAAAAAAAAAACCTTGAAATCTTCCTAAAAAAACATGCCAGACCCTTAATCAGAGCATGCAGCCTGTCTGGCCAGGAAAAAGGAGCGAAGAAGTGTGCACCCCCCCTTCTGAACCATACCAGGTTACATGCCTTCAACATGGGGGAGTCCCTTGCATTCCCCATGTTGGTGACAACCCTGACTGGTGGTTTGGGGCTTATCTAAATCTGGAAGCCCCCTTTAAAAATAAGGGTCCACAGATATCTCCTCTGCCCAATGTAGTACCTCTACTCCAAAAATTCAATAAGGATACCAAAATGCCTGACAAGTCCTTTATTAAAGGCTATATTTGGCCAATGTTATGTGGCCTGGGGATTCCAGGCCATATAAGTGAATGGGTCAGGTGACATCAGTGGATAGTAAAAACTCGACAGATACAACCACCCGCTGCTTCCCTGGCAACTGCTGACAGATGGAAGACGTCACATTTTTTTCCTGAATACAGTCATTGAATTAGATTAACACTAATCATCTAAAAAAAAAAAACATGGGTAGTTAGCCATTTTATTGGGAATTTTTATGGCTAAGGCCACTGTTCAGTTATGTTTTTTTCTAAATGAAAATGTAATTCACAGTCTTCAAACACTAAATATAAGGTTTTCTAGGTAAAGGTATAAATAAAAAGCTCACTATTGGTTTAAAATCTGACAAAACCACACCTGAGTCTAATGTACTCAGATATTTGAGATATATTTGAGGTGCACATACTTTGCAACTGCTATACACTTGACAGATTTACCATGAATTCAGATTTACAAAAAGATCTTAAAGTTGTGTATGTAATAAAAATGTGCAGAGCTATTTTTCCTGTGAAATTGAATGTACATTTGTTTTGTGCAGAATCCTGCAAAATCATATGTTTCTAATCTATTTTTTTTCCAAGTAGGATGTTCGTTATGCATAAGAATAGAGGGAATCATAATAAATAAGTATTTATTTTCTATGATAATCGCCCATATTGCAGTATTTTGTTGATCCCTGCTATTATAAATGAAGAATATCTGACCTGGAGAGAAAATAGCTTAGTAACATTTGATTTTGCTGCCATTCACAGAGAAGGAATATAATTTTTAACACATCCCAAAGTGTGTCCAGAGCAAAAAAAATAATTTGGATATAGTAGGGAAAGGTTAAACCTGTCAAGTTATAGTGCTGTGTCCCAACTGGGGAGTTTCACTGTCTTATATTTGTCCTAATGACCATTGTCAGTGGTACTCTAAGTGAGGGAAGATTGAAAATCTTTAATTGTGGAACATCATTAGAGAGCAAACACGTTTTTTAGGTGGCAACTGTCTATTGGGGGATTTTCCTATTTTCTGTGGGGTCTATAGGTCAGAAAGTGAAGGAAATGTCTTTAATGGGCTGTTCTGACAAAGCCCCAACACTTGTGGGTAGTGTCAAAGCTCCTCGCTAATCTTTGTCCCTACACAATCCTATTGGCCTACCACTATGTTGGAGCTTCGCTGGACAATAGGAATGTGCAGGAGGTAGGAAGGGGTAGGCAAGGTTTGGCACTATGCCTTTCAGAAGTTTTGGAGTTTTTCTTTTCATAAAAAGAAAAAAAAATTCTCCCAATAAAATACTATTTTGGGAATATTTATGATGTCCAAAAAATAATCACCAAAACCAAGCCCTAGAAAAACTGATTTGATCATTGTTAGATCTTCTTAGTACATGATTGTTAAGACTTGATCTGTTATATATGCCACATATGGGCAATTTTATTGTGTTTCACGAAAAAAAAAAAACACTTAGAAGTCTCACCTATACAGCGTGGCTGGGGATCGCTCCAGTTTCCATTGTCCATGCAGAATACAGAGCTGTCATACTCCGTCACCATGTTAGGACTGGAGCATTTATATCTTACAGCATCTGCAAATTCATACTCTTCTTTCACAGGGTAAAAAGTCCCATTAGGAATCGTTGGAGGAGGGGGACACATTACAACTGAAAGGCAAAAATTCATCGGTATGCTTAGTAAATGAAACCAGACGATAGATAGATTATTTCACCTTGTTCATGTTTTTAATTACATTTCTTTTTTGGGGGGAATGAGTATGAAGGGGTAAGTAGGTACAGTATCTCACAAAAGTGAGTACACCCCTCACATTTTAGTAAATATTTTATTATATCTTTTCATGTGACAACACTGCAGAAATAACTTTGCTACAATGTAAAGTAGTGAGTGTACAGCTTGTATAACAGTGTAAATTTGCTGTCTTCTCAAAATAACTCAACTCACAGTCACTGTCTAAACCACTGGCAACAAAAGTGAGTACACCCCTAAGTAAAAATATCCCCAATTAGCCATTTTCACTCCCAGTTTCACTCATGTAATTTCTCAGGTATGAATGGGGAGCAGGTGTGTTAAATTTGGTGTTATAGCTCTCACTCTCTCATACTGGTCACTACAGGTCCACCTGTCAGTTTTTTAGGTCGGAACTGAACGGACGCTCCATGCAGGTGTATGGAGCGACAGATAACAACGGTGACAGGTCCGCTGACATCCGTTCTGCTCTGATCCGCTAAATTCAGGCGTATGGAAACCCTATTTTCCATCCGACTGGCGGATTGGATGGGATGAAAATGGACAGGGGGTCGGTTTTCATCCGATCCCCCATAGGGGAGAGGGGAGCTCTGACAGGTCCGTCCCAGCATCTCTGTTTGAGGTGACAATGCAATACTTCTACTGCACTGAAATCCCAAG
The DNA here is from genome assembly GCA_029574335.1 of Rana kukunoris. Lineage (NCBI taxonomy): Eukaryota > Metazoa > Chordata > Amphibia > Anura > Ranidae > Rana > Rana kukunoris. The sequence continues at coordinate 67,965,520 of CM056049.1, read as the reverse complement.
CAGTGTTGTCCACCCTGCCTGCCAAACTACAGAACTCTACTGTCTACTATGTCTCTACTGTCTACACAAGCATACATTGATTTCTTTCCCAGCAAGATAATGCTGCTGCCTTGTTTTCTGCAATTTTTCACAGAACTGGTGAGAACAGGACATTAAGTGTTAAGCATCAGAATCCCAATACACTTGACCTAATTTGGGTCTTACTGTATTCGCTGGCATATAAGACTACCTTTTACACTTAAAAACCTGGCCAAAAAGCTGGGGTTGTCTTTTCCCCCGGGTCAACTGCTCGGATGCCTGCTGGATGTGCGGTAATACTGTATGTAGCTTTGGCTACATACAGTATATACCGCTTAGCTAATCCCGGTGAGCGATGTATTCAAATGAATACAGAGCCTGCTTGGATTGGAGTAACAACCGCTGCCAATCTGAGCAGGCTATATACAGTAGCCTGCTCGGATTGGCTTTGAGAGTCAGAGAGGCGTTGGTTGATGATGGATTGATTCATTGATCGAATACATTGCTCGCCGTGATGGGCTCCGGCTCCAGCAAGAAGGAAGAAGAATATGGCTCCAGAAGGAAGAAATATGAAGCGTTGGAAGCCTTGGAATAGGGTGACTACAGGCAAAAAGTCTTAAACTGTAAAATTAGGGGGTCTTCTTATACACCGGAAAATACGGTAAGTTATTAATATCACACTAGAGCTCAGGGACATTTTTAGGGGTTGTAAAGGTTTGTTTTTTATTTTATAAATGGGTTCCTTTAAGCTAGTGCATTGTTGGTTTACGTACCTTTTCCCTTATATTCCCTTCTAAATGTTTTTTTTCTTTGTCTAAATTTCTCACTTCCTGTTCCTCCTCAGTAAGCTTACACCCATCATCTGGCTGGGGGTTATTCAGCCAGAACAGCTTACTGAGGAGGAACAGGAAGTGAGAAATTCAGACAAAAAAAAAACATTTAGAAGGGAAATCGAAGGAAAAGGTTAGTGAACTAACAATGCACTAGCTTAACCACTTGCCGACCAGCCGCCGTCATTCTACGGCGGCAGGTCGGCTCTCCTGGGCGAGAGCCCGTCATTCTACGTCGGCACTTTGACGGCCACTAGGGGGCGCGTGCGCGCCACCGGCGGCCCGCACGCGTGCCCACCACTCGCCCCCGGGTACGATCGCCGCCGGGCACCCGCGATTGCTCGTTACAGAGCAGGGAACGAGAGCTATGTGTGTAAACACATAGGGCCAGATTCACAGAGCCCTTACTCCGGTCTATCTCACGTTAGACCGGAGTACTTTTAAATTACGCGCGTTGTCTCATTAGTTTGAATCTTCAAACCATGATACGACGGCTTTGGGCTTCAATCCGACTGGCTTACGTGTTCGTACGCCTTCGGATCTACGCTGCAATAATTTTGCGGCCGCTGGGTGGAGTTCCCGTCGTTTTACGCGTCGGGGTATGCAAATGAGCTTTTTCCGAAGATCCACAAAGTTACGATCGTCCTTCGCAATCTCTTACGGCATCTGTAGTCATCTTTTTGCTGCGTAAAGTTATTCCAGCTATTAGCTGGTCTATAGTTAGACGGCCCATGTTAAGTATGGCCGTCGTTCCCGCGTCGAGTTTCAATTTTTTTTATTTTTTTGCGTAAGTCGTCTGGGAATAGGAATGTACGTAAACGACGCTACTGACGTAACAACGTTATTTCGCGCAATGCACGGCGGGAAATTTCAGAACGGAGCATGCGCAGTTCGATCGCCGCGGGGACGCGCCTAATTTAAATGCTTCACGCCCCCTAATCGCGTATTTCGATTCCGCCACGAGAAATACACTACACCGCCGTACCTTACGGGCCAAAATCTACCTGAATTCGATGTAGAGCCAGGTAAAATACGGCGGCGTAGTGTATCTCTGATACTCTGCGCCGATGTAATTGTACCTGAATCTGGCCCATAGCTCTCGTTCCTGTCAGCGGGGGAAACGCTGATTTTCTGTTCATACAATGTATGAACGGAAGATCAGTGATTTCCCCTAGTGAGTCCACCCCCCCCCCATACAGTTAGAACACACCCAGGAACACACTTAACCCCTTCCCTGCCCCCTAGTGTTAACCCCTTCACTGCCAATGGCATTTTTATAGTAATACAATGCATTTTTATAGCATTGATCGCTATAAAAATGCAAATGGTCCCAAAAATGTGTCAAAAGTGTCCGAAGTGTCCGACCATAAGGTCGCAGTACTGAAAAAAAACGCTGCCATTACTAGTAAAAAAAAAAAAAAATGCCATAAAACTACCCCCTATTTTGTAAACGCTATAACTTTGCGCAAACCAATCAATAAATGCTAATTGCGATTTTTTTTAAGAAAAATATGTAGAAGAATACGTATCGGCCTAAACTGAGGAAAAAAACGTTTTTTTATATATTTTTGGGGGATATTTATTACAGAAAAAAGTAAAAAATATTGCATTTTTTTCTAAATAGTCGTTCTATTTTTGTTTATAGCGCAAAAAATAAAAACCGCAGAGATGATCAAATACCACCAAAGAAAGCTCTATTTGTGGGAAAAAAAAGGACGCCAATTTTGTTTGGGAGCCACGTCGCACGACCGCGCAATTGTCAGTTAAAGCGACGCAGTGCCGAATCACAAAAAGTGCTCTGGTCTTTGGACAGCAATATGGTCCGGGGCTAAAGTAGTTAAAGGAACCTATTTAGAAAATAAAAAAAAAACCTTTACAACCCCTTTAACAGCAACCAAATCTGATGGCAAACACTAAGTATTCAAGCTAAGCCAGCTCCCACTGATTTATTAACTGCATGCAGATTTTCAAGGGGATTTTTATCAAGTGCACCAACATTCTTCAAGGGCCCCAATGATAGCCGACAGATCATATTTGGAACTATCCTTTCTGTTATCCCTTACTATACCCCCCTATTAGTCCTTTTAGTTTATTTTACCATCACTTATTTGGTTGATGCTTTTCTAGGCATAACATAGCTGCCATCAGTGCACGTGAACAGTATAGCCTTACCCGTTTGTAGTTTACATTCCTTCTCTGCTCACAGTTGCACAACTAGTGGGGTTGTTACCATTTATGTTGATTTGGAGTCTCAATTCTAACAGTACCTCATATCTTGTCAGTCGTTAAATTAAATGTCAAGTAACTGTTAATATTGTGTTTATTTGCTTACCTATTGACCTATTTTACAACATACAGGGTTATCTTTTTTATTCTCCAATTCAGTGTTTGTTTTAATGCGAGAATATTGTTGCTGGCTGTCAGGAACCAGTTCAGTGGACATTATGGTACTAAATGCATATATATCTATATAGGTCTACATATATCCCCCAGGTAAGTCAAAAAGGTTGAGATTCTTGGAAAGTTCAAGGTACAGAACAAGAGGACCTATACTCCACAGCTGCTCCTGCAGGAGTAGAGCTACATTGACATTTCCCATGTGAAGTATGAACTTTATTGACAGGTCCACTTTAAAGAACTCCACACTGCGCTTTGTGACGTTCTTCTTTAATAAGATTTAAAGCACTTTTTACCTTCACAGGAAGGAATCGTGTTACTCCATGTTCCGTCTGCTTGACACTCTCTGTATTTCTTTTTTGAAACCATATTGAACCTTGAAAGATGAATACGTTACCAGAAATAAATACATTTGTTGCAATATCTCTTACAGCAATGCTCTGGGATGCTAAAAGGCAGAGGAAACTGGGGGCGAATTTTAAAGCAACTAAAAATATCAGGAATATCATTCTGCCCATTTTACTGGCTTTATGTTGCTTCTGCTGATGGTCTTTCTACCAGTTTATAAAGAGGAGATGTAAAAGTATATAAAAAAAAATGTTGGAGACAAAACGCTTAGTTTTCTCTGCATGTCATGCATTACACAAGTCAAAGAGCCAATAAATGGTTAAAAGAAAAGTATGTTTTTTTTTAAGTTTCAAACTTACCTAGATGAATGCTGCATCTGTCCCCTACCGCCTCTTCACTGAGAACCGAGCCACCGAAACATCGCTAATGGCTTGGTTATTTCACCTCCCCGAGCGAAGAGCTGCTGCTTATCAGTCAGCATCTCTCCTGCTCTGCTCCTCCACGCTCACTAGAGCGATGAACTGTGGAGGAGTGGGGAATGGCTGTCTCAGCCTCTCAGTGGCTCACTGAGAGGCTGAGACTACTATCAGTCCAGGCCAGGGCCATCTTATTAGCATCATGGGCCCCTGGGCAAAGTAACGCTCTGGGACCCCTACAATGGAGACAGTGCAGGTAAACAGACAATAAGTAGGTAGGAGGCAGACAAGCGGAGCTTCCCCTTTTGGTTGAAGCTCTGCATTAACTACATGAACAATCATTCTGTACAGCAAAGAAACAGTGGGGAAAAAATACATGCATTAAGTAACAAAGCTGTCCGGTGCATATAATATATCTGCTAGATTGCTGCCGCCCCAGCACTTTGACCCCTCTACACCCCAGATATCCCCCCCCCCCAGCACTCTGACCCCCGGCAGCGTGGAATTTAAGCACCCGTTGCTTTGGGGAAAGTGCAGGTGGCCCCCCACGCAGCTGGGGATCCTGGGCAGTGCCCGGGTGTGCCCTTTCATTAAGACAGCCCTGGTCCAGGCAGCTGGCGGATCCAGACTTCCTAAGTCGGGATGACGGGCTGCCTCGACTGATCTGAGTGAGGTCAGTGGAGAGTGGCCTTCAGACCACTCTCCGCTGAAAACGGGTAACAGGAGTGCAAAAAGAATTGCACTCATGTGACTCAGAAGAGGGCACAACCAAAAAAAGCTCAGGCTGGACTTCTCCTCTAATATCACTTCTACAATACATATTTCAAAAACTATTTCTTTACTCAGATACATATTAAATATGACATATGCATTTGATATAGAACTCTCTGTATCTTGTTGTAGAAAGATGTTGTTTACAGAGCTCAATAGGTCAACCTAAAATGTACACACACAAACACAGTAAGTCAGACTCAACTTATTGGGTGAAAGTGTATGGGAAACAGGTTGTTCAATGCCAGGCTGCAACCAGATAATGCTGTAAAAGATTTAATCGTACAAGGCTGACTGCAAATAGATAACTACTGCTGAGCTATCGTTTTGGAAAATCTTTGCTCTAAAAATTATTTATGCAAGTTGAAATTTGTAAAACGGTTCAGGGAGAGCTGGCAGTTTGCACAGGAGCGGTTAGTTGCTATACAAGTCTTTAATGTGTTATATTGCACTATTGCAGTGTGGTCGTCTTAGAGACCCAAAAATCTATTCTAGGGCTATCTTTTTGTTTGTGTCAATGCAACAGCTGTAGTTGCTGTTTGGCTGCTGGGCCCATTTTATTTCACATTTAGCTATTTTTAGCTTGTTTTTTACTAGGCTTAAAAATGTGTTTGGGCTATGGTATTTGAGATTTTTTTCTTTTTTTTAAATAGGTGATTTATTTTATTTTTCCTGTCATTAAGGCCTATTTTTATCTTGGGGTGCACAGCGTACACTTGTTGCTGACACAGAAAAAGCTGCCCTTTGTTTGCAGCACTTTACCACATACTAGTGCGCTATAGTAGTATGCAAAAATGTCAAGCAGGTCTAAAGTGAAAGGCAGGACAAAGGTGGATTAAAGTCGAAGTCCAGTCAAATTCTAACAATACTTAAAGCTGCTCCCGCCCTCATTCCACGCCTATTCTAAGTACTCTGTAAAGGAAAGATGTCTACACCTATTCTGAGGGTGCTCCAGTCTGGTTACATGATTTGCCTAGCGCCCAGCTTCAGTGAAGAAGAGAGATCTCCGACAACAGCTGCAGGTGGTGATTTCCCCCTATAGACTTACTGTGGGGTATCTGTAGTCAGCTGTCCCTCCTCTACACTGAATCCAGCACTGGGAGTCATCATGCAGCCAGACAGGAGCACCCTCCGCATAGGTAAATATAGACATTTTTTTTCTCTATAGAAGGGCTCTCAAAACGTTTTAAACAAAGGACCAGTTTACTGTCCTTTGGTGTTTAGGGGGGCCGGACTGTGGGCAGAGTAAGTAGAGATTGTCCTGGCATCAGTGGGAGTAAACAATGCAAACAATTCCTCACTTTAGAAAATCTAAACATGTACTAGGGAGAGGACTAGTGCCCCATCATTGGTGTCAGTGGAGGGAATAGTGCCTCATCATTGTCAGTGGGAAGCAGGTTTATGTATAGTAAGGATGTGACTGGACTTCTATTTTAGCCCTATCGGGAGAGTATCAACCTCTCATGTCACTTGGTGATCTTGCCACTAACACAATTCCTGTCCAAGGGTAAGAACCCTCACTTAGGGGGGTCTCGTTATAAAAATACATATATATATTTTTGATGTGATGATCTCACTAATCGGTACAGTAGTTACATTACACCTGATAAATAGAATGTATCTTCTCATTAATAAAGTGGGGTGACATCTCATGATTCCATTTACAAAATTCAGGATGTGTTAAAAAAACAAAAACCAATGTATGTGAATAATATTTAAAAAACATAATTAGTTAAATAAAAACTATATTAACCTCCAAGAGGGGCGTGTTCTAACAATTTTGACTGCTGACAGTTTATGGTTGTGTAACCCTATATACAGTATGTAACGGAATGCACCGTGACAGACTGAGATATTCCTATGTCTAGGGTCACCTTATGTCCACTAGGGCCATAGGGTGACAAAGAATCATAATTCATATGTTACAGAAGACATTAATAAGGAACATTAATAATAATTCATGTTTGCAGGAGGTCTTCAAAAATCAAAAGCTGTTAGCTATGCAATCTTGGCACACATGCTTTTGAAAGGTGTTAATTCAGGTCAGCCAGCCAGTGAGTCATACCTTTGTATAATAGGCTATTGAAATATCTGAAGGTGTGGATTGCACCCACTCTCACAAGACTCTGCCATTGTGTGATAAAGCTGTATAGATAAACTTATTCAACTAGATGTCTGTGTTATTATTAAAGGTTAATTGAACACTTCAATAGCTGGGTAAAAAATGAATAAAACCTGAATATATCAGAATTATATCACAATCAACCAGGCAGCGCTGGACATATGCAACATTTAAACTTTAAACAAATAAATATACAAATATTGAATATTGTCCTTGGAATAGAAAAGTTCTTAAATGAAGAATGGCAGTCTTTAATGCAAATATTGGACTGAACAATCCTTATTCAGACAAAGTCCACTATAGCCCAAGATGATAGGTTTGGAAAGACACCGCTTCACGTCTGTGCTCATAGAAGAAAGAGGGGGGTGTGTGAGAAAAGAGAACCCCCTCTTGAGTAGCCTCTTACCGCAAAGAAAATTTATATCAGCGTGTCACAGGTGCAATCTCAGCCTCAATCACTGCTCAGCGTCTCTGAATGGCTCAGGGTTCATACATGAAAAAGATGGTAGGAAACAGACACATAGCGTGATCCTGCTTAAAAATCTTTAATCGCCCAATAAAAACGCCATCCAATACACTCACATGTATAAAACTTTAAAATGGCATATCTCACTGATTTACCCAAATCGGGTCAGGTTACCCACATCACCAAACGCTCATTGCTGGTCAAGCTGCGAGGAGGGGAGTGATCTCTAATGCCGACTGACAATCAGACTGCTTCACTTGGTTCAGCCCTGACTAGTTTCATCCCAAGGGATATCATCTGAGGGTGGAGCCAAGTGTCATGCATTACTGCTTTATACCCAGGAGCAAATTGCTTGCATTGCATCAGGCATCAATCCCCAGCTGACAGCTACATCAACAGAGGACAGAATGACACAGCAATGTGCAAATCAAGGGATACAGTATATTTGACAGTGTGACAATCTTTACAGAGTGCACAGAATACAAAACAGCAGAGTGCTGTCCTTGGCTGGAAACTGCCGGCTAATCATTTACATCCGCCGGAATTATACTAGCAGACAAAAACAGCATTCAGCATAAAAACCATATCAATAATTAAAAAAATACCAATCAAATAGTCCAAAGCGGGTGTGCCCATATGAACTGGGCACAGTCACTTTAGACAAAAAATTATGATCATGGTGTTAGTGAGAAAAAATAAATAAAATATATATATATGTAACATAAGATATAGGAATTTAAATGTATACCTTGCACCATACATTGTACAATGCATATTACCGATCAGATTGAATTGGATAGAATTCAACCAGACATAGAATGGTGCAATATTCACCTCTATTTAGGAGAAATAAATCATACATTTCAAACATGATGCATTCCCAATTCGTTCAAGAATGTATACAAAATAGATTAAATACCTAAAAATTGTAAGAGATGCTAAAAAAATACTAGACTAATACATTTTTTTTTTTTTTTTTCCCTGACATAAGGAATACCTGATAGGTGTATGGAATAAATATAAAATGATATATAAGTATGAAATTATATATAAGAATATGTGTATAAATGTATAACAATGGATAGAGATATGTGATAATGCATAAAGCACAGTCGCAGAAAAAAAGGTAATAAAGACGACAAAGGATGCATGCCGATCAATAATCGCTTATGAAACAATTTACATCCAATTCGACGTTTAAGCCAGAAGGGGTGAGCGTATTCATTAAATAAATCCAACGGGTCTCGCGTTTAGAGATTTCCCTCACCATGTTGGAACCCCTCCAATTTGGACAAATACTCTCTATGCCCCAAAACTTTAAGCCCGAAGGATCTTGTCCATGGAATTTTTTAAAATGGAGGGATACGCTATGATCTTTGTACCCGATGTAAATTCAGTCAATCCCCGAATAGGTGAATTTATCTTAGCACAGGTCTTACACCTTCTGCAGGCATAGAAACCAGCGCAGTCCCAAAACATGGTTGGTCTAACTGGTGGGTCCAGTACTTTCTTTACTATCTTGTCTCCAAAATTAGGGGCTTTTCTATATATGAAAGCAGGATTTTTTTGGCACCACATTCTGTAAGGTTTTGTCCATTTGGAGTATGTGCCAGTGTTCTTTGAAAATTTTCTCGATGTCCCTATATTGGTCATGGAAATTTGAAATGAAGCCCCATTCATGTTTTGAACTTTGTATTTGTGCCTTATTTTCCAGACATACCGATCTTGGTGTGGCACCTACGTCATTGATAATTTTATTTAGGGTCGACTCATTGTAACCTTTCTGAATAAAGCGAGATTTAATAATCGCAGATTGAGATTGAAAATCTGAGTCGGATGTACAATTTCTCCTTATTCTCATTATTTGTCCTTTAGGAATGTTATTGAGCCAATGTGGGTGGTGTCCACTAGAGATTGGAAGATAACTATTCCTGTCGGTAGGCTTAAAATAGACATTGGTAATTAACTTGTCTCCATCTCTTAATAGATTTACATCGAGAAAATGGATTTTGTCTTTACTGAACTCGTAGTCCAACACAATATTGTTACTGTTGTTATTTAGTTCAGTCATGAATGCATGTAGTGAACATTCAGTGCCTTCCCATAGGAACACTAGGTCATCTATATACCTTTTGTACAATAATAGCTGGTCTCTCTTTTTAGAAAAGACCACTTTGTCCTCCCACTCCCCCATGAACAAATTGGCCAAGCTTGGAGCAAACTTGGCTCCCATGGCCACTCCTTTGCGCTGGGAATAAAAGTGTTGGTTATACCAAAAGTAATTGTGGGACAGGCAGAAATCTAAAGCCTGTCTCAAAAACACTTTCTGTTCGAAAGGTAAGTCGTCCCTCTGACATAGGGCCCAATTGAGTGCTAGTAAAGCGTCGTCATGCTGGATAATGGTATATAACGAGGATACGTCAGCGGTCACGAGAAACACATCCTGTTTATCAGATAGATCTATATCACTGATAATTTGCAGGAGGTTTTTCGTATCCCTTAAATAAGCTTTGGTCGTTAGGACGCTTGCTTGTAAAAACGTGTCCAAGTATTGTCCCAATCTGGCAGTCACTGACCCGATACAATTTACAATGGGTCGACCTGGTGGTACACTGGCATTTTTGTGGACCTTTGGCAGAGTATATATAGTAGGCACTCTGCAAGAGTTAGGAACAAGATATTTAATCTCCTTTTTGTTTAAAACTCTTTTTTCTGTTCCAAGGTCGACCAACTTCTGTAGGTCCTTATGGTACAGAGAAGTTGGGTCTGATTTCAGACGAACATACGTGCTGTCATCAGCCAGCATGGCTGCGAGTTGGCTGTCATAGAAACTTTTCTCCAAAACAACCACCCCGCCTCCCTTATCTGCTGGTCTAATTACGATGTTTTTCCTTTCCTCCAACATTTTTATGCCGTCATGTATATGTCGATGGTTAGCAAATTTCTTTGGGACCACTTTCTCAAAGTCTCTTAAAACAAGATTTTTAAATACATCAACATGTTGGTTAGCTGTATTAAGCGGATTGAAAAGAGATCGATTTTTCAGGCCGCTGTCAATCCCGATCACAGAAGTGTTAGTTCTGTTAGTACCAGTTGGACCATTGTTCAAAAAATACTTTTTTATATTTATTTTACGTATGTATTTATGGATGTCCATATATACTTCAAATTTGTTTAAGATCTTTTTAGGGGCACATTTCAAACCTGACTGAAGGATATTGATTTCCTTATCAGTTAGCTCAGTATGGCTCAGATTATAGATGCCTATTGGTCCTGTTCCAATCTTCTTTTTTTGGACTCTCCAGCCTGACCTGCATCCACGCCGTCCTTTATTACGGGATTTGGTGGGTGCTGAGGATCTCTCTCCCTCAGGGGAGGTTTCCACCATCCTTGTTGTGGGGGTGGGGGGTAATAAACCCCTGGAGGTTGGTGTCCATAGGGTCTGTTTGATTGGTGTCCTCGGTTTCCTCTCTTCCCCCTTCCTAAAAAAGGACGTGGGGAATGAGAATTTCTCCATTCGCCCTGTGTAGTTAGTGGGTCAAATCTATTTGAAGTGGAAGCGGCACCCTGATATTCATTATACATCCCTGGATGTTGATTGTATGCATTCGGATGTTGGTATTGCATACCTTCTCTGCTCCTACCTCTTATCTCTTTCCCTCTGCCGCATTTAGCTTTAAATTGAGGGGGCATAGTACCCCAATTTTGCATTGGTTGGCATGGGGTAGAGTATCCCGTAGGGATCAAAGACCTCACATCCTGTGTTAGGGGTGTGGGGGGAGGATCCAAATGTATTTCAACTCCAGGTTGTTTAATTTTACTTTGCCATGTGTATATACATTCATTTTTAAAATCATTTAAATCTCTGTGAAATTTTTTTACTTTCTTTTTTTGTGTATCTTTATCAATTTTGTCCAATTTTTTATTTATAGCAGTGTTGAAATCAATCCATTGCTGGGTTTCTTTAATAGGGTCTAGTTTCCCATACAGATCCGCAATGGACTTCTCAAGCTTGCACATTTTCCTTTTCTTCCTATTTAAAACTAACTGCTGGAGCTTGAACCCTACTCCGTTAAAAAAATCAAGCCATTCTGACATTGATTCTTTATCATCTAACCCATCTTGGGGAGTAACTTCCCAGCGTAAACTCCTTACTATAATATTCTCTTTTAGGTATTGTTCCATGGTGCACACATCCCACCATGTCCTCACTTGTTTCTCGAGTGCATTTCCCAATGCGACTAATATGGTTTTGTAATCATCTTTGATGTCTGATGGTATGTCAGTAGTAAAAAGTGAGTTAAGATCAATCTGTCTATTAGCCAGAAATTTAACTGCTTCCATAGCTGCTCGATAAAATAGCGTTTACAGTATAAAAGCTACTAAAAACAATATAATCAAACCGTTGTATTAAAGCAAACCCCCCATGCAAAAACACACTACAAGCGCTTTTGGAAGAAAAAAACTAATAGGTGATTCAATGAGCCAAAAATCCAAACTAGCCACTCTAAATGACTGCAGCTGCTACCATTATAACTTGGTTCACGGACCAGTTTAACACATCAATTGCTGGGTAAAAAATGAATAAAACCTGAATATATCAGAATTATATCACAATCAACCAGGCAGCGCTGGACATATGCAACATTTAAACTTTAAACAAATAAATATACAAATATTGAATATTGTCCTTGGAATAGGAAAGTTCTTAAATGAAGAATGGCAGTCTTTAATGCAAATATTGGACTGAACAATCCTTATTCAGACAAAGTCCACTATAGCCCAAGATGATAGGTTTGGAAAGACACCGCTTCACGTCTGTGCTCATAGAAGAAAGAGGGGGGTGTGTGAGAAAAGAGAACCCCCTCTTGAGTAGCCTCTTACCGCAAAGAAAATTTATATCAGCGTGTCACAGGTGCAATCTCAGCCTCAATCACTGCTCAGCGTCTCTGAATGGCTCAGGGTTCATACATGAAAAAGATGGTCCAACTGGTACTAACAGAACTAACACTTCTGTGATCGGGATTGACAGCGGCCTGAAAAATCGATCTCTTTTCAATCCGCTTAATACAGCTAACCAACATGTTGATGTATTTAAAAATCTTGTTTTAAGAGACTTTGAGAAAGTGGTCCCAAAGAAATTTGCTAACCATCGACATATACATGACGGCATAAAAATGTTGGAGGAAAGGAAAAACATCGTAATTAGACCAGCAGATAAGGGAGGCGGGGTGGTTGTTTTGGAGAAAAGTTTCTATGACAGCCAACTCGCAGCCATGCTGGCTGATGACAGCACGTATGTTCGTCTGAAATCAGACCCAACTTCTCTGTACCATAAGGACCTACAGAAGTTGGTCGACCTTGGAACAGAAAAAAGAGTTTTAAACAAAAAGGAGATTAAATATCTTGTTCCTAACTCTTGCAGAGTGCCTACTATATATACTCTGCCAAAGGTCCACAAAAATGCCAGTGTACCACCAGGTCGACCCATTGTAAATTGTATCGGGTCAGTGACTGCCAGATTGGGACAATACTTGGACACGTTTTTACAAGCAAGCGTCCTAACGACCAAAGCTTATTTAAGGGATACGAAAAACCTCCTGCAAATTATCAGTGATATAGATCTATCTGATAAACAGGATGTGTTTCTCGTGACCGCTGACGTATCCTCGTTATATACCATTATCCAGCATGACGACGCTTTACTAGCACTCAATTGGGCCCTATGTCAGAGGGACGACTTACCTTTCGAACAGAAAGTGTTTTTGAGACAGGCTTTAGATTTCTGCCTGTCCCACAATTACTTTTGGTATAACCAACACTTTTATTCCCAGCGCAAAGGAGTGGCCATGGGAGCCAAGTTTGCTCCAAGCTTGGCCAATTTGTTCATGGGGGAGTGGGAGGACAAAGTGGTCTTTTCTAAAAAGAGAGACCAGCTATTATTGTACAAAAGGTATATAGATGACCTAGTGTTCCTATGGGAAGGCACTGAATGTTCACTACATGCATTCATGACTGAACTAAATAACAACAGTAACAATATTGTGTTGGACTACGAGTTCAGTAAAGACAAAATCCATTTTCTCGATGTAAATCTATTAAGAGATGGAGACAAGTTAATTACCAATGTCTATTTTAAGCCTACCGACAGGAATAGTTATCTTCCAATCTCTAGTGGACACCACCCACATTGGCTCAATAACATTCCTAAAGGACAAATAATGAGAATAAGGAGAAATTGTACATCCGACTCAGATTTTCAATCTCAATCTGCGATTATTAAATCTCGCTTTATTCAGAAAGGTTACAATGAGTCGACCCTAAATAAAATTATCAATGACGTAGGTGCCACACCAAGATCGGTATGTCTGGAAAATAAGGCACAAATACAAAGTTCAAAACATGAATGGGGCTTCATTTCAAATTTCCATGACCAATATAGGGACATCGAGAAAATTTTCAAAGAACACTGGCACATACTCCAAATGGACAAAACCTTACAGAATGTGGTGCCAAAAAATCCTGCTTTCATATATAGAAAAGCCCCTAATTTTGGAGACAAGATAGTAAAGAAAGTACTGGACCCACCAGTTAGACCAACCATGTTTTGGGACTGCGCTGGTTTCTATGCCTGCAGAAGGTGTAAGACCTGTGCTAAGATAAATTCACCTATTCGGGGATTGACTGAATTTACATCGACCGGGAACAATATGAATTTTAAAATTAAGGATTTTATCACATGCAGTACAACTCATGTGGTCTACGTTTTGCAGTGTCCATGCAACCTAATGTATGTGGGCCGCACGAAAAGGAAACTAAAGAAACGCGTTTCAGAACATATATACAATATAGAGATCGGGTACAAAGATCATAGCGTATCCCTCCATTTTAAAAAATTCCATGGACAAGATCCTTCGGGCTTAAAGTTTTGGGGCATAGAGAGTATTTGTCCAAATTGGAGGGGTTCCAACATGGTGAGGGAAATCTCTAAACGCGAGACCCGTTGGATTTATTTAATGAATACGCTCACCCCTTCTGGCTTAAACGTCGAATTGGATGTAAATTGTTTCATAAGCGATTATTGATCGGCATGCATCCTTTGTCGTCTTTATTACCTTTTTTTCTGCGACTGTGCTTTATGCATTATCACATATCTCTATCCATTGTTATACATTTATACACATATTCTTATATATAATTTCATACTTATATATCATTTTATATTTATTCCATACACCTATCAGGTATTCCTTATGTCAGGAAAAAAAAAAAAAAAAAAATTTTATTAGTCTAGTATTTTTTTAGCATCTCTTACAATTTTTAGGTATTTAATCTATTTTGTATACATTCTTGAACGAATTGGGAATGCATCATGTTTGAAATGTATGATTTATTTCTCCTAAATAGAGGTGAATATTGCACCATTCTATGTCTGGTTGAATTCTATCCAATTCAATCTGATCGGTAATATGCATTGTACAATGTATGGTGCAAGGTATACATTTAAATTCCTATATCTTATGTTACATATATATATATTTTATTTATTTTTTCTCACTAACACCATGATCATAATTTTTTGTCTAAAGTGACTGTGCCCAGTTCATATGGGCACACCCGCTTTGGACTATTTGATTGGTATTTTTTTAATTATTGATATGGTTTTTATGCTGAATGCTGTTTTTGTCTGCTAGTATAATTCCGGCGGATGTAAATGATTAGCCGGCAGTTTCCAGCCAAGGACAGCACTCTGCTGTTTTGTATTCTGTGCACTCTGTAAAGATTGTCACACTGTCAAATATACTGTGTCCCTTGATTTGCACATTGCTGTGTCATTCTGTCCTCTGTTGATGTAGCTGTCAGCTGGGGATTGATGCCTGATGCAATGCAAGCAATTTGCTCCTGGGTATAAAGCAGTAATGCATGACACTTGGCTCCACCCTCAGATGATCAGGCTGCAATCAGAAACCACTAACAGAGTCTGTTCTCAGCTGTGCAGAGTAACCATTGATGCAATGCTGACGAGAGGTCAACTCTGTCAGTAGGTGTGTCAGTAGGGTGTGCAGCAGACGTGCAGCAGACACTCTCTCCTCAGTCTGCCTAGTCTGCTCACTGCAGGGATAGTGACAAGTCAGCTCCCCCTAGGGATATCATCAGCTAGCTAGGCAGGATCTTCTCACAGCTCTCACCTTCTACTCCAGGTAGGTTCTACTTTTTATCACCTTCCCTGGAACCGATTGGCGGCCGTCCTTATCAGGATAAGCCGCCGAATCGGCTGAACGCTGGGGCCTCTTTCCCTCTACCACCCCACATTACCACCCGCCAACCATCCACCTACCATTACAACCTTCCCCCACCGCCTCCCCGCGATTCCCCGTTTTTCCCCCTGAACCGCGCCAGCCTCTGCTGATTTGCGGCCGCCGCACCTTAGGAAAGGCCGCGGCTTCATCTGCGGCCTAGCGGCGCGCCGCACTTTC
Source organism: Rana kukunoris (assembly GCA_029574335.1). Taxonomy (NCBI): domain Eukaryota; kingdom Metazoa; phylum Chordata; class Amphibia; order Anura; family Ranidae; genus Rana; species Rana kukunoris. Next base: position 67,949,675 of record CM056049.1, on the reverse strand, counting down.
GGCCAAAAACACCAGCAGTAACCCCCTAGGAGCTCACCCCCAGCCCCAGTAGGATTCATCCCCTGGCCTCAACAACCAGCCCCCCCCCCTGCTCACCTACCCTCCCAGCTGGCTACACACCAGCCTGGGTCCCATGTCCTGCTCCTGGTTGGCGGCCATCTTGGTACACCCCAGCAGCAGTGTCAGTTCTCCCCCCCCCCCCCCAGCCCCCTTTCTTTTTTCACAAACTTAACAGCACTTGATCCAGGGGTTCGCCCGATCGCCTTTCAGGGATCAGGAAGGAATTTTTTCCCCAACCAAAGCAAATTGGCATAGCACGGTTAGGGGTTTTTTGCCTTCCTCTGGACCAAGCCGGGAGGATTCACTGAATCCTCTCTCCATCGCCACCATAAAAAACATTTCCCCCGGTGAATGGCGACCATGGCTAATTTGCGGTACTCCGCAGAGACCATTTGGAATCTGAGGCGTTTCGCCGCAATACTGCCAGCCTGCACCAAAAAGACCCTAAGAATTGAGCAACTTTTGAGGATCGATCGACGATCGACGATCAAAAATTTTAGCCGGTTACCCCAGCCTAAGCACATTTTATGTGCTATGGTCAACACAAGATCGGCAGTAAAACACCGACTTGAAATCCATGATTTCATTCTACAACACAATCTAGACTGCCTCTTCATTACAGAGAGCTGGCTTACAGCCGACTGTAACACCATTCTAGGAGAATTGGTGCCAGAAAACTACCGTATTATAACGGAAAACAGAATAGGGCAGAGAGGAGGAGGCCTGGCGGTAATTTGCAAAACTCAGCTTGCAATCACAAAACCAGCCCTTCAAAATCCTCTTCCATTCATGGAAACCCTTACGCTACAACTGCAAACAAATTCAAAGGAGACCATCCACATTCTGCTCTGCTATAGGCCGCCCGGCCCAAAATCGCAGCTGCTATCATCATGGACGAATTTCTTTTCCACTTACACCCTCAACAGCAAACATTTTCTGCTGCTTGGGGATTTCAACCTCTGGGCCAATTCCGCACAAGACCCCATTGCCGATGCCTGTATTAACCACCTGGTGGATCTAGGGTCACAGCAACTAGTATGTGGGCCCACACATGCTTCAGGTCACACACTCGATCTTATTTTCAGACAAGCTCTGGAAATAAAAATTTTGGAAAATGAAAAGTTGCCATGGACAGACCACCATGCAATTAAATTCATTATTTCCACAATCCCCCCCGCAACAAAAACATCAAATCCAGCGACAACACACTGGACTAGATGTCAGAAGAAGCTCCACTCGGAACTCTTCAAAACCACTTTAAGGGAAAAAATAGAAACAATTCAACCGCATCAAACGGCCGTTGAAACGCTGGAGGCCATAAATTCGGCCATGCTACAGTCAGCCGACTTGGTAGCGCCGAAACGCAAAACCCGCATCCGGAAAAACAACCGCAGCTGGTTTAACAACCAGCTGTCGTTACTGAAGCAAGAACGCAGAAGGGCCGAATCGGCCTGGAAAAGAAGTGCCTCAGAGCTAAACCTGTCCATCTACAAGGCGGCGACAAGAAAATACCACAAAGGAATTTTCCAAGCCAAGAAAAATAATTTTTCAGAGGCTATCAACAGCGCCTTAAACCGCCCCCGCGAACTCTTCAAGATGGTCACTCAGACCATGAAACCAGGATGTATTGAAGCCCCCAATACAGACACACAAGAATTTTGCAATGAACTATCGGATTGCTTCATTAATAAAATTGAGGCAATCCGTGAAAGCATTCAGCAAAACAATCCCCCCCTTAGCCCCCCCTGCAGCCTCTCACATAACACCCATAGTATTTCTCTTATATCAGGTAAGTTCACCCTGGAACCCATCTCCATCGAGGCCACCAAGAATGTTATTGACACTTTGCGTAACGGCACAGCGCCAAATGACATTATCCCCACAAAACTGCTAAAGGAATGCGCCTACATCTTGGCTCCTCCCATCACGCAGCTTATCAACCAGTCTTTCTTGGAGGGCATAGTACCCTCACAGTTGAAAGAGGGTATAATCCAACCCATCCTTAAGAAACCCTCCCTGGACCCCAAGGACCCACTCCACCGCCGTCCCATAACAAGCCTCAATGTACTCTCAAAGGTAATGGAGAAAGTAGTGGTACAACAGCTGCAACAGCATCTGGATACCCACAAGCTACTTGACCCATTGCAATCAGGGTTCCGTCCCGGACACGGGACTGAAACCGCGCTGCTCAAAGTATGGGACGATGTTCTCGAGGCCGCAGACGAAGGAGAATCTTGTCTTCTAGTTCTGTTGGACCTTAGTGCAGCTTTCGACACCGTAGATCACAAACTGTTACTGACGCGACTTGCTGAAGTAGCCAGAGTCGCAGAAGGCGATTTATCTTGGTTCTCCTCTTTTTTGGAAAACCGATCGCAAACAGTGAAATTAGGACCCTTCACATCTGAGAAACGCACAGTAACATGCGGAGTCCCTCAAGGATCGCCTCTGTCACCAGTGCTGTTTAACATTTATCTTCGTCCTCTTTTTGAGATTATCAACAGCCAAAACCTGCTGTATCACTCATACGCAGACGACACGCAACTTTATTTCCGCATTTGCAACAGAAAGGATCACCACCTCAATCTAGAGACATGCCTCTCTTTGATAGAGGACTGGATGACAAAGAGTTATCTTAAACTCAATGGAGCGAAAACAGAACTTCTTCTGTTTCACGCCAAGCAAAGGAATCAACCTGCAACAACCTGGACACCCCCGCCCATTCTGGGCAAAATCATCACCCCTAGCGCCAAAGTCAAAAGTCTCGGGGTCATCTTTGACTCCTTTATGACAATGGACGCACAAATAGGATCAGTAGTCAGCGGATCTCACCATCTGTTGCGCCTACTACGCAGACTTACCCCCTTCATCCCCAAAGAAGACTTAGCGGTCGTGGTGGGAGCAATTGTCAATTCCAGATTGGACTATGCAAATGCCCTTTACCTCGGACTCCCCAAGTACCAAATCGCTCGTCTGCAAGTCGTTCAAAATACGGCCGCCAGACTTGTGACTGGAAAAAAACCCTGGGAATCAATCTCACCTTCACTGAGATCCCTTCACTGGCTACCAGTTAAAGACAGGATTGCTTTTAAAGCTCTCTGTCTAACGCATAGATGTGTCCATGGGAATGCCCCCCAATATCTATGCGATAAAATAAAAGCTCACAATCCCAATCGCATCTTGCGATCCACCAATCAGAACCTACTACAGATCCCAAAAGCCAACTACAAGTCCAAAGGAGAAAGAAGATTCGCCGTCCAAGGTCCCAGACTATGGAACGCTTTACCAGCCAGCATTCGGTTGGAGGCGAATCACTTAGCCTTCAGGAGAAAGATCAAGACTCATCTCTTTTGATATCAAAGGAGACAGGAACAACAAGCGCCCAGAGGCGATTCAGTTCGCATGTGCCGCGCTCTATAAGTTTTTCATTCATTCATTCATTCATTCATTCATTCATTCATTCATTCATGATATCCCTTGGGATGAAACTAGTCAGGGCTGAACCAAGTGAAGCAGTCTGATTGTCAGTCGGCATTAGAGATCACTCCCCTCCTCGCAGCTTGACCAGCAATGAGCGTTTGGTGATGTGGGTAACCTGACCCGATTTGGGTAAATCAGTGAGATATGCCATTTTAAAGTTTTATACATGTGAGTGTATTGGATGGCGTTTTTATTGGGCGATTAAAGATTTTTAAGCAGGATCACGCTATGTGTCTGTTTCCTACCATCTTTTTCATGTATGAACCCTGAGCCATTCAGAGACGCTGAGCAGTGATTGAGGCTGAGATTGCACCTGTGACACGCTGATATAAATTTTCTTTGCGGTAAGAGGCTACTCAAGAGGGGGTTCTCTTTTCTCACACACCCCCCTCTTTCTTCTATGAGCACAGACGTGAAGCGGTGTCTTTCCAAACCTATCATCTTGGGCTATAGTGGACTTTGTCTGAATAAGGATTGTTCAGTCCAATATTTGCATTAAAGACTGCCATTCTTCATTTAAGAACTTTTCTATTCCAAGGACAATATTCAATATTTGTATATTTATTTGTTTAAAGTTTAAATGTTGCATATGTCCAGCGCTGCCTGGTTGATTGTGATATAATTCTGATATATTCAGGTTTTATTCATTTTTTACCCAGCTATTGATGTGTTAAACTGGTCCGTGAACCAAGTTATAATGGTAGCAGCTGCAGTCATTTAGAGTGGCTAGTTTGGATTTTTGGCTCATTGAATCACCTATTAGTTTTTTTCTTCCAAAAGCGCTTGTAGTGTGTTTTTGCATGGGGGGTTTGCTTTAATACAACGGTTTGATTTTAATTGAACACTATTGAAGATGCGGTGCCGACCGGTCTACATGGTTAGCTTACCTGAATGCCTTTTAGAGTGTGATTGAAGCCCCCCATGGTGTGAAGGGGGGTGGAGATTGCATTGTCCTGTGATTAACTGTATTATGCTGTACTGTATATAAGCAAGCTAAGGAAACTAATAAATTGTCATATCTTTGGAAGCAAGAACGGAGCTCTGTCTCGTCTTATTCTGGGAAAGGATATGGATCGTGTATGCAATATTGTCGGAGTGTGTCAGATAAGCTTGTCGTGGATGGATGGAAGGTTGTAAGCGGTGGTGACCGTTACATTGGTGGCAGCAGTGGGATAAAGGCCATTAATGGTCATTTAAAGATATATACAGCCCCACTATTAGACAATAAGATTTAAGCAACAGACACCCATTGACCAATACATACCATAGGCGCGAAACATTGTCCCAAAAGGTGAACTTAAGGGGCATGCATCCTGTAACCTCCCCCCCAATAACCAAAGATTATTTTTCTCTACTTCGCCCATTGTTTTCCACCAAATATGGGAAATGCTTCCCTGGTCACCAGAACTAATGTCCCCATTGGAAGATTTCCCCTTCTATTGCTTTTCTGGGCACAATCCAAAGAGTGGGATTTTCTTTTACTGATAACGTTAAACAGGATAAAGAGAGGGCAACGCACCTTAACAGGGACACAGACAGGGTTTCTACTCCAACACAGAAATTAAAAGTTTTTGCTTTTATAGTTCTAAAGAAATACGGTACATATATACAGAAGAAAAAAAAAACATTTGGGGTAAATGGTTACACCGCTTACACAGTATATAGTAGACCAGTGGCAGGGGAGGCCTGGCAGGGGGGGCAGGGTAGAAAAACACTATGCACAGCCACCGGCCGCCACTATCAAATGCTGTTTTTGTAGAGCAGGAATATGCCTGCTGGAGCTCTGTTAACACAGGTCACGACCACTGCTCACCTCCCACTGTGCAGCCGTGCCTGTGTCAGCCCCGAGAAAGATGGCTGCAGAGCTGAGCTATGTCTTGTCTCACATATAGCTCAGCCTCAGAGCACACAAGCGCTAACATCCCCTTCTCTCTCTGCACAGACACGAGGAGAGATAGAGCTCATCTGCTCCTCCTCCTTCTGAGTCTGCCCTGCCCACACTCCCCAGGCATGTGTGGGCACTGGACAGGAAGTTTGAACCCAAAAAATCATCAGACAGCCTGCCTGCGCTTCAGCCTCCATCCTGGTAAGTCTCTCCTGCCTCCCAGTGTATAAAAAGGGGTGCTCTGTGGACTTTGTTAAAGGGGAGGGGGCAGGCTTTGGTGAGCAAAGATACTCTTTACACAATAGTCCCCAGCATGCACCCTTAAATCAAGTTTCCCAGACTCTGATGTAAGGGGGGCCTCTGTGCGGACTCTGATGTAAGGGGGGCCTCTGTGCGGACTCTGAAGCTTACATAATAATGTACACTGTGCAGGGGTCTGCAGGGGTGAGAGTCATGGTACAAGAAGCGGGTCCCATGAGGACCAGAGTGAATGAAGGTGTTCACTGTAGGTTCCATTATACTTTGTAGTCTCTAAGGCCCCTTTCACACTGAGGAGTTTTTCAGGCAGTACAGTGCTAAAAATAGCGCTGCTATACTGCCTGAAAAACTCCTGCCCAGCTTTTACACTGAGGCGGTGCGCTGGCAGTAGAGAAAAATATCTCCTGCAAGCAGCATCTTTGGAGCGGTGAGAGGAGCGGTATGTATACCGCTCCTTCACCGCTCCTTCCCATTTAAAACAATGGGAAACCGCGGTAATACCGCCCGCAATGCGCCTCTATTAACCCTTTATGATCGGGGGTTAATACTGCACCGATAGCGCCCGATTCCACAGCAATTCCGACGGTATATCGCTGCTATTTTTAGCGGCGCTATACCACCACCGCACCTCCCACCCCAGTGTGAAAGGGGCCTAATGGAGCCTGGAGGAGACACTTTCTAACAGACTCTCTGTTGTACTTTGTACGAAATGTAGGGGCGAGGCCAGGGGTGGGTCATGGACAGGGCAGAGGTGGGTCATGGGTGGGGCCTGACAGGGGGCCCTTGCTTTATTTGGTCTGAGGGCCCTGAGTGTTGTCAGTCTACCCCTGCCGGCAAGTGTACCATAATGCTCTCCCTGTCAGGGACCGCTGCACAACAGGAGCTTCCTAGTTCCTGCCCATCATGACGTCATTCAGAGGCTGGGTTAGAAGAGGAGGAGTGCTGTTGCGACCTGCGGGCAGTGTCCACTACATTGTGTGAGTGAGCGGCTGCACTGCTTTCATCTTATGGAAGTGGTTTTATATATATAAAAATAACAAACTTGGAGCTGTGGTGGCTCAACGTGATTGGCACTGTGCTGATAAGCCGTTCACCTCTGCAGCCAAGGGTTCGGGTCTCGGCTACATGTGAATTGAGTTTGGTGGTCTCAGCCCGGCTCCCGGTGGGTGTGCTATGCAAGGTAAGCCTGTGCTTAGTACGCCCACCCCCCCCCCCCCCCCCCCCCACAAAAACCACCACACTTGCACACACACAAAATTGGTTTAACACGCACGCACTTTGGCCATGCGGTCTCCTAAAAAAGAGAGGCGAAGGACCTACGGGGCTGGCTGAGCGGGCTAGGCCCCCTCACTTCCTCATAGGGGGAGTCCCTCTGCCCCGTCGGGGTCCCGTTGGGCTCCCAAGCGGAGCAGGTAGGGCGGGGTGAGGGGGAGGTCCTCCCTCACACCCGCCATTGCCACCGGGGGCATGGAGAAGGATGGCAGATTCCCTCCGGGGGGAGAGTCTGCCTACTTCCAACTCCTGCAGTCCGGCTCCTCTCTCGAGTTCACGCACAAAAATACACTTTAAAAATAAATAAAAATAACAAACTTGTCATACTCACCTGCTCTGGCAAAGGGTTAAAATCATCACATAGGGAACTTTTTGTCCCCTATGTGATGAAAAAAATAACATAAGGAAAAAAAGTTACACCCAAGTACATAAACCCCACATATACACATGAACAAATGTAAACGCATGCATCAGGGGAGCCTACACGTGAAAGCGTTGATTGCGATGCACATTACATATGATATTACCATGCACACCGTAATGAGAGCAACACAAGACCTTCTCCATAACACTAAGCTGATACCTATAGGGGGATTTTGAAGCTTTGCCTATAGAAAATATAGGGTACTGAATTTTGCCGCCATTTCAAATTTGGGTAATTTTAATTTGTTTGCTTGCTCTAAATTTCAATTTAGTGTGTTTTGTTTTTTTTTTACAGAAATTTTACGTTTCCTAGACCTTTGCGGTAATATCGTGTGACATAAAAAACGACCGCTATTTGATTGTCTAGGGTGACTGCTTTCAGGAAATATATAATGTTTGGGGGTTTTGTGTGCAAAAATGGTTCTGACTAAGAAAAGGTAAATTAAAGTTGCTTCTTAATGGGCCTCTGGTTTATACTTGCCCCTGGGCCAAAAGATGCCAGTCAGCCCCTGCCATGGTTTCTGGAGGGCCACATTGTCCTCCCCCCACTCTTGTGATCATAGAAAATCATAGACTGTTTTCTTGATCCATCACTTTTCCACACTCTATGGGCCACTTGACTGGACTTGCCCCCCAGGCCTAAGGCTGCCAGCCCTCCCCTGCCAGTGGTTGTCAATTTACAAGGTATAGGGGGGCTCAAATGTAGCCCTTGATATCTCCAAAGAAACCACTTTGAATATTTAATTTGTGGAATGATACAGAAGACTGTCATGGCCTTTTTATTAGAAAATGGTCAGAGACTGTTCTACAGTTGTAGCTGGAGCCCAAAATCATGGTGTAGGAGACAGCAGAGATTGCAGTATATGTAAGATGAGATTTCTAAAGCACATTGGTAATAAAGGTCAGAAAACAAATCAATACTCCCACTATTGACTGCTGGGGGCGGAGGGCCACACCAATGGGTTGCATGTAGCCCTCAGGCCACAGGTTGGCCACCAAGGATTTAAACTCACCCCAGATTACAGTTATATGTTACTGTTGAGCCAAATAAGAAGCCTTCAGCTTCAATATGTCCATTTTCTATGTCACCAGGATATCCACATGATCTTACTGTAAAACAGAAGACAAAAATTGATTAGCTGTCTATTCCATAAGCTGCCATTCTGCAATCTCAGACAAATGTTGGGCTACTCTGTTGGAATTTCAGTTTTGTTTAAAATATATATATAAAAAAACTGGCACACTAGCAATTTTGGAATTTTAATGTTGTTAAAAATTGCCTTCCAATTTTCTAAAAGTGCCAAAAAAAAATTAAATGCCATATTGCAATCTTGAGTTGTTCTAATCGAAAGCCCCCATAAATGTCACGTCCTGCTTGTAAAATGGTTCATTTTACAAGTAACCTTTTAGGCATCCTATGCAATAGGAATTTCATTTTCGGTGAAATACTCCCTGAGGGTTAATTACTTCTAAAGGGATGCAGACACTGCAACTTCTCTCATTTGATTAGTGAACATGCACCAGGTAATTATAATAAACACACATAACCTCCAATTCAGGAAGTCTTCCAAGTTTATAGTGTAACAAACAGCTTTTTCTTCAGAACAGAAAGGTAAGAATCTGCTACAAAGATTGTTAATATGTACATACTGTAGATCAGGGATCTCCAAACTACGGCCCTCCAGCTGCTGCAGAACTACACTTCCCATGAGGCATTGTAAAACTCTGACATTCACAGACATGACTAGGCATGATGGGAATTGTAGTTCCTGAACACCTGGAGGGCCATAGTTTGGAGACCCCTGCTGTAGATCAACAAAAGCAACACTGTCATTTTGCTGGCATACATTTTGCTAGTCGTTTTCTGCTCCCCCGGTGCAGTTATACCTAGGCGTTCCCATAAGTCCAAGTTTTCTGCCCAACCTGAATTCCTATTTGCTCTCACTATGATGGTCTGCCTTACTAGCACACAGAAATATAGTATGTGGGAGTCAGGAAGCAGTGGGTGAGCTATGTAAACCAGCCTTTTTCAACCTGGGGTGATTTGAGGTTTCTTCAGGGGTGCCTTGGCAAAAATGCCCAAAAATTGCCCAAAACGTGTGTAGCACCCTCTTGGTAGGTAGGTGCTATGGAGAGAAGTTTAGTAGGTTAGGTGAATTTGGGCAGGCCTGGCTGGCATTCAGGCCTGTTTGTTGATTTTTGATTTGGGCTGGGAGTGGTTCAGGATAACAGCTGGTGACTACACAGCAGCATCACTAAGACCTCCCTCTTCTTTCTAGAGCCTTCTGGAAGGTACTAGAAGGAGAAAAGGAGAGGTGGCGCTGCCTGGGGTGTTCTAATGAGCCCTGACCAATCCCCAACCTAGATTGGCAGGTGACAGGCCTCCTTAAATACCATGGGTCAGCCCAGCTGGGGAGGAGTTCAGAGCTTAGAGATGGAATGTTAGGCTGTTGGGGTCTTTGAGGAATCTCCCCAGTCTAGGGGGGGTACCTTGGGCCTGGGGCTCGAGAGCAGACAGAGCCCTTCAAGAAAGTGTGAAGGTTCTGGACAAGAGGAGCAAGAAAGGAAAACAGGAGAGAGCATTGTCGGGCAAGTCTTCAGGGAGAGGAACAACTGATTGCAGCCAAGAGAGGGCTAGTCAGTGACATGCACAGTCAGGAGGACTAGGGAAGCACACCTGAGAGGACTGGGAGCATTTAATCTGGGATAGGTGTAGAGCCATTAGTAACGACTTTGGTGTGAGGGGCAGCTGCAGCCAGGAGGGCTGGTAGGGCCTGAAGATGGGTTACTGAGCTTAGTTACCTAAGTTAGGGCATATAGCCCCAATAATTTTTCGTTGCTACACTAAAAGGGGTCCACGGTCCCTGCATGCAAAAGGCAGTTGCTAAAGCCTGGTTGAGCCAGTGTCAGGCCTAACCATGCAGTGTTAGTTGTACCTAGAAGCTCAAGTAAGAGTTGTGCTGGAGGAGCTGAGGAGTAATAGTCTGCAGTAAGAGTTGTGCTGGAGGAAGAGAAATCTGTATATACCAGAGTGTATTTTTTTTTCTTTTTTTTTTTATAGCAGAGTATATTTAAGTTGTCCCAATTATTTGTTCTAAAATTCACTGGTCATCCCATACTTCCTATACCCTATCCAAGTTTAATCCCCTCAATAAAACATAAAAACTAGCACATGGACTGTTTTCTGTCTTGGAGTGTCTGAGAGGTGAATGCCGGGCTGGGCAGGGTGACAGGTGGGGCACATAAATTAGCAGCTCCTACTGGGGTACTGCTAAATTTGGGGAATCGTTTCGGGACCACTTCTTCACGGGTAACCTGCCAGCCATTGCCCCTAGCAACTGAAGTTGAGCGAGCCTGGAAACCACCATTGAGGAATTGAGCACAGGGGAAGGACTTATGTGCTCTGCCTGCTAATCAGTGCTAGATTAACGAGTGAAGTTGCCCATAGAAACCAGCGGGAGCCTTTGCCAATTATTGCTATATGCTTACTCAGTTGCCCCAACCGGTGCTGGGACGGACATTTGTGCCAATCCTGCAACACAGGAACTGTTTATGTGCTGTCACCCATGGCAACCACACGGGTAACAGCACCCATGGATTACAAATACGTTCAGTGTTCTGCTATTACTGGAAGCCTATCCTTGGATCACAAATATGTCCAGCGTTCTGTCGGTGTGGCCATTGCGGTGAAACGATTACCTGGCTTTCATCCAGTCAGCAGAAGCCTCAGTACTACAATGTGGACCTGCACTCAGGACTGTGTCATGTGCAGCCGCAGAAGTCCTGGAAGGCTGGTAAGGGCCTGGAGTCATCCCTAAAAGGTAAAGCGGTGTCAGAGCCTGGTGACTCCCCTGCAAAAAATCTGTGACCTGAGGGAAGAGGAGTCTGGTCAGGGACCTGGTGACTGTAAGTACTGCCATGCATGAGCCAGAAGTCCTTGAAATGCATAATCATAAATTCAGAGAAATTGTCCAAGAAGGGTCGAGGCCCTAAAGTCTTCTAGGAAGGGTGGTTTGAGGCAATTCCGTATGCCCAGTTCTATTCCAGGGCATTGCAGCAGAACATTCTGTCTGCATCGAGCAGAAGGATGTAGGGTTTGGATTCCTGTATGATTATAACCCCCAAGACTTGAGGAAGTCTCCCCTGGTGGTTAATATACCAGAATCTGGTACAAGGAACGTCTTTTCTTCCGCTATCGTGGAAGGTAGTGACCACAGATGCCAGTCTTTCTGGCTGGGGCGCAGTCATGGAAAGATCCACAGTCCAGGGGAAATGGACTCTGAAAGAGCAGGGATTGTCCATCAATGTGCTAGAGCTGCAGGCAATACGCCTCACACTTAATTATTGGACGTCAGGGTTACACGATCACCCGGTAAGGGTGCAAACCGACAATGCCACGGCTGTAGCCTATGTCAACCATCAGGGTGGCACCAAGTGGCCCACATGGAGCTCAATCATTTACTGTCTTTGGCAGAAATGCATGTGTCAGTGCTGTCTGCCGTCCACATCCCGGCGGTAGAGAACTGGAAATTGAACTATCTCAGCCAGGAGAATGATCTCTAGATCCACATGTGTTTATGCAGATTTGCCGGCGGTGGGGAACACTGGATGTAGACCTGCTGGAATCCAGGTTCAACTGCAGGATTTACAGTAACAGTTTGTATCCAGAGCAAGAGATCCACTTTCAATCGGGATAGATGCTCTGTTAGTTCCCTGGAGTCAGTTCTCTTTGATTTATGCATTCCCCCCCGATTCCTCTTTTTTTTTTCAAATTCTCGGTTTTTATTTTCAAAAAGAAAGATATACAAAGATAATGATAAAGGAACAAACAAAATCCAATAGTAATACAGACATCCTATGTACTTTACATCTTCCTCTTCAACTATATTTCCTTTCATATATTACATCAGAGAAAATATAAAATATAAACATCTAAAAATAAATAAAATGTCCATAACTACTTAAAGTCCAATATATGGGGGAAAAGAGGCAAAGACAAAATACTTATTACTTCTTTAACATAAAATCATTTTTCCCCCGTTATATCATTTCCTACTCTAATTAATCTATATATTCCATACTTTTTAGGCTAGTTCCCTCTCTACCTCCACACATCTTCCTTCACACTTTCTTTTCCCTAATGCCCTCCCCCCTTATCCCTTCCTCAAGACCCCTATCTCCTCATCTTCCCCTCTCTGCCCCGTGCTAGGCAACGGGGCAGAGAGGGAAAGAGAAAACTAACCCCATCCGCTGTCCTCTCCAACAAACGATTTCCAAACAAGCTTCCTACCTTCTCTATCTCCCTAGCCACCTCAATCTTATTCTTATTCTCACTCCCCTAATAAGTTTTTACCTTCCTCTGATTGCAAAAGTTTCTCCATTATTCCTATTTTCCTTACTTTTTTAAGCCACATTGAAATTGAAGGTGCTTTGGGGTCTTTCCAGTTTATTGCAATCAGGGCCGCCATCAAGGGGGTACAGGCATTACACCTGTAAGGGTCCGAAGGTCCCCAGGGGCCCGGAGGCCACCAAGGGCCCCAGATGGCAAGCCCTTTTTTTTATAAAAATATATATATTTTTTTATAAAAAAAATATATTTTTTTAATATATTTTTATTTTATTTTTTATTAAAGGGCCAATTTTTTTAATTTTTTTTTTTTAGAGGTCCGGAGGTCCCCAGGGGCCCGGAGGCCACCAAGGCCCCAGATGGCAAGCCCTTTTTTTTTCTTTTTCTTTTTATAAAAAAATATATTTTTTAATATATTTTTCTTTTATTTTTTATTAAAGGGCCAATTTTTTTTCTTTTATTTTTTTAAGAGGTCCAGAGGTCCACAGGGTCCCGGAGGTCCCCAGGGCCCCCGGATGGCAATCCTCCTTTTTTATATTTTTTTTTACTTTTTTATATTATTTTTATTATTTTTTTTAATATATAGATGTATTTTTATTAAAGGGCTCAGAGGTCCCCAGGGCCACAAATAGAGCTTTCTTTTGGTGGTATTTGATCACCTCTGTGGTTTTTATTTTTTGCGCCATAAACAAAAATAGGGCGTCAATTTTTAAAAAAATTCAATATTTTTTACTTTTTGCTATAATAAATAACCCAAAAAATATATAAAAAAAATTTTTTTTTCCTCAGTTTAGGCCGATACGTATTCTTCTACATATTTTTGGTAAAAAAAAATGCAATAAGCGTTTATCGATTGGTTTGCGCAAAATGTATAGTGTTTACAAAATAGGGGATAGTTTATGGCATTTTTTTTTTACTATTAATGGCGGCGATCTGCGATTTTTTTTATTGGGACTGCGACGTTATGGCGGACACTTCGGACACTTTTCTGACATTTTTGGGACCATTTACATTTATACAGTAAACAATGCTATAAATATGCATTGATTACTGTATAAATGTGACTGGCAGTGAAGGGGTTAACCACTAGGGGGCAGGGAAGGGGTTAAATGTGTGTCCTATGAGTGTTCTAACTGTAGGGGGAGGGGGGGTGACTGGGGGAGGTGACCGATTGTGTCCCTATGTACAAGGGACACAGTAACGGTCTCCTCTCTCCCTGACAGGACGTGGAGCTCTGTGTTTACATACAGAGCTCCACGTCCCGCTCAGTTACTGGGCAATCGCGTGTGCCCGGCGGCGATCGTTGCCGCCGGGCACTCGGACCGGGATCCCAGCAGAGCGGCGGGTGCGTGCGCGCGCCGCCGGCGCCGCATGCGCGCCAGCCCGCGGCTTTAAAAGGACATCACGTCATATGACGTGATGTCAGGATAATGAAGTCCTCCGCCCGCCGTCATTTGACGGTGGGCAGAGGACAAGTGGTTAAAGGGCCCAGTGGTCCCGAATGAAAAGCCCCCTTTTTTTGTAATTTCCTTTTATAAAAAAAAAAAATAAGGTCCCCGGGGCCCCAGTTGGCAACCACCCTTTTTTAAAAAAAATATATATAAATATATATTATATATATATATATCTATTTACTCTCTTTTTTTCTTTTTATTAAAGGGCACAGAGGTCCCCAGGGCCCCGGATGGCTACCCCCCTTTTTTATATATATTTTTCTTTATTTCTTCTTTTTGTAAAGGGCCCCCCCGCTTCTCTGCTCCAGGGGGCCCATGCCTGAAGCTGTGTAAGGGGCCCCAAAATTCCTGATGGCGGCCCTGATTGCAATACAACTTTTGGCCGCATTTATCAAATGGCGTATTACTGACTCCATATATCTTTTTGGTGTAATTTGTATATGATGTAAGAGACAAAAAGAATCATCTGGAATCTGATATTCCGTAAGTAATCGGGTAATTCTCTGAACTGTTTGCCAGAATTGCCTTATTAATGGACAACCACAAAATATGTGCATCATTGTCCCTTTCTCCCCACAACCTCTCCAGCATCTATCTAAGACTTCTGAAAAAAATTTACAGTGTTTAAACGTGCTGGCATATAGTACCAGCGTGGTAATATTTTATAATTTAATTCTTGTATTTTCGTACACCTTGAAGATTTAACGTCAGGTCCAGGGCCAGATTAACATAGGGGCTATTGGAGCTGCAGCTCCAGGCCCCTTCCTCAAGATAGGCCCATTTGCCCAAAAAAATAAAATAAAATGTTTTTAAAAAAAGATCGACTTTGAGGATTGTAGCAGGGGTCACAGAAACTACACATTTGGGTGGTATGTAGCTAAATACCCATCCCACAACTGGTCAAAATATGGGGCTGCTATCATTTATGGTTCTGGAGATACGGGGCTGCTTGCACAGCCTGTCAGAAGCTACATACAGAGCGACCAGTTTAAATACAAGCTGACACACTCTGCAGCAGCAGACTGAGAGGATGAGATCAAAGTGCTTATAATAATTATTTGTATATTACTTATGGTAATTAACCCCTTACCACCCAGGCCAATTCTGACACTTCTCTCCTGCATGTAAAAATAATTAATTTGTTTTTTGCTCGAAAATTACTCAGAACCCTCAAACACATATATATATATATATAACACTAAAGTTAGCACGATTTTCTTTTGTATACTAAGCCAGCGGTCATTAACCCTGTCCTCAGGGCCCACAAACAGGCCAGGTTTTATGTATTACCTTGGCGAGATGCAGACTAGAATATTGCAATCACTGAGCAGCAAATGATATCACCTGTGATGTATTTCAGTTATCTTGCAAACCTGGCCTGTTAGTGGGCCCTGAGGACAGGGTTGATGACCACTGTCCTAAGCGATGCTTTACATTTTTTTACAGGTTACATGTTTAGAGTTACAGAGGAGGTCTAGTGCTAGAATTATTGCTCTCACTCTAACGATCATGGCGTATGTAACCTGTGTGTATCTGGCTCTGATACTAGCCAGGGCCTTTCCAGGGACTGAGTACCTCTCCCCAGCCTGTCTCCACACACCCTCTCACCTGCTGACCTGTAGATGGGGAATCATTCCTGCAGTGTTATTGTGTTCTGCCTGTGAATACAATGATCAGTGTTGCTAACTATAGCTGGCAGCACTGATTGTTTTGGGAAAAACCTGACAGGCTGGTTGTACTCAAGTCATATAATAGGTTGACTTGTGTAAAACCAGCTAGCCCATATATAGATCGACTATGGCTGGTCTCTGCTTAATTGGCATAATTTTAATATAGATATAGATTTCAATGTATGTACCGCTTAACCACTACGCATTTCCTAAACATCCTTCCACAAACCTTTACATTTTTCCTTCCCGGATTCCTTCATCCTCCTCACCTGTACTCTCCACACTTCTCTCCTATACATACTGCTCACTGTCATACCCTCCACACTTCTCTCCTATACATAGTGCCCGCTGTCATACACTATACACCAGGCCCGGACTGGGACAACAAATAGGCCCGGGCATTTTAAACTGAGCAGCCCGGAGGGCGGGGAGGGGGGGGGGGCGGCGGGGGGGGGGGGAAATGATGGGATGTGGGGTGAGAGAAAGAAATATAGATAGACATATAGATAAAAGGAAGAAATAAGATTAGTAGATAGATAAATAACAGGAGGGAGAAAGATAGATAAAGGAGGGGGGAGAGAAAGAAAGAAAGAAAGAAAGAAAGAAAGAAAGAAAGAAAGAAAGAAAGAAAGAAAGAAAGAAAGAAAGAAAGAAAGAAAGAAAGAAAGAAAGGAAGGAAGATAGATAGGAAGGAAGATAGATAAAGAAAGAAAGATAGATAGGAGTGAAGATAGATAGATAGATAGATAGATAGATAGATAGATAGATAGATAGATAGATAGATAGATAGATAGATAGATAGATAGATAGATAGATAGATAGATAGATAGATAGATAAAAAGGAAGTTAGATTAAAAAAAGATAGATAAAGATAGAAAGAAGGTAAGGAATGAAGATAGATAGATAGATAGATAGATAGATAGATAGATAGATAGATAGATAGATAGATAGATAGATAGATAGATAGATAGATAGATAGATAGATAAAAAGGAAGATAGATAAAGAAAAAAGATAGATAAAAATAGAAAGAAGGGAAGGAAGGAAGATAGATAGATAGACAGATAGATAAAAAGGAAGATAGATAAAGAAAAAAAGATAGATAAAGATAGAAAGAAGGAAGATAGATAGATAGAGAAAGAAAGATTGATAGATAGATAGACAGATAGATACAAAAAAGATAGATAACGATAGAAAGAAGGGAAGGAATGAAGATAGATAGATAGATAGATAGATAGATAGATAGATAGATAGATAGATAGATAGATAGATAGATAGATAGATAGATAGATAAAAGGAAGATAGATAAAGAAAAAAGATAGATAAAGATAGAAAGAAAGAGGGGAAGGAAGATAGATAGATAGAGATAGATAAAAGGAAGATAGCTAAAGATAGAAAGAAGGGAAGGAAGATAGATAAAGAAAGATAGATAAAGATAGAAAGAAAGAAGGGAATGGAGATAGATAGATAGATAGATAGATAGATAGATAGATAGATAGATAGATAGATAGATAGATAGATAGATAAAGAAAGATAGATAATAGGGAGAGAGAAAGAAAGAAAGGTGAAGAGAGTGAGAGAGAGAGAGAGAGAGAGAGAGAGAGAGTTGAGTTGAGTTGAGTTGAGGTGCACTTTCTATAGCGTGGTCAATTACCCCGGAGGATCCCGACACGCTGGAGAGAAGGGAATGAAGGGCATCCCTACATCAGTGTACAGTGTACTCACTGACTGGATGGGACTGACTGGATGGATGGATATCAGACTCCATCTTTCCTTTCTGTTTGGCTTTAGTTTAAATATTCCCGCCCACATCCCTTGGGCAGCAGAACAGTGTCTGTCTGGGAGAGCGGGACAGACACAGGACGAGAGGAGGGAGAGGAGCAGCTCCTCTCCCTCCTCTCACTGGTTGTGCAGGCAGCAAGGGGAGGGGTAAAATGTCAGAGCTGATCTCAAGTTCAACTTTCTCTATCTGGCCCAGCTCATCTATATCTGGTGTTGGTGGCGGGTAAACTGGGCTATTAGGTAAACTGGATGTCCCCTCTTGGCCTGCAATCCCTTGGTACACCCCTGGGGAGACAAGACATGCGGACCATTCGTGGGCCATCGGCGGCCCGCGGGCCACCGCGGCCCACAGGGCATTTGCCCGGTATGCCATATGGCCAGTCCGGGCCTATTATACACTCCTCTCCAGAGGCGGCTCTAGGCTTGGTGAGGCCTTAGGCAAACCTTAGATATGAGGCCCCACTAACTCCCATAATGGGAAAAATAATTCAAGCGTTAACAATTAACGGTAAAAATTGCATATATAAAGAGCCTTAAATCCTATGAACTATGGGACTCTGGTCACCATAGAGCACCTTCCCCAGAGTGAATGCACTAGGGTCAGGGGGGCGGGGGGCTTACTTATACAACAGTGAACCTTTATATCAGAGCCTCCTTACATTACTGTATTCTCTGCCCCCTACATCAGAGATGGTCAGAGACTGCATACATACTAAAGGAGATTGTCAGAGACTGCATACACGATACAATAAATGGTCAGAGACTGCATACACGATACAATAAATGGTCAGAGACTGCATACACGATACAATAAATGGTCAGAGACTGCATACACGATACAAGATACGGTCAGAGAGTGTGTGGACATGATACAGGAGATGGTCAGAGACTGCATACAAGATACAGGAGATGGTCAGAGTCTGCATATATGATACAGGAGATGGTCAGAGATTGCATACATGATACAAGAGATGGTCAGAGATTGCATACGTTCTACAGGAGATGATCAGAGACTGCATACATGATACAAGAGATAGTCAGAGACTGCATACATGACACAGGAGATGGTCAGAGACTGCATACATGACACAGGAGATGGTCAGAGACTGCATATGTGGTACAAGAGATGGTCAGAGACTGCAGACATGGTACAGGAGATGGTCAGACTGCATACATACTACAGGAGATGGTCAGAGACTGCAGACATGGTACAGGAGATGGTCAGACTGCATACATACTACAGGAGATGGTCAGAGACTGCATACATACCACAGGAGATGGTCAGAGACTGCATATGTGGTACAAGAGTTGGTCAGAGACTGCAGACATGGTACAGGAGATGATCAGAGACTGCAGACATGGTACAATAGATGGTCAGAGACTGCGTACATGGTACAAGAGATGGTCAGAGACTGCGTACATGGTACAAGAGATGGTCAGAGACTGCAGATATACTACAGGAGATGGTCAGAGACTGCAGATATACTACAGGAGATGGTCAGAGACTGCATATGTGGTACCAGAGATGGTCAGAGACTACAGACATGGTACCAGAGATGGTCAGAGACTGCAGACATGGTACAAGAGATGGTCAGAGCCTGCAGACATGGTACACGAGATGGTCAGAGACTGCAGACATGATACAGGAGATGGTCATAGACTGCATACATGGTACAAGAGATGGTCAGAGACTGCAGACAATGACATGGTACAAGAGATGGCCAGAGACTGCAGACATGGTACAAGAGATGGTCAGAGACTGCAGGCATGGTACAAGAGGTGGTCAGAGACTGCATACGTGGTACAAGAGATGGTCAGAGACTGCATACATGATACAGGAGATGGTCAGAGACTGCATACATGATACAAGACATTGTCAGAGACTGCAGACATACTACTGGAGATGGTCAGAGACTGCACACATACTACTGGAGATGGTCAGAGACTGCACACATACTACTGAAGATGGTCAGAGACTGCACACATACTACTGAAGATGGTCAGAGACTGCACACATACTACTGAAGATGGTCAGAGACTGCAGACATGGTACAATAGATGGTCAGAGACTGCAGACATGGTACAAGAGATGGTCAGAGACTGCGTACGTGGTACAAGAGATGGTCAGAGACTGCAGATATACTACAGGAGATGGTCAGAGACTGCATACATGATAAAAGAGACGGTCAGAGAGTGTGCAGACATGATACAGGAGATGGTCTGAGACTGCAGATATGGTACAAGAGATGGTCAGAGACTGCAGACATGGTACAAGAGATGGTCAGATAATGCAGACATGGTACAAGAGATGGTCAGAGACTGCAGACATGGTACAAGAGATGGTCAGACTGCATATATACTATAGGAGATGGTCAGAGACTGTAGACATGGTACAAGAGATGGTCAGAGACTGCATACATGGTACAGGAGATGGTCAGAGACTGCAGACATGGTACAAGAGATGGTCAGAGACTGCAGACATGGTACAAGAGATGGTCAGAGACTGCAGACATGGTACAAGAGATGGTCAGAGACTGCAGACATGGTACAAGAGATGGTCAGAGACTGCAGACATGGTACAAGAGATGGTCAGAGACTGCAGGCATGGTACAAGAGATAATCAAAGACTGCAGACATGATACAAGAGATGGTCAGAGACTGCAGGCATGGTACAAGAGGTGGTCAGAGACTGCATACGTGGTACAAAAGATGGTCAGAGACTGCATACGTGGTACAAAAGATGGTCAGAGACTGCATACGTGGTACAAAAGATGGTCAGAGACTGCATACATGATACTGGAGATGGTCAGAGACTGCATACTTGATACAAGACATTGTCAGAGAGTGCAGACATACTACTGGAGATGGTCAGAGACTGCACACATACTACTGGAGATGGTCAGAGACTGCACACATACTACTGGAGATGGTCAGAGACTGCACACATACTACTGGAGATGGTCAGAGACTGCACACATACTACTGGAGATGGTCAGAGACTGCACACATACTACTGGAGATGGTCAGATAGAAGGATGCGCTCTGGCGTGTTTGCACAGCCCACGTGCAGAGCCCCCCGGGAAGTTGGCACTGTGCTGTGCTAATCACAGGCAGCGAAACATTTCCCGATCTCTGCAGCTGCGCACCGGGAGAATGTCTCACTGCCTGTGATTAGCGCAATGCTGACTTCCTGGTGGGCTCTGCACATGGGCTGTGTGAAAATGCAGGAACTCATCCTTAGTCAAAGACTGCAGACATGTGCGGACATAATTGGGCTGAAATTGCACAGAACGCACAGCGTGTTCCTGTGTTTTTCAGTGTGAAGCTGGACCTGTGACCTGGAACCCACACTTGCTAACTTGCCTGGAAAGGGGGCATTAATATGGGCACCTGGAGCAATTTGGCACATCTCTTTGGGGGGGGGGGGGATATGTGCTAAGGGGGTGAATTTCATATCCAAGCCCCCTTGCAGCAAACGTCATAAAGTGCCCCCTAGAACAAAATTACTCAAAGTAAACTGTAAACCGTAGGCATTAACCCTCCCCTCTCTCTCTGGAAGGCTCACTTACTTTGCATCAGGACATGATGTGTCATAGATTGTCAGACGAGCAGCTTTTCTCTGCAGCGTGATGAGCGTCCTTCCCCTCCCCCCTCCTCCTCTGTGTACACAGGAAACATCACACAGCACGAGAAGGAGGGGGCAGGCTCAGCTCACTCTGTCTGCACTGTGTGTGTCAGGAGTCAGGGCCAGGCAGCCGGGGACTGCAGGGAGAGATGTCGGCAGACTCGGCTCTCTCTGCCATAACAAGTGGAGCTTGCGGCCGCGTGGGGGAACGAAAATAGCCGGGAAAGGGTGAGGCATGGGCAAATTAGGCGGCCGCACGGGGCCCCTGACTTTGCGAGGCCTCTGACTTTGCGGGGCCTAAGGCAGCTGCCTAATTTGCCTAATTAGAGAGCCGCCTCTGCTCCTCTCCTGTACATAGTGCCTGCTGTCATACACTTCTCTCTTGTACATAGTGCCCACTATTGCGCACTCTACATTCCTCTCACGTACATACTGCTCACTGTCATACCCTCCACACTCCTCTCCTATACATAGTGCCCACTCTCCACACTCCTCTCCTATACATAGTGCCCCCTATCGCACTCTCCACACTTCTCTTCTATACATAGGGCCCACTGTGATACCCTCCACACGTCTCTCCTGTACATACTGTCCACTGTCATATCCTCCACACTCTTCTCCTGTACCTACTGCTTACCGTCTTACCCTCCACACTCATTTAATGTACATACTGCTCAGTATCATACCGTCTACACTCCTCTCCTTTACATACTGCTCACTGTCATACCCTCCACACTCCTCTCCTGTACATACTGCTCACTGTCATACCCTGCACACTACTCTACTGTACATACTGTAACCCAACCTTACCCTTTTTGGGGTTAGAGCTCACTCTACCAGGGGTGTTGGAACCTCTTGGGCTTTTTGCCATCAGGTGTCAGTGACGCAGATTTGCAAGGCTGCTACTTGGTCTTCGGTACATATGTTCACAAGATTTTATCAGGTGGATATTAAGGTAGCAGAGGACTCTGCTTTTTGCATAGTGTCTTGCGGGCTGCTGTATAAATCTGATGGTGTTTTCATACAATGTGTCTCCCTCCCCTCAAGGCTATTGCTCTGGGACGTCCCAAGTAGCAATTTATATGGCTGCTCTGTGTCCCGTGATGTACGAGAAAGAAAATTATATTTTTTCTTCATACTTACATGTAAAATCCATTTCTTTGAGTACATCACGGGACACAGTCCCCTCCCCTCTCTTTTTGGGAGTTCATTGCTTGCTACAAAACTAGAGTACTTCCTGTAGGTAAGGGGTTATATAGGGGATCACTTCCTGTGTCTGGTTATTCTACCAGTGTCCATTCACCTATAGGTGAAGCATAACCCAAGTAGTAATGTATATGGCTGCTCTGTGTCCTGTGATGTACTCAAAGAAAATGGATTTTTACAGGTAAGTATAAAGAAAAAAATCAAATTTTCCACTGCTATAACCTACCCTTTTTTTCACTGCACATTGTTACTTTCTCCCTATCTCTTTCTATCCTCCATAGTACGATGATTTCCATCTACTTAGATTCAGATGCACAAACAAACTGAAAAATACAGAAAAATAAACCATTGTAGTCACTCTGTGCCGATCAAATGCAGCCACTGTGCTATCAAATGCAGCCACTGTGCCATCAAATGAAGCCACTGTGCCCCATCAAATGCAGCCACTGTGCCCCATCAAATGCAGCCACTGTGCCCCATCAAATGCAGCCACTGTGCCCCATCAAATGCAGCCACTGTGCCCCATCAAATGCAGCCACTGTGCCCCATCAAATGCAGCCACTGTGTCCCATCAAATGCAGCCACTGTGCCCCATCAAATGGAGCCACTGTGTCCCATCAAATGCAGCCACTGTGCCCCATCAAATGCAGCCACTGTGCCCCATCAAATGCAGCCACTGTGCTATCAAATGCAGCCACTGTGCTATCAATTGCAGCCACTGTGCTATCAACTGCAGCCATTGTGCCCATGAAATGCAACCACTGTGCCTCATAAACTGCAGCCACTGTGCCCCATAAACTGCAGCCACTGTGCTCCATCAAATGTAGCCACTGTGCCCCATCAAATGTAGTCACTATGCCCCATCAAATGCAGCCACTGTGCCCCATCAAATGCAGCC
Source organism: Rana kukunoris (assembly GCA_029574335.1). NCBI lineage: Eukaryota > Metazoa > Chordata > Amphibia > Anura > Ranidae > Rana > Rana kukunoris. The sequence goes on along the minus strand of CM056049.1, from coordinate 67,926,320 downwards.
ACTATCATCACACAACTGGATGGGATCGAGACACAGTGCTCTGTGTTCCGAGACCACCCTTTTTTGAAGCCTATTAGAGCCTCTTATCAGGTGCTTCAAAAAATGATTTATAGTCTGGCACCCTGATATATGGATCAGGGGGCCAGACGCATGGATAGGGGTGATGGTGCCCCGGTTTGCCCTCTATGGATTGGCCACCACTGCTATTCACACCTGAGTATAACACCTTTGATCTATCTGTATTTGAATTTTGTTTTGGTGTACTATGTATGTGTTGAAGCACCTGGTATACCGCTTCCACTAAATAAAGAATTTAGAATAGAAAATTTGAATAAAGAATAAAGAGGGGTAGGGAGAAGCAGCACAAGCAGCCAATCAGGTGTGATGCAGTGCACAAAACACGATAAGAGCTGGGAGAGTAGAGACAGAAAGATGAGCTTTTCAGTGTGTTGCTTCTTCTTTCACTGTCCAGTCACAGATGAAGAACAGGACCTTTCCTCTCCCAGGCATGACTGTAATGTATGGCCGGGCTTTGTGTATCTCAGTACAAGATGGACATTATTACAAACTCTTTGGCAGGCAGGACAGTGTCCGTATATTCAGCTGTTTACCAGAAGTTCAGCTTTATCAAATCAATGTAATACATAATATCCTTGTAATGTATTGTAAACAGTTTAAAACCAGAAGAAACTGTAAAGTAAATGTTTGCTTACATTGGCAGAATTCATCGTAGGAGGACCAACTGGAGTCCTGATAGCAAGTAATATAATTTTTAGTTCCTGGAGCTCGTATAAATCCAGGCTGGCAATCATACTTCACAGTGGATCCTACAGCAAAATTCATTTGATCTGCAAACTCTAGTTTTAGTTTTCCAAAGGGAATCTCTCGAGGTAGTCCACAATCACCTGTAAATAAAACACAAATACTTTTTTTTTACAATGTCATAAAACATCTCTATGATACTTACCTCCTGTTTGGTGATATCCTTCCAGAAAATTTGGCAAATAGTTCCAGGTAACATGGGTCAGATACTTTGATAGCATTAGGTCTTATGAACATATATATTTTGTTGGGATTCTGGAAGAAAAGGTACAACAGTATCCCTCAATGCCCCGTTATGTTGCTCCAGGTGGCACATGCTGCTCGAGGTGCTTTTTGGGTTGCACGAATGCTCATCAGACTCAATCCTGGGACTACAATAAAATTGTGACCACTGCACACTGTTAAGGCACACCAATGGCCCTTTATGGTTAAGCCTCAAACTGTGTGAAATGCGAAAGATCATTCCCTCTGTACAGAACCCTGTGTTGATTGTTTAGCAGGTCCCTGCTATGAATCATTGGCTGGGACCTGCTGCCAGACTCCCGCTGTGTACAATCACAGCTGGTGTAGGTGGCAGGGCTGATTTTAAAAATCATAGGGTCCCATAAATCCTACCTGGCAGGGCCCTTCCAACCAAATATAGTCCAAATATAATCAAAATCTGAAAAAAACTCAAAGGGGGTGGGATTTTTAAGGCAACACATTTTTAACTAAAGAATTCATTAAAAAAAATTGTAAATTTATTACACGTTATAAATAGAAAATACCAACAATAAGCAATAAAACAAAGACATGTTTAAAAGGTTGTATGACAAAATGATACTGTCCGTCAAGCAATGCCCGTCACCAAAGGGCTGATGGCACATAAGACGGATGATCCGACGCGTTTCGAATGTCTAGCATTCTTCTTCAGGGTAATTTACAGTATCAAAATCTAAAACAAAAAAATACAGATAAATACATATTGAAATATTCCAGAAAAATATCCATCATCATCCCACATCCCCAGATGTAGATATAATAACGACTCACTTTTCCTCAAAAGGTATGTACCCAGTATCTCAGGGTGTGCCACTCACAGTACTCCAAAGTGGAGATATTAACTTTTTACACCACGCATTCAGTAGCTTCCCATCCCTACAACCGATAGGGGGGCAGAATAGAAAAAATTCCATGAAATGGCGTCTAAAATTACCTCATCATATCACTATAATGGGAGAGAAAATGAATACATTTTCCAAAAAGAGGATTAATATAGATAAATAGACCACCAAAAGAGAGAGACAAAAAACTCTTAACTAGATATCCAAAAGTAAAAAACTCACCATATATTGATGCAAGGAATCCAAAAAAGAAAGGAAAGATATCCTTAAAGCCAGGTCTATAAGCCCAAATTGGAACAAAGTTTAAAGGAGAGAAAGGAATGGCAGATGCTGTTGAAAATAGAGGGAACACCTATTGTGTGACCTCTAAAAGCCTCCTAATTCTCCCACAGATTGAGGGAGAATGACACAGAAATACCCCCCTTGGCGTCCTTAAATACTCACCATGTCCTCGTTCCAGGTGAGAGTGATTCATCCCCTCTGTCTGGTCGTGGCGCTCAGTGTATTGTGCTACACGGCAGGGCCAGTGACACGCCGCATCATTAAGACACAACGTGCATAGAAAGCCGTCATTGGACGGCTTCCGCGAATGTCATTTCTGGAACCGGAAATTCCGTCGCGGCCATCTTGCTCCTGGGCAATCACCACATCGGAGAGCTGGCAGCCACTTAAATAGAGGAACCGCCGGGTCACCGTGCAGATGTAAATCTGAGAAAACCCAGGAGCAAGGAAGGATGTAAATGCGGCTCGAAATCAATACAAATGGGGAAAAAGGCATACCGCTAGGTCTGCGGCGGTCATCTCCGGAACCGGAAACTCCGACGCGCCCATCTTGCTCATGGGCTTTGCCATATCTGAGTAGGGATGAGCCGAACCCCCCCGAACATTTAGAACCCCATTGAAGTCTATGGGACTCAAACGTTCGAATTCAAAACGATAATTTTAAAGACCAATTTTCAAGTTATTGTTGGAAAACGTCTTTCAGAACCCGGGTCTTGCCCCAGGGAACATGTATCAATGGAAAAAAGTCTTAAAAACTGTAGTTTTTTCAGGAGCAGGACTCCTGAAAAAACTACAGTTTTTAAAACTTTATTCCCATTGATAGTAGTATCAATGGGAAAAAAAGTTTTAAAAACGGTCGTTTAGTTTCACTCGAATTTGCCGCAAAAGATCGTTTTTGTTTGAAATTCGACGAACGATCGAACGGACAATGTTCGAGTCAAACATACGTTCGTTTCGAACGCAAAGCTCATCCCTATATCTGAGACATGGCAGCTGCTCACATCGAGAAGCCACCATGTCGCAATACACCTAAGGAGGACAAAAACCCCACTAAAAAAGAGTCACTTGTGCCACAAAGTCCGTGGAAGTAGTTTTCAGACCGGAAACACCACCACGGTCATTTTACCTTTGGGCTTGGCTGCATCCGAGATCTGGCAATCCCTCACCCAGAGGAGCGCCAGACCAGGGTTGGAATGGACAAGCAGATAAGTCCAAAGGCAAGGGGAGGTCTATCATGTGGCATGTAACCCCCAAAGGAAAAAAACTTTTATACATGTCTATGCCTTATTGCTTATTGTTGGTGTTTTCTATTTATAACATCTTTGAGGTTTTTTCAGTTTTTGTTTAATTTCTTATTATGCCCCTAACAGAGGTCAAGCTGCCTTTTTTAGTACTATGATGAACACTCTTAGCCCTATGTTAGTAGGCACAGTAATTTTTGGGGGAGATTCAAACGCAGCATTCGATCAGGCTCTCGACAAACCCAAACCCCCAAAAACCAAATGATTTGTCAAACCAAAGAAAGCCACAAAATTGCCAGAATAATTTCGGCCCATTATCTTACTGATACTTGGAGGGAATTAAATCCTTCTAAAAGGGACTTCACGCATTACTAATATTCATAACAATACTTATGCTAGAATAGACCATATTCTTGCTCAATAGTAATGATATCTATCTGTTCTAACATTCTAGTTAGAAAACAGGGTCAATGGAAACTCAATGGGCCAGATTCAGGTAGATGGGCGAATCTTTAATTTGGAGTAACTTTTCTCATTTACGTTACTCCGCCGAAACTTTAGGAGCAAGTACTGTATTCACAAAGCACTTGCTCCTAAAGTTGCGGCGGCGTAGCGAAAATGAGCCAGCGGAATTCGAATTGGGCGGGTAGGGGGCGTGTATTATTATAACTAGGCGCGATCCCGCGGTGAACGTACTGCGCATGCGTCGACTGTCAGTGCGCATGCTCCAAATTCTGCCAGTGAACGTCAATGACGTCAATCCCCATTCACGGACGTTTTACGCAAACGACTCGAATTTTTTTTATCAACGCGATGACGACGGCCATACTTAACATAGGATACTCCACTAGGGGGCTGCTTTATCTTTACGCCGCGTATCTCTTACGGAAACGTCGGAAAGTCACTGCGTCGGGCCCGAATACGATCGTGAATTGCCGATTCTCGCTGATTACCTTATTCTCTGCGTTAATCAGCGGGAACGCCCCGCGCGCCATTTTTAAAATTGCAGTTCCGATACGATGGCGAAATACAATTACGCCGCTCGTATAGGAACTCCAACCCGGCGTTTCTTGTTTTCTGACTACAGAAAACAGAAACGCCGGCTCAAAGTGAGAGTTAGGCTGGAGTATCACTCCAGAGTAACTCTACCTGAATCTGGCCCAATGAGTCCATTCTGTCAAGTCCGGCTTCAATTGGAACAATAAATAAGGCACTTAAGGAATATTTTTCTCTCAATGACACAGGTTATATCTCAGTCAAAGTGCTTTGGGCTGCCCATAAGGCTTACATTCAAGGTAAAATTATCCAAATTTCTACCCAAACCAAATGGGATTGGGTAGAGCGCTTGGAAACGGAATATGAAGCCCTACAATCTAGTCATAAAAGGGATCCAACCAAGGTTCGCATAGTCCTAATAGAAATCTTGCTCTCACTACACAAGCAGAAAAGTCAATTCAATGGAGTGGTAATAAATTCTATACACACGCAAACAAAATGGGATTTTTACTTGCTGCGAAACTCTCTCCCAGAATCAGAACTCTATACTATGCCTAAAATCAGGATATCGGGTCAACCCCCTACAGCCAATCCGGTCAAAATCCTAAAGGCATTCCATGATTTCTACTCTGACCTGTATAATTCTCCTTCTCAACCTGACAAAAACTCAATAGCTAGGTATTTGGATGACCTCCCCATCCCAACTCCAAACACCACACACAAAAATTTACTTGCATCTGCTTTTACGGTGGAGGAGGTTAGGGTGGTCGTTAGAGGCTTTAAAAAACGGCCAGCTCCGGGCCTTGACGGATTATCTATCCCCTATTATAAGGCCTTTGTAGACATCTTAGCACCCTATTTTACCAATTTTTAACACTAAAACACAGGGAGTTCCCTTGGACATGCACCTTAACACAGCATATATCACGGTTATCCCTAAGGAAGTTAATAACTATTGCCCTATTTCCCTAATAAATAATGATATAAAAATAATGACAAAAATAACGGCCAATCGTTTGGCATCTTTTATCAATATCTACATTCATAAGAACCAAGTGGGCTTCATCCCAGGCAGACAAGGCCCAGATCAAATAAGAAGAGCATTTAATTTAGTTTCAATACTACAGTCAAAGTGGGAAGGAGGAACGAGAAAGCAGGGACTCCTCTTGTCTTTGGATTTACAAAAGGCCTTTGACACAGTGTCTTGGCCATACATATTCACCCTTATAGAACTTTGGAGTTTCGGAGAATGATTTACAGGTCTTCTACATTCCCTCTACTCTCATCCGAAGGCACTAATTCATTTACAAGGCTACTATTCTAAATCAATTAACATAACACGAGGCACTAGGCAAGGGTGTCCACTTTTACCTCTCATTTTTGCAATAGCCATAGAAACTCTGGCACTAGCTATCCGACAAAACCCAAACATTAAAAGAATAACTTGTGGAGTCCTAACTCACAAATGCGGACTCTTTGCTGATGATATACTCCAATTTGTAACCTCTCCATTGATCTCCCTTCCCAATATCTTTCAAGTCCTACACAACTTTTCTAAGATTTCGGGCCTTAAAGTCAATTATACAAAATCACAAGCCCTTAACGTCTCGCTCCCTCTCTCTGAGGTTTCCTTATTAAAGCAATCATTTAAATTTGAATGGAATGACACCTCAATCAAATATTTTGGTATTACATTAACAGCCCGTATTGAAACTCTATATACACACACAATTATCCCCCACTGTTCAAGAAATTAAGAAGTGACCTTTTATCCTGGTCCAAATATGAGTTATCCTGGCTGGGTAGAATCAACTCGATCAAAATAACATTACTATGAAAAGAAATAGATCCGCGCCAATAGTATATAAGGTGGACTACACCTTATTCAGTGGAAGATATAATATAATATATATATATATATTCTAGTAATAAGCTGCTCCTCGGTTGTATAGTGGGTGACTATAAAATGTGAAAAATAAAGAACGATAGAGGGCGCTAATAAAGCTATATGTTACACCTGACTATCATTAAGTGGAACATATTGGGGGTATGTGAGAATAGACAATATACTCCTAAGAAACAAGCAGTTGCTAGTATGAATAGCGAATACAACAACAGAACGAATAAAACCAATAATTCGCCTAGGTGAAATAATACAAAAATTGACTCTAGTGTAGTAATTAACAAACATAGATTAGTCCAACCGCTAGACAATATGTGCAGAAATCTTCTTTGTGCAAAGTGCAATCTTGGTTGTGCAAAGTCTGTAAACAGATCTGTGACTGAATTTTAGGAAGTTGGTTCTTGAATGTGAGAGATTCCTTCACCAATGTAATCAGTGCTCCACCCAAAGTGCTGAAGAGATACTAGATTCTTACCAGATAGCAAGACCTCTTTTTTACAAGTAGGTCAGATGGACAGAACAGGATAAGTGCCTGTTACACTTGGGGCATGCTGGATCACGATGGGCCCAAAGTAGCAATATGTACGCTCATATATGGACAGAAAAATAGGAAAAAATCATGGTGCAATACCGTTTATTAAAATATATAAAATTATGCACACAAACAGCCAAATGGCCTCTTACTCTGGCTGGTGCCTGCCTGGCCCTGGACTGTAGCGTGTCAATGCTCTCCACTAGGGTGTCTCACCGATAGCTCTGAGTGTGGCAGAAAGTCAGGGTTAGGTAGGCTTTCGTTGGGTTTGTATGGCGTGCAGGAAACCAGATGGAGCCGCCGACATATGTTTCGTACGTGTGTACGTCTTCAGGGGGGCGTGTCTGGCCGCTGGGGATTGTGGGATTTGTAGGCTGGGATGGGCACGGAGAGACGCGTGTGTCCGGAACGGAGCGTGACTACGCTGGCAATCTCAGAGCCACGCCAGTGCACATACACATTGCCGGCCTACTTTCAAAAAACATTCAAATACATAAATTAAAAAAATTAAATAACATTTAACTCAAACAATGGTAACTGACTTTACGCTACATGTCAGTTTACCATTATTGATCTAACTTCTGGTTTGATGGTAAAGGTACACGGTACACAGAAGTTGAATAATAAATTAAAATAAAAATTAAAATAAAATGCGCTATTTGTTGCTCAAAATATTTAAAGTAAATATTACTAATAGACGTGGTATATTTATATTGGTTCTATATGGGACTTTTGCATGGACTTAATACAAATAGTATCAATATATAGATGAAAGAATTGATTGGGGAAAGTTCTTTTTTTTTTACCTTAAGGTGACATCTAGTGGTCAACCATAATTTCTAATATATTTGCATATACTAGAAATTCATTTTTATCCAGCTGGAAGAAAATTATAAGAATAGGAGAGAATGATTGGCTTACTATATCCTTGGGTTGGCTGATGTATAACTATACCCTGTGTCCATCTGACCTACTTGTAAAAAAGAGAGGTCTTGCTATCTGGTAAGAATCTAGTATCTCTTCAGCACTTTGGGTGGAGCACTGATTACATTGGTGAAGGAATCTCTCACATTCAAGAACCAACTTCCTAAAATTCAGTCACAGATCTGTTTACAGACTTTGCACAACCAAGATTGCACTTTGCACAAAGAAGATTTCTGCACATATTGTCTAGCAGTTGGACTAATCTATGTTTGTTAATTACTACACTAGAGTCAATTTTTGTATTATTTCACCTAGGCGAATTATTGGTTTTATTCATTCTGTTGTTGTATTCGCTATTCATACTAGCAATTGCTTGTTTCTTAGGAGTATATTGTCTATTCTCACATACCCCCAATATGTTCCACTTAATGATAGTCAGGTGTAACATATAAAATAACATTACTCCCTAGAATTTTATATAACTTTAGGTCGCTCCCTATCCCCATCCAAAAAATCCATTTGAAAAAACTTCAGAGTAAAATACTCAAGTACACTTGGGGCTCATCTGGATATCGAATACCCCAAAACACCCTTTTCCTCCATAGGAATAAGGTAAACCTAGGTCTCCCTGAACTACATAAATATTATCTTGCAACTAGACTGGCACAGTTATCTACGAACTACTCCAAATCAGAAGAACTGGACTGGCTGAACATTGAAAGACAGGCTGCACCGCATTTTTCTCTAAACTATCTTTTATGGTGTCTACCCAAAAAAAACCCTCCCATACTGGCCCCATCCCTATCACAATCCTTTGCGCTCTGGAATAGCCTTAGAAATCCTTCAGCCCTTGTTTCTGTTGAAGTCCACTTGCAAATCTGTTGGGGAACCCGGATTTTCCCCCTGGTTTGGATTTAGAAGCATTTAAGTGGTAGGTGGACAAGGGACTATACAGTATAGCAGGGGTCGTCAACCCCTGGGCTGCGGCTCACTACCGGCCCGTAGCGCCTGTGCAGCCGGGCTGCAGCGGACAGGTGGATCAGACAGGTGGGCGGGCGGGCAGCCGGGCGGATGAGAGAAGCGCACCCTCACTCTTTGCCCACTTGCTGGTCCTACGCTCACATCTGCTCACTCTCCCCCACCCTACCTACCTCCCTTGATTGGTCGCTTTCTGATCTAGGGGCGGGATTGGCTGGTGTCGCGTCTCCATGACGACGTCGGCAACGATCCCCTTGCTACGATGTGTGCGCACGGCCCGCTACAGGCCTTCCTGCACATCCACGTCAGACGCCTTGAGCGTGGCTGGTTGCTAGGTTACCGCTTACGAATACCGCTCACCCTGCACTGGCGCCATCCAATCGGGAAAACACATATATCTCCCATGGCAGCTGGATCGTGTCACTTTGCGACTGATAACAGGCACTGGCAGGTGACAATGGCATTCCTCATTAGGTGACTTTGGCATGTGACGTGGCAAGTGACATTTCTCATCTGGTGGCCTTGAAAGGTGATGTGGCAAGTGGCATTCCTCATCTGGTGGCACAGGCAGGTGACGTGGCATTCCTCATCTGGTGGCACTGGCAGGTGATGTGGCAAGTGGCATTCCTCATCTGGTGGCACAGGCAGGTGGTGTGGCATTCCTCATCTGGTGGCACTGGCAGGTGATGTGGCAAGTGACATTCCTCATCTGGTGGCAAGCGACGTGTTAAGTGACACGCTCATGGCTCCCACTGATTCTGCATTATGTGAGTTGAACTATTTAATTTATATTACAATGTAATATAAGAAATAATGTTCTTCAATCATTCTGACACCATACCAACCATGGTGCCGTGATGATTGAAGCGCCAACAGCATAACACCAGCTATTGCCCCGATAAATTGCCTGCAAAAAAATCGCTTACCCCCCGCATGTGCGTACACCCCCCCCCCCCCTGCCGGGCCTTGGCACAATTTTCTTCCATGCAGCCGGTCCCCGCTGCCAAAAAGGTTGGAGACCACTGCAGTATAGGACAGTTCTTCTACTCCACTGTGTTAAAACTTTGGAACTCCCTGATTCAGAAAGACTTTGTTTTGATCAAATCTCACAATTTTACAACTAGTCTGGAAGGAAAAAACACCCCCCCCCAAATTCACAAAATATGAGCAATGTTGTGACCAGGCTGGGGGGCAAAGGGGAGGTATATCCGTAATATATTCGTGCCTCACTCACACTACAGTGAAATCCTTATATATGGAGGAATGGGAAAATGAGCTTCAAAATAGATCGGACTTAGACATCTGGCATATAGTCTTCAAGGGAATTCTAAATGTCTCACTGATGGAGGCTAAAATCAAGGTTATAACCAGGTGGTATTTAACCCCCTCTAAACTTGCATCTATATACCCTACAGCTGATCTGACCTGTTTCAAGGGATGCAAACTTTAAGTCCTCGTACACATGATAGGTTAGCCAGAGGACAACAGTCTGATGGACCGTTTTCATCGGTCAAAACTGATTGTGTATGGGCCCCATAGGTTATTTAACCTTAGGTTAAAAAAAGCCAACTTGCTTTAAAATTAATCTATGGATTTCTAACCCATAGGTCAAAATAGATCGTTAGTAGGCACGACCATCGGTTAAAAATCCACGCATGATCAGAATCAAGTCGACGCATGCTTGAAAGCATTGAACTTTATTTTTTTCAGCACATCGTTGTGTTTTAAGTCACCGCCTTCTGATACGATTGTTTAACTGATGGTGTGTAGGTACATCAGACCATCAGTCAGCTTCATCGGTTAACCTATGACAAGGGTCCTTCAGACCGTTCTCATCAGATGGACTGATCGTGTGTACAAGGCTTTAGGGTCAATGACCCATATCTGGTGGGAATGTCTTTTGGGGCAAAATCTTCTCTATGATTTCCACGGTCACTTGTTGCCAGGTTTCTAGGTCTCTTTCAATAGCTCTCTTAAATGCCCACATACCTTAAAGCGGAGCTCCACCCGCATTTTTTTTTTTTTCAAAGTCGGCAGCTACTAACAGTGTAGCTGCTGACTTTGAATAAGGACACTTACCTGTCTTAGGCGCCCGCGCTGACGGCCCCCGCCGATGCCGATCCTCGATCCCGGCACCGCCATCCACAGTCAGGGAAACAGGCAGTGAAGCCGTGCGGCTTCACTGCCCGTTTCCTACTGCGCATGTGCGAGCGACGCGGCGCTTTGTGAATGGTCCGGCTGCTTTCTGGGATACACACAGTTCCCAGAATGCAGCGCGGCCCATTCACAAGAAGACACCCAGAAGAGGAGGAGGAAGAAAACAGCACCGCGGATCGTGAGGGCAGATTCGGGACTTCCGCATAGCAACAGCCTATTTAGGGTGAGTATTTATTAATTTTTTTTCCATTTCATTTTTATTTATTTTTTTCAGATTTTAAAAAAATATATATATATCAGGGTGGAGCTCCGCTTTAAATGCCAAAAACTACACAAGAACAAATCCATTTTATTCTCACAGGAGCCAAGCTTACAATTGCCAAAGCCTGGAAGGAACCATAACCTTCATTCTTGGAAGCCCAAAAAAATATATCTTGGATAATGACTCAAGAAAAGCTAGCTAGTATTCTAACTGATACTGTTCCGAAATTTGAAAACCTTTGGGAACCTTGAGCTAGATATATAGGAATTTCTCTTACCCAGGGTGTTCCTCCGGTTCCTACATAACTATAAGTTAGGCACGTTTCCTATCTTCCCCCCTTCCTAACCCTTCTTTCCCTTTTCTCTCATATTTTTTCCCTCTTCTTTTTATTTTTTCCCTCCTATAGGGATTTGTGGTGATGTTTTGAGGGAGACCTATCTCCCTTTTTTTTTTTACTTTCTGATTATACATAGAAATTATAGATAAAATATTTTCTTTCATAGATAATAAGGCAGATCTCTTTTAGCCTGGCTATTCCTGGGATCTTTAACTAAAACTGCAAGTATGGTGAGAGGTTTCGTTCCCCTGGTGCAGTTAGCTCCTGATAAGGGGCACCAGGAGGACAGAAATGTCTTTGTTTATCAGTTGGCCTATATGGGAGAAACTTCTCTTATTTAAATTCTTCATATTAATTATTTAACATTCTAAAACCACATCTATCGTTTTAATGATATGTCTTTATTTATTTATCTACATAATAATAGTATTTATTCTAAGAGGTCATCTACCATTTTTTTTTCATAACGAGATGCACCGTAATGTACTGAATTGTAATATTTCTTTTCTGAAAATAAAATATTTTGAAAGAGAAAAAATAAATAAAAAATTTAAAATGTTTACCTTTTTTAAATTATTTTATTTAATTTTTTTTACAAATTATTTAATACAATGTTAATTTTTTTTTTTCACAGGGCAGGAAAGTCAACAGTGCTACAGGAAGGGTGGGGCTCAGCACAGTGATAGGGGGGCACATTGGTGGGGATAAGAAGTAGGCAGAACAGGGAGTGGGATTAGTATGGGGGAAGCAATTACAGGAACAATGCCCTGGGCCAGATTCACATACAATCTGCGGCGGCGTAGCGTAAGCCATTTACACTACGCCGCCGCAACTTAATGGAGCAAGTGCCGTATTCCCAAAGCACTTGCTCCGTAGTTTGCGGCGGCGTAGTGTAAATGGCCCTGCGTATCCCCGCGTAATTCAAAGGGGGCGGCTTGTATTTAAATTAAGCGCGCCCCCGCGTCGATCGAACTGCGCATGTGCCGGCCGGGAAAAAAGCCCAGTGCGCATGCTCCAGCTCACGTCGGAAAGCGTCGTTGAAACCGACATCAAAACGACGTGATCGTCACTTACGCAATGCCCTATTCGCGAACGACTTAGTAAAACGACGTAACCGACGGAAAAGGACGACGCTGACCCGACGCCATACTTAACATGGCAACAACGGAACTTCGTAAACCTGCCCCTCATATAGCAGGGGTAGGTTTACGCTTACGGAAACAACGTAAACGACGACGAGGCGGCGTAAAAACGTTCGGGAATCGGCGTATTAGGCTCATTTGCATAGGCAAATGAGAAAACACTGTAAAGGCCACCTAGCGGCGAGAAAAGTAATTACATCTACGATCCGACGGTGTAAGTGTTTTACACCTGTCGGATCTTCACTGTATCTATGCGTAAGTGATTCTAGGAATCACACGCATAGATACCCAGTAAAAAAAACAGAGATACGACAGTGTTTCCTGCGATACACCATCGTATCTCTTTTGAGAATCTGGCCCCCTGTGTCTGTGTTTCTCACTACAGCAGCTGAAAGCCGGCGGGATTAGAGATCTGGCTTTCATCTGCTACAGAGAGCAACACTGATTTCTCCTGCTGTTCCGGAACGCAAGCGTGCCCTAAACACAGAAACAGTCACTGGTGGAAGGAAAGAAAATCATTTGATTCCCCCATCAACTCAGTAAGTGTTGATGAGGGAATGTTTTCCACAGCACTTTTGTGCCCTGGCAGCAGGGAACCTCCCCGGCCAGGACTTGGGTAGAATAAGCCTGCCTATAGATGGATCGAATTTGATCCATCCTTGGCCCGTTAAATCCGGTCACACCCCACCCCGTATAAAGGAGATGAACAAAGGCAGACATATTTGATGTGCAACCTAGTTGTCAACCATGGCTTTTCCATATAGGAGTCAGTGTAGCCGCCCAGGGACAGGAAGTGTGTTATCTGCATAATTACCAAGTGAAAATAAAGGGGCCTGAAAAAGGAAAATGAATGCAGCCACTAATAAACTGTTTTTGGCTCAAGATGAAAGTTACAAAACCCCTCAGCACTTCATCTTCATGGATGACGTGGATTGATTGAATCATAGATCGCAGATCCACTTAGCACCTCACAAAAAGGCATTTCACTGTTTTTCCAACTTGACAGGTTTAAATGATTTTCAATTCTTAAAAAAAAAAAAATGGCAAACACTTTAAAGTTTGTTCGGAAAAGCCATGAAGTAAGAATTTGGGAAGCTGAGTCACCTAATGCTTGCTCTTCATATAAAACTCTGTGTAATTAGGATCAGGAAGGATTATTTTGAGTGGAACTAAGGCGTCACTTTCTTGTAACAGCATGTTAATCATATCTGATGGCATGATAATTAATTATCTTCAGTCTGTTATTACTCACAGTGAACAGCGCTGATGAAGGAGTAAAGTAGAATTAGCCAGAGTGCGGATGACAAACACGTTCTCTCCATTGTATAAAGGTGATCCTCAATCTATAAGAAAAGACAGAATTTATAATTCAGCTCTGGGCCAATTCTTAAAACCTCCAAACATTGCATATGTTTTTTTTTTTAGAAGAGGCCCTAGAGAATAAAATGGTGAGTGTTTCAATATTTTTTATCACACAGTGGCGGCTGGTGCAGAGACTCCAATCTGAGTCCTCTCCTCTACAGCGGCTTCCAGCTCCTCCCCTCCTCCTCCAAAGCATCCAATAGACTCGCCTGTCTTTTCAGCCAATCATATGACAGGTGTCAAAGCCCGCTTCCTGATTGGTTGGGAGGAGGATCAGTGTTACAACAGCAAATTTCCATTCACTGTGGAAGTCTATTAGAGCCTCTTGCTCTAATCAGAGCTTAAAAAAAAAACGCCCCTCCTCGTTGGAATTCATGTGCCCGTGTCCTGAAAGTGGCCGGACGCATGGATAGGGGAGGCAGCAATGGAAGGGGGGGGGGTGGTGCCCATGTGCCCTTAATGGACATGCTGCCCCTGATCACACAGTACACAATTCCTTCATATATAGAGAAAATTACACCTGAAAATCAGGAGCACATTGATCAAGTGCTTCATAGAGCAATTTATGCTTCTGGATCTTTTTTTCCCCATGACTTCAAAATTTACGGAAATTTTACATCTCTAATCCAGCTTACTTTAAAGTGGTTGTAAACAGTGGCGTCTCCAGCTTTCATATTTAGGGGGGGCACATGGGGGGACAGAGACAAAAGTAGGGGGGCCAACTATAGAATGCAATTATATATATATATATATATATATATATATATATATATATAAATAAAATCTCCTGGGGCCCTTTACTACGATCCCACAACGGGCCCTTTTACATGTTCTGCAGTGAGCTCCCTTCCTACTATACTGGGGCTCCCCAGGGTGGCAGAAAACAAGAGATATATGTCACCAGCACACCAAGAAAATATAAGAGTCCAAAGCAGTGGGAGAACTCTCAGGGTTGCAAAGGTTATCTTGCCACCGAGCCCTGGTGTTCTGCCACTGTGGGGTTCCCCAGCTGTCCTGTCCCTGCTATTGACAGCGATGGTCTGGCATCTGTCTCCTTGGCAGCGGCGGCAGTCCATTAGAACCTAGTGCTGGTGACATTATGGGTGCATGCAGGGGAAGGCTGGCACTATTGGTTATAGAGAGCTGAGCCCCCAGCTGGTCACCTAGCAGCAGAAATGCTGTATAACCTTCTCTGTTGACATGCTGATCGAGATGTGATCCAGGTAATGCTCCCAGTCAGATCTAATAAATACAGTATTTATTAGCATCAAGAGTACAACCACATATATATATATATATATATATATATATATATATATCAAACGTATGTTCCCCAGCCGTGTGGGCTCTATGCCTGTAAAGTGTGGGCTCTATGCCTGTAAAGTGTGGGCTTTGATCAATAAAATCTCTGATATTTAACACTAGGATTTGACTGGGAGCATCACCTGGATTGCATCATGATCAGCATGTCAGAGAAGGCTCCACTGCTGCTAAGCAACCTGCAGGGAGCTCAACTGTCTACAACCAATAGAGATGGGCTTGGGTGTGTTTGAAATCCCACATGCCCAATCCCGCCAGAAAGCCAACACTCCACAGTGCTAATCACAGGCAGTGAGACATTTCCTGATCTGTGCAGAGCTGCGGACCGGGAAATCTCTCACTGCCTGTGATTAGCGCTGTGCAGTGTGGGCTTCCTGGCAGGCTCTGGCATGTGGATTTTTGAACATGCCCAGCCCATATCTAACAACAAATTGTGCTGGCCCTCCTGTAACCAGCACTGGGTTCCAATGTGCTGCCGCCGCTGCCAAGGAAGCAGAGACCAGTGCTGTGAATAGCCGGGACAGGACAGCAACTCTGGTTATTCCAGCACTGGATTCCCCCATTCACCTATAATGTGTAGATGGGGGAATTGGATCATTTCTTTTTTTTTTTTTCATTCAACCTAATAGTTGAATGAAAAAAAGTGATCAATGTATGGGCTGCCTAAGAGCTAAGACCAGCCATAGAGTTTAAATCTCAGCTGGTTCAGCAGGAACTGGCTGAGATTTGAACCATTAATGAGCAGATTCTCTTATGATTATCACTAGTGGTTGCTGTATAGCCACTAGTGAGAATCACTGTTTGTCGGGGGAATACAATTGCTGGGCAGGAGGGATATTCCCGTCAGCACTGTCTGTGTTGATGGGGGAATCATGCAAGTTTCTTTCCTGCAATCTGTGGATGTAGGAAAGAAATTTGCACTGTATATTACCTGCCTAACTGAAAGTGAAAGTGTAACAGAATGGCCCGTGACACCCAGAGACTTTTGAAGGATGGGGAGTACTCGAGTGCCAGCATCACTAATGACTCTTGGGTCATCCTGTGCCCCTTTTGGGCATAGGGTGACTGAGAAATTATAAATTACATGGGATGGGACATTACTGATAATTCATGTTTTGCAGGATATCTTTAAATATTACAAGTTGGTAAAGTTTGACTCCGACAGGTCAATAGAGTGTTTTCATTCAATGTGGGGACACATGCTTTTGAGGTGTTAATTGAGTCTGCTCCTAGATATTCCATTGTGTGATGCTAATACTGTTTTGTGTCCATTGTCCTAATTAGGTCTGCTCCTAAGACCTGTTTATTGTGTATGCTAATGACACTGTTAAGATGTGAAATGTGACTTGTCAAGCTGTAGTAACTAACCCCTCTAAATGCGGAGCCAGACCGTCTGGCTAATGAGTAGTAATTAACTCATCGGAATGTCATTATCTAAAACAATGTGTATTAAGCCCCCCATTGTGTGATGTGTGGGTGGAGTGTGTCTTTGTCCCTGTGATTAACTGTAACATGCTTGTACTGTATATAAGAAAGCTAAGTTACCATTAAAGGATTCATTCATTCATTTTGGAACCAGTACCAGAGCTTGTGTTGTCTCGGTTATTCTGGGAAATGAAATGGGTCATGTCTGATGTCTGTCGGACTGTCGGATAAGCTGTCGTGGGGCGATGGAATGGAATATCGTAAACGGTGGTGACCGTTACAGAAAGTAAATTGTGAATGTCTTGAAAGAACAGGAGAGGGGAGGGAGACAGATGGGGGGGAGAAGGGATGGAGATAATGCAGTTCAGTGATTACAGTGTACTGCAGTCTGCAGTGCACACACTTACCCACGGTCCAGGCTAGAATCTCAGGCATCATTCACACACATGCTGCTGATTTTCATATTTCCTGAACACACATCCCCTCTCTTTAGATACAGCACACCGAGATAGTGTGGGCGGGACTGAAAGGAGGAGGAGGAGCTGTATTCCTCCCTGCTCGTATGTGAGGAGAGTGTGGCGAGGTGGCTGGACTCGCTGGGCTGTAAAAGAGTGTCATAGACTGACACTCGGCTCAGCTTGCAGTCACCACTCTCGGAATTTACAGGCTGGTTCTCCTGTCCTAAGGACGGGAGAAATCAGTCTGTTTTTTCAGTAACTGAGATGAAGGCTTGGGCCCCCCCCTCCCCCACAGTGCTCATGGAGTCCTTTCTGAAACTTACTCTTCTCCATGCCAATGAGGATGCAGGGGAAGGAGCAGATCGGACGGCTGTGGTTGTGTGAACGCTTGCATTATGCAGTGTCAGCGAGCAGAGGGAGGGGAGAGGAATGCCCCACAGAGCTGACTGGGGACGCTCTTCCTCTCAGGAGAGACTGTTACTCCAGGGGCGGCCCGAGGAAAAAAAAAAAAAAGCAAAAAAAACATCGGGTGCAGGCACACTGAGCGTGCCGCTACTAACAGCATAATGCCATTAGTGGCGGCTCCTGCGCGCATCGCTGCTCTGGCCAGTCACAGCGCCGGAGCAGTGATACCCGGAAGTCACTCCAGGTATCATGGCGGCGTCAGAGGAGGCGAACGAGGGCCGCTGGGGGGGATTCGATCTCAGGTAAGTAATTCATAATGAGCTAGTATGCTATGCATACTAGCTCTTTATGCCTTTGTCTTGCAGGTTGTCTTTTTTATTTTATTTTTGGGACGAGAGGATTTTCTTCTTCTTTAACACAAGAAGTTACATAGTTACATAGTTAGTCAGGTTGAAAAAAGACACAAGTCCATCCAGTTCAACCATAAAAAAATAAAAATAAACAAACAAAATAAAACACAGTACATCCCATACACCCAACTCCATACCCACAGTTGATCCAGAGGAAGGCAAAAAACCCCAGCAGAGCGATGATCCAATTTGCTACCGGAGGGGAAAAAATTCCTTCCTGATCCCCCAAGAGGCAATTGGATTTACCCCGGATCAACTTTACCTACAGAACTTAGTACTCGGTTATATTATGTGTATTTAGGAAAGAATCCAGGCCCTTCTTAAAGCAATCTACTGAGCTGGCCAGAACCACCTCTGGAGGGAGTCTGTTCCACATTTTCACAGCTCTTACTGTGAAGAAACCTTTCCGTATTTGGAGGTGAAATCTCTTTTCCTCCAGACGTAAAGAGTGCCCCCTTGTCCTCAGCGTTGACCTTAAAGTGAATAAGTAGTGCTTTTTGCTGTAACAAACAATGAGAATCACATGCAATTTTTGATGTTGGAGCATGAAGATGAGCATTACATTGCCTACTATGGGCCAGATTCAGGTAGAGTTGCGCTGGAGTATTTCGATATGCGCCGCGTAACTGTGAAGATGCGCCGTCGTTTCGATGTGGCCGTACCCACCAAACTAGATGCGACAGAAAACGGGCCATTTCTGACCGGCTTAACGTCCCGACGCCAGAGTATCGTCAGCGCATAGTTTCGCTTGGCGCATCAGTCGCGCCTATTGATTTCCCCTACAAATATGCAAATGAGGGAGATTTCCCAATTCTCTCATGGATTAGCACCATACGTCGGCTACATGCGCCGCGCATATGTCGTCCGTCCGTCGCAAAGTTATTTCTACAAATGGCTGCTTTATCTTTACTCCAGACGACCTCAGGTCAGCAGGAGAGCAGCTCCAGCAGCAGCGCTACCGACGAAAATCGCAAGCTGAACAACCACACGTGCAAGGACAACACCTCTGTGTGCCAACATGCCAGGGGCAATCGTGGTCCTAGAACTACTGATGGGTCCCCCGGAATGAAGGAGGCGGGCACGTGAGAGGATAAACCGCACGTGCATGAGCCTCTTTGGCATGGGTGATGAGGAGGTGTATCGCCTCTTCAGATTCAGCCCAGATGCAATACTTGAACTAACCACAACCCTGCAGGAGGACATCACCAGCAAGACACACCGCTCACAAGCAGTGCAGCCACTGGTGAAGGTACTGGCAACACTTCATTTCCTTGCAATTGGATCATTCCAGCGTACAAGTGGAGTGGTGGCTGGGATGTCACAATCCTCCGTGAGCAGATGTGTGCACCAGGTTGTCCCTGCAATCCTCAGACGCATGTCCAACCAGTTCATCAGACCCACCACTGAGGAGCTGCGGCTGAAGGCAATGACAGATTTCTACAGCATTGCCAGATTCCCACGCACTGTGGGGGCCATTGATTGCACACATGTGGCCCTACAGCCCCCCAGTGCCACAGAGCACATATACCGCAATCGGAAGCATTGGCACTCCATCAATGTACAGGTGATAGCCGATGCCCAGCGCCTCATATGGCACGTCCGTGCCAAACACCCCGGATCCAGCCATTAAAGCTTCATATACCGTCAGAGCCCCATCCCAGCAGAATTCGAGCAGAACATGTATGGGGACAGCTGGCTGGTTGGTGAGTGACATGGGTGGCAGGAATGACTATCCCCTCCCATGATGCACATCACAAGGGCCACATGCATGACTAACATCCTCCTGTCTTTTCCCTTACAGGTGACTCTGCATATGCACTGGGGCCCCATCTCATGACTCCTTTCCGGAACCCCCAAACCAGAGGAGAGAGAAAATACAATGAAGCACACATCAAAACCCGTGCAGTGGTGGAGCAAACATTTGGGCTCCTGAAGTCCCGTTTCCGCTGCCTGGATAAGTCCGGGGGGGGCCCTATTGTATTCCCCTACCTTTGTGTGTCAGATCATCGGTGCATGTTGCATTCTGCACAACTTTGCTATGAGAAAAGGCCTGCAGATTAACATACGTGATGACCTGACCCCCGACCCACACAGTCCCCACCTGCCAGAGGACACCCAGTCTGCTGATGGAAGAGCAGTCAGGAGGGTCCTCGCCGTAGGCATCTTTGGACACTAAACCAAAACATTTATCACTCAGACAATGCACGCGTGTACACCACTGATGTCCCTAGATCACACATACCACATGCACATCGCATTGGATTAGCCCAAGTCCAGCATGTAGGACTTGGGAGCAGCAACGCCAGCGTCAAGGCCCCAATGATGTCGCTGTCCATTCATACACCTTTCACACGTCATTCATACAGCCGTGGGGTTAACTTCACCACCACGGCCGAGGGTGACACCCCTTACTGGCAGGAGTGCCACCCCCTCACATTCACACACCATTCACACTGCAACGTGTGCAGTATCAAAAAATAAAAAACTCATAACCTGAGTATAAATCCAAATAAAATAAAAAAACTCATAACCTGAGTATAAATCCAAATAAATTAAAAAACTCATAACCTGAGTATAAATCCAAATAAATTTAAAAACTCATAACCTGAGTATAAATCCAAATAAAATTAAAAACTCATAACCTGAGTATAAATCCAATAAATCTTGCCGAACCTCTCTGGCTCCTCAGATGCCTGGATGGAGTGGGTGGGGGTGGGGGGGCATCTGCAGGTGGCTGATCCCCGGGTGGGACACTCCTGGCAGGTGTGGCCTGCACGCCCTCCAAGGCCCTGGCTATCCGGCCGAGGTATGTGTTGGTATGGGCCTGCATCCTGAGCTGACGGGTGACCTGATAATGCTGGGCCCGCCGACTCAGCCTCCCCTGGTCCCGGATGGCAGCACTGTTTCCCTGGATGGCAGCAGTGTTTGCCTGTACGGCTGCAGTGAGGTGCCTAATATCCCCCTGCACCTCCCCCAAACTGGTCACCACTGCAGCGCAGTTGCAACTCACATCCTGCACTGCGTTGCTTATCTGGGCCACAGGCTGTCAGCCACTCTGTCCAAGTGCCCAACTATGTCCCCCATTTGTTGGGTCTGTCTGGCGTGATCCCTCGCCAACTGGCCCTGGACAAGATCCGACACCCCCCTGGTCTTCTGGGTCGCCTTCCTGGGGCCAGCAGATGGTTGTCCCCGGGGGGATGGAGTCGTCCTTGAGGGGCTTCCAAGGATGGGGGAGGGGATGACAGACGGCCCTGGAGAAGGGGAGGAGTCCTCCAACAATAAGGAAAAGTCCTGCTCTGCCACAGCAGGATCCTCCACAACCACCTCGGCAGGTGTGGTGTGGGCACTCTCCTCCTCCACCTCGGTGTCTTCACCACCCAGGGGCTCGGGCACACGATGGCGTTGGGGGGATGGGGTGGACTGGCCGCCGACAGATGATGGCCCAGCTCCGTCATCTGCGGATGACAC
This sequence comes from Rana kukunoris, assembly GCA_029574335.1. Lineage (NCBI taxonomy): Eukaryota > Metazoa > Chordata > Amphibia > Anura > Ranidae > Rana > Rana kukunoris. Next base: position 67,904,793 of record CM056049.1, on the reverse strand, counting down.
AAAGCAGACACATGTTGGTGGTCCCACACACTTGGCACATGTACCCTCCCCCCCCCACATGCAACACATCAAATAGGGGATAAAAAACACTTACCTGTCCTGGAGCCTTCCTCCACGGAGTCATATCCAGGGACCCCCTCCACCTGCTCCCTGTCCAGGCAGCGAGCGACCACCTCCTCCTCCGTGGTCAGGCTGACCGGACATGGGGGACCACCACCTGTGCCACTCTCATGCCTCCTGATGGTGGCCACCTTGCCACGGACCTTGCGCCGCAGGTCGTTTACCTTTTTTTGGATGTCACCAGCAGTCCGGGTGGAGTACCCTAGCACATTCACCCTGCTGGCAATGGTGTCCAGGATGGCCTGCTTCCTCTCCCGGCTGGTCTTCCGACTTTTTTTTCCATGGAGGAAATTATTAAATGTCTCCATAGCGGAAATGATCACAGACACCTCCTGGGCATTAAAGTTGAGGTTCCTCCTCTCTCTGGGGGTAGCGGGAGCAGCCATCACAGCACAAAAGTATCTTCCCTGGGGTGGGGGGAAACGGAAATACTTTTGCGCCGGAATGGCGTTTCCGCTAGCGCTTTTAAACGCACAACGGAACACATTGCGCTGACGTTTCCCGTGAAGTGGTGCCGACGGAAGTTGTGAGCATGCGCACAAGGGGGCGAGTGGAGCCTCACTCACTGCGCATGCTCCGTGGATGATGCGCTGAACGTAAGCCTCTGCGCTGGGCTCCGCCCATCATTTACATATGATCACACCCACTTCCATTTTCGTCGGGTTACGCCAGCGCATTATCGTTACTCTGGCGCAAGTTTACGCGCAACTACTATGTGAATAACAGTACTTGCGCCGAAAGTGTCGGTGGAGTAACGTAAATGAGAAGCGTTACTCCGGAGTAAAGAAACTCCCATCTACCTGAATCTGGCCCTATAGGTGTAAATACACCCTCTGCACATTTGCTATTTCTTGAGTAGACCTAACTTCATTGGCCCAGATTCACAAAGCATTTAGGCCGACGTAAGTGCAAATGTGCGCCCATAAGTGCAAATTTGTGCCAGCGTATCTGTGCGCCGGACCCACAAACCAACATACGCCTATAAACTGGCCATCCTACGCCGACGTAGCTTACTTACCCCGGCGTAGCGTGGGCGTACTTTTCGTCTGGACGTATGTTGCTACTCCCATTGATTAGGCATTCAAACATGCAAATGAGGGAAATACGGCGATTAACGAACGTACGTGCGCCCGACGCATGCCGCGCGTAAATAGTACGTCCGGCGTAAAGTTATTCCCCATAGATGAGGCACAACCCGGCAACAGACATGCAAAGGTCTGCCCCAGAGAACACAGGCCGGCGTATTGGGCGTACGTTACGTTCACGGCATACGTAATGATCCAGCGTAGCTTAGGCAGTTGTGCCGGCGTAGTTGTGAGCACGCGCATAAGGGTGCAGTTTCATGCGTCCACGTCACGGCGCATGCACAGTTCGTGATACGCTGGGCGTAAAACACTGCACCATGCTCGGACTATCATTTGCATGGGGTCACGCCCACTTCCACCTACGCCTTCGAAAAATACGCAGCGTTGGGAGCAATAGCTTGCTGAATACAGTGCATACCTCTCCGCGCTGCGCCGGAATTGCGTACGGCATTTGCGCTACAGCGGCGTAATATGCGCCCAACACTCTGTGAATCTGGGCCATTATCTTGGGTTGTTAGAAAAAATATTTCATGTAAGACAGAATGGGATAGAATAGGAGGAATTTTGTAAACCAAAAAATGTCACCGAAAACATCTAGTGGTGCTTGCTTACTTCTTCTTTTACTGCTTGTAACTAATTTATTCATTGGATCGGCAATTACCTACTTCTGATTAAAAATGTATATATATGTTCAGCATCTGGAACAAGGGAACAATCTTTCAATGCTAAATAACTGACAAGAACATAAACCTTACCTTGTTGTAAGCTCCACTCTCACCAGCGAAATGGGTCCCAATACTTTGTCATCACTGTTCTAAGTAGACTGTGTCAATATATCTCCTGGTCAATTCACTGAATTCTCTGTTAATAATTACACTTTTGTTTTACTAACTAGTTAGATTTAAAACAATACACCATTGACCTGTGTCTATGTTTACCGTATACCTGCAACAAACAATTTCGGGAAGTTCCCTTACCAGGATCACCCGTACGAAACCTGGATGTAGTCAGTGTACAATGTTTTTAGTACTGTTGTGCATAGGCACAAAATGAAAAGCGATTAATTTCAATCACATATTTTAACATTTTATGTGTTTGGCATTTGGAGACAAGACAAAGGTGCTTGGTGCATCCAAACTTTATTTTTAACATATCATAGAACTAATATGGTGCCAAACCTGACCAACTACTGTAAATATCAGGGCTGTACACCTTGTGGCAGGATTGTACATTATTATAGGATGTTCACAACTGACACAGAATCTTGTTTTTCCTAGTTACAGTATATTTTAATTCCCAGCTACATATCTGTGATGCCTCATGAATTAAAAAAACAAACAAAAAAAAACAGTAAAGTTAGCAAAAAAAATGTATAATGTAAAAGATGATGTTACACCGAGTAAATATATATCCAACATGTCATGCTTTAAAATTGCGCATACTTGTGGAATGGTGTCAAACTACTGTACTTTAACCACTTCAGCCCCGGACTATTTCGCTGGCCAAAGACCAGAGCATTTTTGCCATTCGGCACTGCATCGATTTAACTGACAATTGCGCAGCCGTGCGATGTGGTTTGCAAACAAAATTTACGTCCTTTTTCTTCCCACAAATAAAGCTTTCTTTTGGTGGTATTTGATCACCTCTGCGATTTTTTATTTTTTGCGCTATAAACAAAAAAAGAGCGACAATTTTGAAAAAAAAAGCTATATTTTTTTACTTTCTGCTATAATAAATATCCCCCAAAAAATATATAAAAAAACAAATTTCTTTCTCAGTTTAGGCTGATATGTATTCTACGGGCCAGATTCTCAAAAGAGATACGACGGTGTATCGCAGGAAACACCGTCGTATCTCTGTTTTTTTCCCCGGGTATCTATGCGTGTGATTCATAGAATCATTTACGCATAGATACAGCGAAGATTCGGACAGGTGTAAAACACTTACACCGTCGGATCTTAGATGTAATTACTTTTCTGGCCACTAGGTGGCCTTTACGTTGTTATCTCATTTGCCTATGCAAATGAGCCTAATACGCCGATTCCCGAAGGTTTTTACGCCACCTCATCGTCGTTTACGTCGTTTCCATAAGCGTTAACCTACCCCTGCTATATGAGTTGTAGGCTTACGAAGTTCCGTCGTATGCCATGTTGAGTATGGCGTCGGGTCAGCGTCGTCTTTTTCCGTCGTTTACGTTGTTTTACTAAGTCATTCGCGCATAGGGCATTGCGTAAGTGACGATCGCGTTGTTTTCACTGCGGTTTCAATGACGTTTTCCGACGTGAGCTGGAGCATGCGCACTGGGCTTTTTTCCCAGTCGTTGCATGCGCAGTTCGATCGATGTGGGGGCGCGCTTAATTTAAATACAAGCCGCCCCCTTTGAATTACGCAGGGATACGCCGGGCCATTTACACTACGCCGCCGCAAACTACGGAGCAAGTGCCTGGAGAATACGGCACTTGCTCCAGTAAGTTGCAGCGGCGTAGTGTAAAGGGCTTACGCTACGCCGCCGCGGATTGTACCAGAATCTGGCCCTACATATTTTTAGTAAAACAAATCGCAATAAGCAATTATTGATTGGTTTGCACAAAAGTTATAGGGCTGGATTCACGAAAGACTTACGCCGACGTATCTCCAGCTACGCCAACGTAAGTCCAAATGTGCGCCGTCGTATCTTTACGCCGATTCCCACTGCTAGATACGTCAAAAAATAGGCTTTCTCCGCCCGACGTAACTTGCCTACGCCGGCATATCGTGGGCGCATAGTTACGCTGGACACATTCGGCGTACCCATGTTAAATATGCAAATGAGTAAGATACACCGATTCACGAATGTAGATGCGCCCGGCCGCTTCATATACGCGGTTTGCGTAAGGCTTACGTCCGGCGTAAAGTTATTCCTCATATAGGAGGCGCAACTCATGCCAAGGTATGGACCAGGGAACGAACGCCGTCAAAATTTACTTTTACTTACGTTTACGTTGTATGGGAATAGGGCTGGGCGTAGGTTACGTTAACGTCGTAGGCAGTGATTCGACGTATCCTAGGGAGTAGTTCCGACGTGATTTTGAGCATGTGCACTGGGATGCATCCACTGGACGGCGCATGCGCCGTTTGTTAGAAACATCTGGCTGGCAGTTTGGCCATCATTTGCATGTTTTACGCCCACTCCCACATACGCTGGCTTACGCCGAGGAAATCCAGTGCAGTGGGAGGCAAGTGCTTTGTGAATACAGTGCTTGCCTCCCCACGCTGCGTCAGCGTATATTAGATACGCTACGCCGGCATAAAGATGCGCCGACGGCTGTGAATCCGGCCCATTGTGTCTACAAAATAGGGGATAGATTTATGTAATTTTTATTAATATTCTTTCTTTACTAGTAATGGCGACTTCTTCTTGAATATATATATATATATATATATATATATATATATATATATATATATATATATATATATATGTATATATATATTTTTTTATATATATAGGGCCAGATTCTCTAAGAAATCCGGCCGCGTAGCGTAAGCCATTTACACTACGCCGCCGCATCGTACTAGAGCAAGTGCCGTATTCTCTAAGCATTTGCTCCGTAGTTTGCGTTGGCGTAGCGAAATTGGCCCAGCGTAAGTCCGCGTAATTCAAAGGGGGCGGCTTCTATTTAAATGAAGCGCGCCCCCGCGTTAAACGAACTGCGCATGTGCCGGCCGGGAAAAAAGCCCAGTGCGCATGCTCCAGCTCACGTCGGAAAGCGTTGTTGAAACCGACGTCAAAACCACGTGATCGTCACTACTAGGGTTGTCCCGATACCACTTTTTTAGGACCGAGTACAAACACGGATACTTTTTTTCAAGTAGTCGCCGATACCGAATACCGATACTTTTTTTAAACGTGTCCCCAAATGCAGCCATGTCCCCCACATATTGCAGCCATGTATGTCCCCCACATATTGCAGCCATGTATGTCCCCCCCCACATATTGCAGCCATGTCATGTCCCCCACATATGCAGCCATGTCATGTCCCCCACATATGCAGCCATGTCATGTCCCCCACATATTGCAGCCATGTCATGTCCCCCACATATGCAGCCATGTCATGTTCCCCACATATGCAGCCATGTCATGTCCCCCACATATGCAGCCATGTCATGTCCCCCACATATGCAGCCATGTCATGTTCCCCACATATTGCAGCCATGTCATGTCCCCCACATATTGCAGCCATGTCATGTCCCCCACATATTGCAGCCATGTCATGTCCCCCACATATTGCAGCCATGTCATGTTCCCCACATATTGCAGCCATGTCATGTTCCCCACATATTGCAGCCATGTCATGTTCCCCACATATTGCAGCCATGTCATGTCCCCCACATATTGCAGCCATGTCATGTCCCCCACATATTGCAGCCATGTCATGTCCCCCACATATTGCAGCCATGTCATGTCCCCCACATATGCAGCCATGTCATGTCCCCCACATATGCAGCCATGTCATGTTCCCCACATATTGCAGCCATGTCATGTCCCCCACATATTGCAGCCATGTCATGTCCCCCACATATTGAAGCCATGTCATGTCCCCCACATATTGCAGCCATGTCATGTCCCCCACATATTGCAGCCATGTCATGTTCCCCACATATTGCAGCCATGTCATGTTCCCCACATATTGCAGCCATGTCATGTTCCCCACATATTGCAGCCATGTCATGTCCCCCACATATTGCAGCCATGTCATGTCCCCCACATATTGCAGCCATGTCATGTCCCCCACATATTGCAGCCATGTCATGTCCCCCACATATTGCAGCCATGTCATGTTCCCCACATATTGCAGCCATGTCATGTTCCCCACATATTGCAGCCATGTCATGTCCCCCACATATTGCAGCCATGTCATGTCCCCCACATATTGCAGCCATGTCATGTCCCCCACATATTGCAGCCAAGTCATGTCCCCCACATATGCAGCCATGTCCTGTGCCCCATATTGCAGCCATGTCATGTCCCGTCCCCCATACCTCCGCCGCCGCTGCTGCCGGGTTAATCCCTTTGCAACACAGCGGGCATTAAAAGTTTTCGTTGGTAGTATTCTATTTAGGTATCAGAGGTATTTGCGGGAGTAAAAGTACTCCCGCAAATACTCGGAATCGGTCCCGATACCGATACTGGTATCGGTATCGGGACAACCCTAGTCACTACGCAATGCCCTATTCGCGAACGAGTTAGTAAAACGACGTAAGCGACGGAAAAAGCCGACGCTGACCCGACGCCATACTTAACATGGCATCCGACGGTACTTCGTAAGGTTACTCCTCATAGAAGCAGGGGTAACCTTATGCGAACGAAAACGACGTACGCGACGACGGTGCGGCATAAAAGCGATCGGGAATCGGCGTAGTAGCCTCATTTGCATAGGCAAATGAGAAAACAACGTAAAGGCCACCTAGTGGCCGGAGTTGTCATTACAACTACGATCCGCAAGTGTAATGGTATTACACTTGTCGGATGTTCAAGTGTATCTATGCCAAAGTGATGCTAAGAATCACTTGCATAGATACGAGCCAAAAAAAACGGCGATACGACGGGGTATCTGAGATACTCCGTCGTAGCGCCTCTGAGAATCTGGCCCATAATGTTTGCACGTTCTAAGTAGTTTTCTATTGGAAATTGGAATTGGAATTGGCCTGAACTGGAAGGGGACAAGCTGACAGTAGGAGAGAATTTAGGGTTGTTCTTGGACCTTCATTGTCCAGTCAGAAAGGACAGAAGTAGGCTTAGGCTGGGTTCACACCACAGCATGGAGTGGCTCACAGCAGGGGTCCAGTGCATCTCCATTTAAGGTCCCATGTCAAATATTTGGCTGAATGGACCAGAAATAGACCAGAAGACGCACAGGACTCCTGTGCAATTCCCACCGGAGCCACTCCGGAGATGTGTGAACAAGCTTCATAGAGAGCCGGTCACAATCTCCTAGCATGCAAATTGGATACAGTGGGAAAAAAACAGCTCAGTCTAAAATGCCCGGGCCTATTTTTTTGTCCCAATCTGGTCCCGATAACCCACATCATCACTACAGGGAGGACTTCTCTAGAAGGGAAGAAATTACTTGCTTATAACTTTAAATTTGACCATACTATAATGAGAACAGAAATATCTAATGGCCAACCAGCTAACTGCACCTGCTTACAAGCTGACCTAAGTTCAGAGGCCAGGCAGTACATTAGGGTTAAAAAGAGATCGGTCTGATGAATTCCTGCATTCATTTGCAAGGTCTGCAAACCACAAGTACGCAAGATTTGGCATGAACCCATGGTAGTGGCAAAGCCAACCTAATCACTAATGAAAACTAGCGATGAACCAAAAATATCTGGATTCGGGAGGGTGTCCAAAACATTACCGTAGTTCAGGTACAGAATCTAAATGCACTGAGCTGGTGGCTGTAGCTCCCTGACAACCAGGTGCCCTACAGAAGCCGTCATATTTGTGTAGCAGTGCCTCTACTGCTGCTAAATATGATTTATTTATTGTACATTACGGGACACAGAGAAGCATAGTAATTACTATGTGGGTTATAGAGTCTACCTTCAGGTGATGGACACTGGCACGCCCTTAAGGCAGGAAGTTTCCTCCCCTATATAACCCCTCCCATACCGGGAGTACCTCAGTTTTTTCACCAGTGTTTAAGGTGTTGGTCACAAGTGAACATGTGCTCCAAGGAGCTCCACTGGAGGGATCCATATTGGATGTAAAAAGCCTCCATAAAATCTGAATCCGTCCAAAGTGCTTCTGAGCCAAAGTGGACAGTACCCGGGCCCCGGTTAAGAACGGGGTTTTGCCTGTAATGCTCCTCATTTGAGGGCTGGATCCTGATTACTCAGTACTTTGGTCAATTTCCTAATACCAAAAGTTTACTGACAGGGTGCGATATGGGTCCAGGGGTGTGGTGTTCCTGTCCATGGACCCCGGTCCCTGAAGGTCTGCAGACTTTGCTCTCCGTGATGGGTGAAGATTGGACTGTCTGTGTGTGCAGAGTCCTGCGGCGTTGGATCAGGTAAGTGAAGGTGCTTTAGGACTTGGTCCTGAAAGTATCCTTTTTATGAGCCATTATGCTTGCCTAAGCTATCTGTCTGTGCCTCTCCTAACATTGTCCTGAATGCTGTGGGGAGGAGGGGTGTCTATGCTCAGTCAGTTAGCCCCTCCTGTGCAGGTTTAGCAGAGTAAGGTTGTCCAAAAGTTTTGGCCACAGTTTGTCTCACCTGGTCCTCACATGGTGGCTGCGGTAGCTCCAACCTCGTGCACATGCGCGCCTGCGTCTCGTGCGCGCGCGACATAGTATGTGTCATAGGCGCACACGCGCGCAATTACACAAATTTATTGCTGCATCGGTGCGCAGGCGTGTGCTTAACGTGCATGGGGCTGTAGATGCGCGTGTGGCAACATGTGCGCGCGTGCGGCTACGTGTGCGTGCGCACAGCCTCGTGATGCACGCCCGGCAGCGGCGCATGCGTGCACATGTGCGCAAGGGGTCCATCTCAGCTGTGCTCTATGAAACTTGAGATTACAGGACAGAGGAGGTCAGGTGACTTGCACCTAGTCCATAAAAGCTCAAGTCCACTTCACCCATCCTGGCTGACAGTGGACACAGAGAATACTTGTGCACAAGTTTTCAGTATTATTGCTGGTTGTTGGACAGTGACACTTGCTTAAGGCACATAGTGGTCTCTGCACCTTGCCGACCATCAAATAGCAGCGTCAGTGCTGGTCTATAGGTCCGCAAGTAGTTGCACTTGTTGTGAGTACCTCAGCTTTATTATGGCTAAAGGCTCAGGGACTAGAAGTACAAGGAGATCTAAGGGATCGCCATCAGGCTCGGAGAATCTCAGGCATGCTCCTGCGGCTAATTCCTCTCCTGATAAATTGGAGGAGGCCCAGGGTGAACCATCAGGGCTGTCAGGTTCCTCATCTGCCCTTGTCCTGCCTGCTCCAGTTTTTGTGACACAGGAGGCTCTGGCCTCAGCCATGGGTGGTCTGGAGCAGAGATTAGCGACCTTGATTGCATCCTCTCTCTCAAGAGAAAAATGCACAAGGTCCCCCTCTCCCTCTGCAGAGTTCCTCAGCGCGGAACAACTATCCTCAGAAGAAGTTGATTTACCCTCTGGGGATCAGGCAGAGGGTCATTCAGAAGTCTCGGGGAACCATTTTCGGTGTCTCAGTCCGAAAAATTGTTGGTCCAGTCCCTCACGGAGATGGTTCGTTCGGCCTTCAAGTTGCCCCTTTCAGAGCCTTATCTACAACGATTGGGAACATCCAGATAGATTTTTTCTTCCTCCTAAAAAGTTTTCGGTTTTATACCCCATGGAGGAACAGTTCACTAAGAAATGGGGTATCCCCACAGTGGACACAGCCGTGTCCTGCGTAAACAAGACCTTGACCTGTCCGGTGGACAACGTTCAAGTGTTTAAAGACCCGACAGACAAGAGATTAGAGACGCTGTTAAAAACCTTGTTTTCTACAGCTAGAGGGGTAACCCAGCCTGCAGTAGCAGCTATTGGTATTTGCCAAGCCTTAAAAGACCAGTTAAAAGGGGTCTTGAAAGATATCCTGGCTCAACAGGCTCAGGAGTTGTCTGACTTTCCTAAAGCATTATGCTTTGCCATAGATGCTATCAAGGACTCTATACAACAGTCCTCCCGTCTCACTCTATCTTTAGTTCATATGCGCAGATTACTCTGGTTAAAGAACTGGTCGGCTGAAACCCTGTGTAAAAAATTACTGGCAGGGTTTCCCTTTCATGGAGAGCATTTATTTGGGGAAGATCTGGATGCATACATTCAGAAAATTTCCAGTGGCAAAAGCACACTGCTACCAGTAAAGAAAAGCTTTACGGTCCTCCCTCCTTTAAAAAATCTTCCTCTTCTATCCCTAGTACTTATGCTTCTAGGCAGTTCCGACAGCCTCCCAGACGGTTTAATGCGGATGGGAAGCCGCAGGGCCAGCCTCAGGCTTTCAAAAAGCCTTGGAGCCGTAAGCCGGCCAAGCCAGCATCTAAGTCGGCATTATGAAGGTTCACCCCCACTCAGCAGGGTGGGGGGAAGACTTCAGCTGTTTGCGGAGGCTTGGCAAGGGAGGATCCAAGACAATTGGGTTCTCTCTACGGTTTCCGAGGGGGTACAAGCTGGAGTTGAGCGAATTTCCTCCACCTTGCTTCTTGGCCTCAAGCGTGCCGAAAGACCTGGAAAAAAGAAGGTCCCTAGCTTTGGCCTTGGATCATCTATTTTCCCAAGGGGTAAGCGAAGAGCTGCCACTAGAAGAACAAGGTTTGGGGTTTTATTCAAATCTTTTCACCGTCCCCAAACCAAACGGAGACATGAGACCCATTCTGGACCTCAAGGCCTTAAACAAATTCCTAAAGGTCCAGTCTTTCCGGATGGAATCGATCTGGTCGGTGGTTGCCTCCTTACAAGGGACCTTCTGGCGTCCATCGATATAAAGGACGCATACTTACACATTCCCATCTTCCTCAACCATAAGAAGCTGTTGCGCTTCACAGTAAATCAGCGCCACTTTCAATTGGTGGCATTACCTTTTGGTCTGGCCACCGCACCTTGTGTATTCACGAAAGTTCTGGCCCCACTATTAGCCAATCTAAGATCTCAAGGCATATCTATTGTAGCCTATCTAGACGATCTGTTGTTGGTAGACCGATCAGTTGCCAATCTAAACTCAGCAGTACACAGAACCGTGAAATTCCTAGAGTCCATGGGTTGGGTTCTCAACCTGGAAAATCGGCTTTGGTGCCTGTGCAAAGGCTGGAGTATTTGGGTCTACTCGTAGACACAGACCAAAGAAAGATCTTTCTACCCCAGAGAAAGTTTGATGCTTTAAGGGAACTAGTTCATGAAGTTGGCCCTAAGCACCATTAAGGCCAGATCTCGGCCTTATCGATTTTGTTTCAAAGGCCACTGGCTACACATTCTCTGGTCAAAACCTTTTTACAAGGTGTGATCCGGATTAATCCTCCAGTCAAGACCCCCTTGTGTCCGTGGGATCTGAATCTGGTCCTTTCTGTCTTGCAGAAGCAACCTTTTGAGCCTTTGGCTCACATTCCATTGGTCCTTCTGACCAGGAAGGTGTTTTTTTTGATAGCCATAACCTCTGCTAGGAGGGTATCAGAGTTGGCGGCCTTATCATGTAAGAAACCATACCTTATTCTCCAAAAGGACAGAGTAGTCCTACGGCCTCACCCGGCTTTCCTTCCTAAGGTTGTTTCTAACTTTCATTTGAATCAAGATCTAGTTCTCCCTTCTTTTTTCTCAGAACCTAGTTCTGCAAGGGAGAAGTCATTGCATACGCTAGACGTACTTAGAGCAGTTAAGATCTACCTTAGGGCTACTGCTCAGGTCCGGAAAACGGACATGTTGTTTATCCTACCAGAAGGTCCCAGATGTGGGCAGGCAGCGTCGAAGTCCACTATCTCCAAATGGATTTGACAGGTCATTACTCAAGCCTATGGCTTGAGGGAAAAGGTTCCCCCGTTTAAGGTTAAAGCACATTAGAGCGGTGGGTACTTCCTGGGCAGTGCATCATCAAGCCTCCATGGCTCAGGTCTGCAAGGCCGCGACGTGGTTGTCTGTCCATACTTTCACAAAATGTTACCAATTGGACATAAGGAAAAATGAGGAAAGCACCTTTGGGCGCAGTGTGCTGCAGGCTGCAGTTTGATTCCTCATGTCTGATGGCGCCCGGCTTAATTTTTTGGGGTCTCCCTCCCCTCATTAGCATTGCTTTGGGACGTCCCACATAGTAATTACTATGCTTCTCTGTGTCCCGTGATGTACGATAAAGAAAATAGGATTTTTATAACAGCATACCTGTAAAATTCTTTTCTTGGAGTACATCATGGGACACAGAGCTCCCGCCCCTCTTATGGGGAATTTGGGACACTTATTGCTTGCTACAAAACTGAGGTACTCCCAGTATGGGAGGGGTTATATAGGGGAGGGAACTTCCTGCCTTAAGGGCGTGCCAGTGTCCATCACCTAAAGGTAGACTCTATAACCCACATAGTAATTACTATGCTTCTCTGTGTCCCGTGATGTACTCCAAGAAAAGGATTTTACAGGTAAGCTGTTATAAAAATACTATTTTTTCTGTGCAGAGATTTGGGACTCAGCGAACAGCCAATCACCCCAATAGTTCAGTCATTCAGGGTACCAGTGGAGCACAGGGGGGGACCAGAGAGGCACGAGGGTACAGAGAAGCATGGGGGGAACAGAGAAGCATGTTGGGGAACAGAGAAGCGGGGGGGACAGAGGAGCATGGGGGAGACCAGAAGGAGCGCGGGGGAGGGGATAGACAGCCGACCCAACAGCTATGGCCTGGGAGTTTCTCACTTCTGCCTAATCTTATCCCAATAGGGGGGGGGGGGCACCGAACTGATTCTTTGCCCTGGGTGAAACAATGTCTAGCTTCCCCACTGGTACTGCCTATAAGAGTACCAGTACCAGCCGTTCTACTCTAATAAAGTAGAACTTCTAATAGCTAGTGAAGGGGGAGGGGGGGCTTGGGTGGCCATCGGGGTTGGCTGGCCGAGGGGGGGGGGTTTGTCTGGCCGCCATTGGAGAGACCTGTCAAAGTGGGCTAGTCTGGATGAAGTCCAGGGCCAAAATTTTGTCCCAGTCCAGCCCTGACCACGGCCCATCCCTAATGAACACTTGTGCCTTTACATCCGCCATCAAGGTGAAAGGAAAGTCAAATCTTTGGCTAGGAAGACTTGTCTGCACTATTGGTCTTATATTTGCTTTGTTTGTTAATTTTCTACTAGAACTGGAGATATTAAATAGCTGTGAGCCTTGACCCATCACAACAATTAACACAAAGCCTCATGCCCCCTAGACTGGCTGTGTGCTTTCATAATGCTGTAAAGCTGATGTTTAGGATTGAAGGATAAAAACACACAGGACTGTGTCTACAAGGGATACACTGGGGATATAGCTTTTTTGATCTCTTTGAAGGGAAAACATTTATGTTTAACCAGAACTGGGGTAAAACTCTAAATGATAGAAAACTGTTTACATTTGACTTAGCTGACTGGCCTTGTACACAAAGAAATGCCCAATGTAGAGTAGACATAGCAATGTGGTCTTTGGAATGCTTATTGCAGCAAACTTCTTGAAAGGTCAAGCAAACTTCAAATAGGCAGAGCTGTCCAACCCTCTCTCAGATGAAGCAGAACTATTTACAGACAAAGTGACACAGCCAGTGGCAGCTGGTGCTCCAAATTTTTTGGGGGGCGCAAACAAACTGAACAATTTTGAAAAAAAAAACATCAAATGCAGCCACTGTACCAAACACAGCCACTGTGCCCATCAAACGCTGCCACTGTGCCCATCAAACGCTGCCACTGTGCCCATCAAACGCTGCCACTGTGCCCATCAAACGCTGCCACTGCTCCCATCAAACGCAGCCACTGCTCCCATCAAACGCTGACACTGTGCCCATCAAAACGTTGCCACTGTGCCCATCAAATGCTACCACTGTGCCCATCATTCCATCAATCCATGCGCCTGTCCCCTAATCTACATGCAGGGTGCCGGTCGCATGGATTCCAATGTTTTTAAAGCACGTGATTAAAAAGTTGAATATAGTGATCTTTTTTTTTTTAAAACCAGAGCTTAGGGCAGGGTTCGACAAATTTGCTTGGAATCTAGAAGCCAGCTAAAAAAGTTAGAAGCTAAAAAACGCACTCTGTCCGCCAACCTTGCGCGTAGAATCGGACGCATACGTGAGTACCACCTGCATATGTAAACGGTATTTAAACCACACATGTGAGGTATAGCCACGATTGGTAGAGCGAGAGCAATCATTCTAACTCTAGACCTCCTCTGTAACTCAAAACATGCAACCTGTAGAATTTTTTAAACGTCGCCTATGGAGATTTAAAAGGGTAAAAGTTTGTCGCCATTCCACGAGCGGACGCAATTTTGAAGCGTGACATGTTGGGTATAAATTTACTCGGCGTAACTTTATCTTTCACAATATAAAAAAAAATTGGGCTAACTTTACTGTTGTCTTATTTTTTAATTAAAAAAAGTATTTTTTTTCCCCAAAAGAGTGCGCTTGTTTATATTTGTTTTTATTCAAAAAGTTTTTTACATACATACATTTCACATTACATTTACAATAACATACATTGAAATCATATTTAAATACATTTAAATATACACAACATAACTAAAATAATAAAGACAACATTGTCGAAATTGATCAATCCTACCCCCTTTTTTTTTTTTTCTCTCTTTGTCTACTCTCCCTCCTCCCTCTCTTACCCTTCCTCCCTCTCCTTCCTCCATACCGAGAGAAAAGAGAAGAGAAAGAAAGAGAGAAAAAAAAAAAGACCTCTTATTACCCACCCAAGTAAAAAATCTGTGTATTTAGACCCCTAATTGATGCCCTATGGCTCCTAAACATCTATTTTTTTAGGGGGGTTAATATACCCTTTTTTGTACATTCTCCCCTCCTTCTGTGATTGTTTTAGTGCTTTTATGTGATTTACCCCATCTTTCTTCCTGTGATTAGTTCTATTATTTTCCCCTTTTTCCCCTTCTCTTTATTTGGGGGGAGAAAACAATTTAACAGTTCTCCCCTTCAAATCCACTTGTACAAGAGTGTGCTTGTAAGACCGCTGCGCAAATACAGTGTGACAGAAAGTATTGCAACGACCGCAATTTTATTCTCTAGGGTTAGAATAAAAAAAAAATATATATAATGTTTGGGGGTTCTAATTAGAGGGAAGGAGAGGGCACTAAAAACAGTGAAAAACACATTAGAACTGCTGTTTTGCTACTTGTAATGTAATGCCAATGGCCACCACAAGATGGCGCCAGATCACAGAAGAAAGCTGAGGCCTGCAGAAGGCCGCAAAGCCAGTGAATGTGTAGGGGTACGATGTACCCCATACTCATTCACATAGGGTGGGGGCCGGTATCGGGGGCCCCCTTGTTAAAAAAAAAAAATTACCTTTACAACCTCTTTCAGCTCTGCTTTCCAAATGTTTTAAAACAGAGGCAAAAGTAGGGTTTTCAAACACCAGCAGTACCTTTGTACTACTTTATTTTGTTTGCTGAAAGGTAGTTCAAAGGTTCTGATACCACTCCGAGACAAATATGTTGTATAAGAGATTAAAACGATAAAACATCAAGTCCATTTGACATTCTTTTTTTTTCTTTTTCTTTTTTTTACTTAACAGCAGAATAAAAAGAAATTACTAATCAAAACATATTGAACATGTTTGTATAGAACAAACATTCAAAACTATAGAAAATAAAATTAGTATAACAGAAATCACACCCTATAAAGCAGAGCTTTGCTGCCATCTCACGTCACCAGTAGGTAATAGAAAACTATTCTACCATTTCATCCATTGTTCACCGCTGACTGATGATTTTGGTTAATGTCGGCAAAAGTAATAAACTCTGTAGGGTTTTTATTGTCATCTGAGTCTCTGTTTAGGATTTTGAGGGTTACTCACTGCGGCCTTCAATATAGTATCTCTCCAATGCTGCACTTAAAGCCTCGTACACACCATTGGTTAAATAACCGATAGTGTCAGAACGCGGTGACGTAAAACACAACAACGTGCTGAAAAAAATGAAGTTCAATGCTTCCAAGCATGCGCCGACTTGATTCTGAGCATGCGTGGATTTTTAACAGATGGTCGTGCGTACTAACGATCGGTTTTGACCTATCGGTTAGGCGTCCATCAGTTAAATTTTAAAGCAAGTTGGCTTTTTTTAAACCGAAGGTTAAGTAACCGATGGGGCCTACGCACGATTGGTTTTGACCAATGAAAACGGTCCATCAGACTGTTGTCCTCTGGTTAACCTGTCGTGTGTACGCGGACTTAGAAAAGCAATTCCCTCCTGCATGACAATAACCCCAAAATTATAAACAGAAGAACATTACATAGTTACATAGTAGGTGAGGTTGAAAAAAGACACAAGTCCATCAAGCTCTGGGGGAATCTAGGATGGAAAAGGACCTGGGGGTCCTATTAGATGATAGACTCAGCAATGGCATGCAATGCCAAGCTGCGGCCAGCAAAGCAAACTGAATATTGCCATGCATTAAAAAAGGGGATTAACTCCAGAGATAAAACAATAATTCTCCCGCTCTACAAGACTCTGGTCTGGCCGCACCTGGAGTATGTTTTAGGCACAAGTCCTCAGGAAGGATGTACTGTATATATATATATATATATATATATATATATATATATATTTTTTTTTTTAATCATTTTTTTTTTTTGCTGACATGCCCAGAGCATGTGTCGTTGCTATGGGGTGCGGCCCGAACACCCGCCAGAGGGTAACACCCGGCTCAGACTGGCACCGCATTGAGAGGGGCGCCGCGGCTTCCTCCTTCCCTTCCGGGATCTCCTCTGCTTAATGCGATGTGCAGGGAGAGTGGGGCAGGAGGGAGTAAGGCAGAAGCAAACCGGGTGCTCGGGGTCCGACCGTCCCCACACATACGGTGATACCTAGCTCAGACTGGTGCCGCGGCTTCCTCCTTCCCTTCCGGGATCTCCTCTGCTCAATGCAATGTGCGGGGAGAGTGGGAGAGGAGCCGGCATGGCTGCATGCTGTGATGCTGTCTTTGTCTCCTCTCCGGACTCCCGGAACATGTGTGAGTACAGTACAGGCGGGAGGGAAGTGAACTAGTAAAGGGTGACACTCAGCTTGCGAGGGGGTTTCATGGTGTCCACCACTGGCCTGAGCCCAAGGTTAGGTGGGGGGGTTGCCATGGTACTGGCAGGCCGTCTGAGAGATAGTGTGGGAGGATTCTCAAACAGTGTCTGGCATCCTGTGCTGTGCTAGTCTGATAACAAAAGGGGGGGTGCAAGGTGGTAAATATATAATATAGCTGTGTCCAGCCACCCCCTTTCCCCACTAGACCAGCCTGCTGTGTGCCATCCCAGCCTGCTGTGTGCCATTCCAGCCTGCCCTGTGCCACCCCAGCCTGCTGTGTACCACCCCAGCCTGCCCTGTGCTACCCCAGCCTGCTGTATACCACCCCAGCCTGCCCTATGCCATACCAGCCTGCCCCATACCAACCCATCCTGCCCTGTGCCACCCCAGCCTACTGTATACCACCCCAGCCTGTCCTGTGCCACCCCAGCCTGCCCCATACCACCCAGCCTGCTGTCTGACACCCCAGCCTGCTGTGTACCAACCAGCCTGCTCCATACCACCCCAGCCTGCCCCATACCACCCCAGTCTGCCCTGTGCCACCCCAGCCTGCTGTATACCACCCCAGCCTGCCCTGTGTCACCCAAACCTTCCCTATACCACCCAGCCTGCCCTGTGCCACCCCATCTTGCCCTATACCACCCCAACCTGTCTTATACCACCCCAACCTGCCCTTTCCCACCCTCATTTTCCTGTACCACCCTAACTTGTCCAATACCACCCCAACCTGCCCTATGCCACCCTAACTTGCCCTATAACACCCCAACCTGCCCCATAATACCTTAACCTGCCCTGTACCACCTTAACTTGCCATATACCACACCAACCTGTCACTATACCACCCTATTCTACCCTAACCTGCCACTATACCGCCCTATACTATCATTTACAGGGGCTGGTTTGGAGTGCGCCCCGTGACTGTACACTGCCTGCATGGTGCTAGGCAGCCTAGACGGGGGGGGGGGGGGGTGACACCATGTTTTACGGCATCAGGTCACACCAACCCTAGTGACGCCACTGATGTACTGAAAATTGAGAGAGTACAAAAAAGGGCAACAAAGCTAATAAAGGGCCTGGAGGATATTAGTTATGAGGAAAGGTTCGCAACCTTTCAACTGAACAACTGAACTTATTTTCTCTGGAGAAGAGACGTTTGAAAGGGGATTTAAATTTAGAAATACCATACTGGTGACCCCACAATAGGTATAAAACTTTTTCGCAGAAGGGAGTTTAACAAGACACGTGGCCACTCATTAAAATTAGAAGAAAAGAGGTTTAACCTTAAACTACATAGAGGGTCCTTTACTGCAGTGGTCTCCAAACTGCGGCCCGGGGGCCAGATGCGGCCCTTTGCTTGCTTTTATCTGGCCCTCAGGGCATAATTTCTCCCCCGTAACACCAAAGGTGGGGCACAATTCCTCCCAATAACACCAACAATTGGGCCCAATGACACCAACGATGGGGCCCAATTCCTCCCAATAACACCAACAATTGGGCCCAATGACACCAACTATTGGGCCCAATGACACCAACGATGGAGCCCAATTCCCCTCCCGCTGACGTGGGGACATTTTCTACTCCCAATGGTAACAGTCTGGCCCCCTTAAAGTCTGAAGGACAGTAAACTGGCCCCCTCGTTAGAAAGTTTGGAGACCCCTGCTTTACTGTAAGAGCAGCAAGGATGTGGAATTCTCTTCCACAGGCGGTGGTCTCAGCGGGGAGCATCGATAGTTTCATAAAACGATTAGATAAGCACCTGAACGACCACATACAGGGATATACAAGGTAATACTGACATATAAGGTTGGACTCGATAGACTTGTGTTTTTTTTCAACCTCGCCTACTATGTAACTATGTAAGTCCAACCTATGTGTGTAAACTTGGATAAGGTTTAGAAAGTATGGGATGCAACTTGTATAAACTCTGGTATTTACAGGTCTCTCTTCCTCCAGCACAACTCTTACTGAAGACTATTACTCCTCAGCTTCTCCAGCACAACTATTACTTGAGCTTCCAGGCACAGCTAGCACCACATGGTTAGGCCTGACACTGGCTCAGCCAGGCCCTAGCAACTGCCTTTTGCAAGCAGGGACCGCAGGCCGCTTTAGTGTAGCACCAAAAAGTTCTAGAGGGTAGCTGCCCTAACTTTGGTTACTAAGCCCAGTAACCCATCTTCAGGCACTGCCAGCCCTTCTGGCTGCAGCTGCCCCTCTCCACTGCCAGGCAACCCCCTTTAAAAATAAAACTGTAAGGGGTCCAGAGGCCCCCTTTTTATTAAAAAAAATATATATATATATTCTTTTTAAATCAGAACAACGTTTATTGAGCATGAATAAAACATACATTAACGCATATGAAGTGCAACATGCACTACATCTACGGCTGTAGAGTGCCAATGTGCATATAGGTATAACAAAGGAAGACAATACATGTACATATTTATTACAGTTCAGGAGAATGATAAAGCACTGTCGGGCCCATGGGGGGGGGGGGGGGTTACTGGGTCGTTACAGGGGAGAGCGGCTAGACCCCCGCATCACAGGTGGAGGCAGTTCCCAACCATCAACCACCAAGGTCCCATACCTTGTAAAATTTGTCAGGGCATCCCCTATGGGCGTAGAGCAGTTTTTTAAAGGGCAGGGTATTGTTAATCTAATTCTAATCCATTGCTGTAGCGTGGGAGGAGGTCCCCTCAGCCATGTCCTTGCTATCTGAAGCCTGGCGAGGAACAGAGTCTCTTACAAAAATATATTTAAATACTTTTCGGCCTTAGACAGGGAGAGGAGGCCGAGTATACACTGGCGGGGGCAGAGGGACAGAGGGGAGCCCATGCCGTCATGGAGGAAGTGGACCACCTGAGACCAGAATCCCTGCATGCAGGGGGATGACCAGAGGAGGTGAAAAAAGGAGGCGTTGGGGTGGTTGCAGCCAGGACAGTTGGGGTTATGACAAGGTCTGTATCTAGAGATGCGGTAGGGCGTTAGGTAAGATCGGTGGAGAATATACAAGTGGGTGAGGCGATCAGAAAGCTTGGGGGAAACGGCACTGCAGTTGGCAAGGGCCTCCTCCCAGTCCTCAGCCGACATGGTGCCCAGGTCTGGTTCCCATCGGGATTTCAGCTGACGGGCAGCCACGGCGGCCGGAGGGGCCAGGAGGTAGGTGTAGAACTGGGAAATCAGCTTCTTGGGATCTCTGCCAAGGACAAGGTCCACTGGCAGCGGGATCTCAAGAGCAGGGACACCAGCCCCAAAATGTGTGTTGAGTGCGTGTCGGAGTTGGAGGTAGCGGAAGAACATGTGGTTCGGCAGGTCAAACGTGTCTTTGAGGGACTGGAAGGATCTAACCGCCCTGCGGCCCACAACCTGGGATAAGTATATGACACCTTTATCGATCCACAGGCCGTGAACGGGAACAGTGGCCAGCTCGGGCAGCTGTGGGTTGTCCCAGAGGGGTGTGTGTGCGACTGTGGTGAGGGTGCCTCGCCGAGGACATAGTGAGCTGCCAAACCTTGCAATGGTGAGAGAGCATATGCTTCCAGTCACCCGCCAGGGAGGAGCCGCGGGGCCTGCAGAATAGGATCTGGAAGGGGTGCGACACCGGACCGGGGACCTGGGAGCAGACCAGCGCGATGTAACGTTCTTTGTCTAGGAGGTTAAAGTAAAAGAAATGGGATAGCTGGGACGCTATGTAATAGAGGAAGGTCAGGTCAGGCGCCACCCCGGTTAGTCGTACATTTCAGAGCCCTCCACGACAGCTTGTGCCGGGAGGGGCCCCAGAAAAAAATGAATTAAGGATAGACTCCATGGCTCTAAATATATGTATAGGGATGTACAACGGGGCCTGCCAGAAGACATAAAGTAGCTTAGGGAGAAGAATCATCTTAACCAGATTGATTTGTCCCATAACCCCTAGGGGGAGACGGGACCAGATCTGTGAAATAGGGGTTCAACATTGAGGGCAATGTAGTCAAGGGGGGATCTGGAGACCTGGACACCCAGGTACTTAATGGTATTTGCTCTGACAAGGGGGAGGGCAGCTTGATCACTAGTGGGAGCGCCCAGGTCTAAGGCCTCGTACACACGATGAGCTATGTCCGCTCAAACTTGTCCGACGGACAGTTTAGAGCGGACATGTCTCATCGGATTTCGGTCCGATGGCGTGTACACACCATCGGGTCAAAATCCCTGCCGGCAGACAGCGTGGTGACGCGGCGGTGACGTTGACGCCGCCACGTCACCGCTACGTCACCGCACCAGGAAGTAAACACTTCCGCGCGCATGCGTCGGATCCATTCACAGGATACGACGCATGTGCAGGAAGATATGTCCGCTGGTTTGCTGTACTAACCAGCGGACATATCCAACGGACAGGTTTGTAGCGGACAAATTTCAAAGCATGCTTTGAAATTTGTCCGATGGACAAACCTGTCCGCTAGCCCGTACACACGATCGGATTTGTCTGCTGAAACGGTCCATCGGACCGTTTTCAGCGGACAAATTTGATCGTGTGTACGCGGCCTAAGGGGAGAATGTGAGATTTGACCCAGTTTATCTGTAACCCTGAAAATGCTCCGAAATCTGTTATGGTTTGGAGGGCTGCCTGGAGTGAGGGGCCAGTGTCTGCGAGGTAGAGAAGCATGTCATCAGCGTAAAGGCTGACTACCTCAGTCATCTGACCGCATCGGAGACCCATGACTCCCGCATGGTTTCTGAGGGCCATAGCAAGGGGCTCTACAATAAGGGCGATATGGGGCAACCCTGGCGAGTGCCCCGGGACAGCGGAAAGGAGGGTGAGATCCTACCGTTGACCTGGATGGACGCCGTGGGGGCCTGGTACAAGAGTTGGAGCCATTTAACAAAGTTTGGGCCAAAGCCAAATTTGCAGAGGCACTCCCAGAGGTAGTGCCATTCCACGGAGTCAAATGCCTTAGCGGGGTCAAGACTGACCACCACCCTGGAGCCCATGTCCCAGTGTCTGGACTGTAGGTTCATGTGCAATCTTCTGAGATTGAAAGCTGTATTTTTATTGGGCATGAATCCAGTCTGGTCGGGGTGCACTAGTGTGAGGATTACTTTGTTGAGGCGCAGTGCTAGGATTTTGGTTAAGATCTTGACGTCGAGTTGAAGTAAGGAGATGGGACGATAGGACTCGGGAAGCATTGGGTCCTTGCCTGGTTTGGGTATTAAAACAATAAGGTCTTCACTCATAGATGTCGGGAGGGAGTTTGTGTCATAAATATAGTTGTAGAGCTGGCTAAGTTTGGGGATAAGAGTCTCGCCAAATTGTTTGTAAAACTCGAGGGGGAGCCCGTCTGAGCCCGGTGCTTTGGACGTGGGGAGCTGCGCCATGGCCTCCGCCACACAGTCTGCGGTAATGGGAGCTTCGAGCAGTGTGACCTGGTCAGGGGAGAGTGTGGGAAAGGTGAGATCCCGCAGGAAAGTGGAGAGTTTGTCGCAAGAGTATCTAGCAGTGGAGGAGTAGAGGCCCGAAAAGAAGGATCTAAACTCCTCGGCTGTGCTCAGGTCGGGGTCCGTAAGCACAACCCCGGACGCCGCCCGGAGGGACACCACCACCGGAGGTTTGTGGTCAAGGTGGGCCATGTAGGCAAGGAGCCTACCCGCTCTTTCACCATGTTCGTACGTGTGTTGTTTTGTTAAGAATATGCCCTGCTTGGCCTTCTCAAAGAGTATCTGGTTTGTAAGTCTGGTCTGCAGTCGTAGTTGGGACGCATTGGCCGCAGTCAGGTTAGTCTGGAAGGTCTGCTCAAGTGTGTTTAAGCGATCCTCCGCCTGACGGATCAGTAGCTTGGAGGTGGCTTTGTGTCTGTTAATCCGCGTGGAGAGAATCAGTCGGGCATGGATTTTAAAGGCCTCCCATACAGGACCCAGCGGAGCCGAGCCAACATTCGTGCGGAAATAGTGGTCCTACTCGGACTGCATAGTGTCCAAGTCCGAGAGGACGGATAGCCAGAACGGGTTCAGTCGCCAGAACTGGACCGCAGGTGGGGCCGGTAATCTCAGCGTGATCCAGCATGGGGAGTGGTCGGAAAGTATCCTGGTATCGAAACCTGCGTCTAGAACTTGGGGGAGAAGGGGGGGGGGGGGAGGATGAGATCAATTCTGGACATTGTTGAGCAGGAAGGGGTGAAACAGGAGAAGCCTTGTTGTGTCGGGTGTTTGTATCTCCATGTATCTGTGAGGAACTTGCCGAACCGCGTGATAACTGGTGGGGGGTTTAGTGAGGCGGCTGGGCCAGTCCTGTCTAGGCCAGGGGCGATAACCATATATATATATATATATATATATATATATATATATATATATATACTGTATATATTTTAACATATTTTTATTTTATTTTTTATTAAAGAGCCATTTTTTTAGGGGTCCTGAGGTCCCCAAAGGCCCAGAGATCCCTAGGGCCCTGGATGACAACCCCCCTTTTTGTTATATATTTTGTAATAAAAAAAATATTTTTATATATTTTTTTATATATTTACATATATATATATTTATTATTAAGGGGCTCAGAGGTCACCAGGGCCCCATGTGGCAAACCCCTTTTTTTTTATAAATGTTTATTTTTTTATGTTTGTTTATATAGTTTTTTTTATTATTATTATTAAAGGGCCCAGAGGTCCCCAGGGCCCTGGATGGCAACTCCTCCTTTTTTTTTTATATAAATGTTTATTTTAATTTTTTTTATATTTATTTTTTATTAAAGGGCCCAGAGGTTTCTTTTTTTTTCTTTTTATTAAAGACCCCTCTTTATTTGTAATTTCTTTTCATAAAAAAAATAAAAATTTAAAGGGCCTAGCAGTCCCCAGGGCCCCAGATGGCAACCCCCTTTAAAACAATATATATATATATATATATATTTATATACATATATATATATTTTTATCAAAGGGCCCCGGATGGCTACCCCCCTTTTATATATATTTTTTTTTCTTTTTTTATCCTTTTTTTGTAAAGGGCCCCCCACACTTCTCAATTCGTGGCAGCCCCCCCCCCCCTCCCACTTCTCAATTTCAGGTGGTTCATGCTCCCTGTCCCTTCAGATATGCCTCCGCAGTCCTCCTGACTGTGCATGTCACTCCTCAGCCCTCTCCTGCCTGCGACCAGTTTTGCTCTCTCCTGCTGTCCTCTCTTGCTCCTCTTGTGCCTCCTGTCCAGAACCTTGCCGCTTGCCTGAGGGGCTCTGTCCGCACCCGAGGCCCAAGGTTAGCCCCCCCCCCCCCCAGACTTAAGCTCCCTCAAAGGCCCTGACAGCCTAGCATTCCATCTCCAAGCTCTGAACAATTCCAACTCCTCCCTAGCTGAGCCGACCCTGAGTATTTAAGGAGGCCTGCCCCTGGCCAATCCAGGTTGGGGATTGGTCAGGGCTCCTTAGAACACCCCAGGCAGCTCCCCCTTTCCTCTACTCCTCTCCTTCCAGAACCCTCCAATAGGAAGAATGATGCTGCCAGTGATGCTGCCTGTGAGTCACCAGCTGCTACTCTGAGCCACTCCCAGACCACAATAAAAATAAATGACTGCCAGCCAGGCCTGCCTAATGCCGCGTACACATGGTCCGAATCTCCGATGGAAAAAGTCTGATGGGAGCGCTTCATCGGATATTCCGACCGTGTGTATGCCCCATCAGACTTTTTCCATTGGAATTTCCGACGGACTTAGATAGAGAGCAGGTTCTCTATCGGAAAATCAGTTTGTCTGTATGGAATTCCGACGCACTGAAAACCACGCATGCTCGGAATCAAGTCGCATGCTCGGAAGTATTGAAATACATTTTTCTCAGCTCGTCGTAGTGTTGTACGTCACCGCGTTCTTGGCGGTCGGAATTTGGTGTGACCGTGTGTATGCAAGACAGCTTGAGCGGATGTTTTTTCCGACGAAATGTACAGGGCATTAAACTTACCTAACCTACTGAACTTCTCTCTCTAGCACCTACCTACCTAGAGGGTGCTATACGTGCTTGCTCCCAAGCCCTGCACTCTGTGTCCTTAACCACCTCCAGGCCAGAAAAATATCTGTACGTCGCTGGACTTTTGGTGGTTATACCGTGATGATGCCTGCAGCCGCAGTCATCAACCCAATATTGTTTTTTAGAGCTGGCAGTCGGTTCTCTTGTAAAAGCACTCCTAGCAACTAACTAGCTGCTAGACTGCTTTTACAAGCAGCAAAATGGGACGTCCCCCCTAGTGCCCCCTACCACGGCTTGCTTGGGCTCGCCCATGCCCCCGGGAGACCCTGAGTGAAAAAAAGCCAGGATTGGCTCTCCACTATTGTAAACAGGAAGCGATGACCTGACATTCCCATTCACATGGATGTCAATGGCGCCATTTAAAAAAAAATCAAAAGCATTAAAAAACACAGATTTTGGTGTTTTGAATGCTTTTAAGGGCAGAGGAGGGATTTGAGGTCTAAAGCTCCATGCACACTGAAGCTGATAAACTGCAGTTTATTGGCGTTTTGGCTTTTTTTTTTAAAGCCCATAAACTGAACTCTATGTTAGCCTATGTGCCCATGCACACCTGGGAGTTTTTCAGTGTTTATGAGTTTTGGAGTTTATTGGCTTTTTTCTGAACACCCAAAATTTGCGTTCAAAGTGCAGTTTTTTGGCGGGAAAAAATGCAAAAAAACAGAAAACGCAGAAAAATGCTGATAAAAGCTACACTGAAAAACGCTGATTAAAGCTATTGCAAAAACGCTAAAAAACGTTGCAAGGCTCCCTGCAAAGCTACTGGCGTTATTTTATAGCTTTTATCAGCTTCAGTGTGCATGGAGCAGACACCAGATCTCTCCATAAAGAGTATCTGTCACGTGCCTATTGCTGTCACAAGGATGTTTACATTCCTCATGACAGCAAGACAGATTAAATTTTTTTTTTTAAATAAAGCAACAGTGTAAAAATAATAAAAATAAAATAAATTAATACATTTTAAAATGTAAAGCAAACGCGCGCGTCAGTCCGGTAGGCATGCAAACAGCGATTGTCCTACACGTAAGATAGCACTACGAAGGTCAGATCATGGGCATTCTAGCATTGGAACTCCTCTTTCAATCTAAATTGGTAACCTGTAAAGGTTTTTAAAGCGTCACCTATGAATAGTAAAATTCATGTCGTTTGTTGCTGTTTCAGGGGCGTGTGCAATCAGGGCCGATCCTAGGGTCACAGGCGCCTGGGTGCAGAAATATTTCTGGCGCCCCCACAAAGGGGGCGTGGTCATCTTACCAACTCCTCCCCTTTACAAATGTTTCTATGGCAATGACTCAAACACAGAGATGCTCCTCTAAGAAGTATTTGTTGCCCTGGGATCCTCCCATGATCTTTTATCAATAAAGAAAATACTGGAAGAGTGTACACTAATGAGACCTGGAGGGGAACCTCTCTGATACTGTTAGAAAGTGTCCCAAAACAAAGTACAGGAGATGGTCAGAGACTGTAGACATGATACAAGAGATGGTCAGAGACTGCAATCATAGTACAGGAGAGGATCAGAGAGTGTAGACATATTACAGGAGACAGTCAGTGACTGGAGATATAATACAGGAGACGGTCAGAGACTGCAGTTCCTATTGGCATAAGTAGATAATGGCCGATCGGCTCTCACCTGACCCAGCGATACAGCAACAACGGTTCCTCTGATCAGGAGTCAGCTCACTCTGAATTGCCCATGGATACTCCGCTGGGTAGAGCCCAGATCTGTATTCTGGCAATGACTCCATTCCTTTCTCCGCCAGGGATGGCACTAGGCTGTGTGGCTTTCCCTCTGGTGGCGCACGGCAGCGGGGTTCTCTCTCTGATGGTGTTCTCTCAGCACTGTCCTCTCCCTCTGGAGTCCTGGGTGCACGCACTTCCCTGAAAGCTTTCCTGGGGTCCTGGCTCTCTCTCTCTCTCCCATTCCTCCACCTATAGTTGCCCCTCAGTACAGACCCCCTCCACCAAGTATAGACCCCCTCCGTCAGTGCAGACTCCTAACTAAGTATAAACCCCCTCCCTCAGTACAGACCCCCCAGGACAAACCACCCCCCATTAGTACAGACCCCCAGGACAAACTATCCCCCTCTATTAGTACAGACCCCTTCTAGGACAAACCACCCCCTCCATTAGTACAGACCCCCAGGACAAAACACCCCCCCATTAGTACAGACCCACTTCCAGTATTAAAGACCGCCCCAGAACCCCCCCCATTAGTACAGACCCCCAGGACAAACCAATCCCCCTCCATTAGTACAAACCCCCCATTAGTACAGACTCCCCAAGGACAAACCCCCCTATTAGTACAGACTCCCCCAGGACAAACCCCCCCATTAGTATCGACTCCCCCAGGACAACCCTCCCTCCATTAGTACAGACCTCCCTCAGGACAAACCCCACCAGTAGTGCAGACCCCCCCCCCCCCCCCCGGACAACCCCCCCTCCATTAGTACAGACCCCCAGGACAAACTCTTCATTAGAACATACCCCAGAACAAACCCCCCCATTAGTGCAGACCCCCCCAGAACAAACCCCCATTATTACAGACCCCCAGGACAAACACCCCTATTAGTACCGACCCCCCAGGATAACCCCCCCATTAGTGCATACCCCCAGGACAAACCCCCCCATTAGTACAGATGCCCCTCAGGACAAATCACCCCATTAGTGCAGACCCCCCAGGACAAACCCCCCCATTAGTACAGACTCCCCCCATTAGTACAGACCCCCCCAGGACAAACCACCCCATTAGTGCAGACCCACCCAAGACAAACCCCTCCATTAGTACAGACTCCCCCCCATTAGTACAGACCCCAGGGACAAACCCCCCCCCCCTCATTAGTACAGACTCCTCCCAGGAAAAAAACTCCCCCTACATTACTACAGACCCCTCCCCCCAGGACAAACCCCCATCAATTACAGTAAATAAAAACACACGGTCCATCATGCCTGACATTCTGCTCCTCTCTGTGTCAAAAAAGGACTCCTGTCCGCGGCGATCTGTGATCCACCCGGGCGGCAGCTGCAGAGGAGGGGACAGTGTGCAGCCTCGCCGCCCGGGTGGATCACAGATCGCCGCGGACAGGAGTCCTTTTTTGACACAGAGAGGAGCAGAATATCAGGCATGATGGACCGCCCCATCAGCGATGTCACTGAGCAGCTGCCAGCTAGCGTCTCTCCGAGTCCACACAGAGACAGCCAGCCGCTCCGTTCTCCGGACTCTTCAGACCCCTCTCTAACAGGAGGAGGAAGGGGGGGGGCACTGACAGCCTTATAGGACACACGCGGCGGCGGCGGCGGGGAGAGCCGCCGGCGCCGCGCTACATGAACAAGGAGAGGGATTTGAGGGAAGCACTCTGGCACTTCAGCGCCCCCAGCTCTGTGGCGCCTGGGTGCACTGCACCCTGTGCACCCCGGGTAGGATCGGCCCTGTGTGCAATTTTATAACGTGACATGTTTGGTATGTATTTTCCTCAGCATAACTTCATCTTTTATACTTTACAAAAGAATTGTGTATGTATTGGGCCAGATTCAGGTAGAGTTAGGCTGGCGGATCAATGGATCCGCCAGCCTAACTGTCACTTTAAGCCGGCGTTTCTGTTTTCTGTAACCAGAAAACAAGAAACGCCGGGTTGGAGTTCCGATGCGAGCAGCGTAAATGAATTTCGCCATCGCATCGTTACTTCAACTTAAAAATGGCGCCGGGGCGTTCCCGCCGATTTACGCTCAAAAAATATGTTAATGAGCGGGAATCGGCAATTCACGATCTTTTTCGGGCGCGACGCAGTGACTTTACGACGTTTCCGGAAGCGATACGCGGCGTATAGATAAAGCAGCCCCCTAGTAGAATATCCTATGTTAGGTATAGGTATTGTCATCGCGTCGGAAAAAAAACAAATCGCATCGCTTGCGTAAAACATTCATGAATGGGGATGTGACGTCATTGACGTTCACTGACAGAATTTGGAGCATGCGCACTGGGATGCATTGACACTCGACGCATGCGCAGTACGTTCGCCCCGGGTTTGCGCTTAGTTTGAATACTACACGCCCCGTACCCGCCCAATTTGAATTCCGCCGGCTCATTTGCGATGCGCTGCCGCAACTTTAGGAGCAAGTGCTTCATGAATAACAGCACTTGCTCCTAAAATTTCGGCAGAGTAACGTAAATGAGAAGCGTTACTCCAGAGCAAAGATGCTCTGATCTACCTGAATCTGGCCCATTGTGTTTATTCTTTGGTATCGATGCTGTGGTTGGGCAGCACACAGCAGAGGTCACACTTGTCTGCAGAATGGCGCTTGAGTGGGTTTCCACTGGTTTCCTTCCACACTCCAAAGATATGCTGGTAGGTTAATCAGCTCATTTCCAATTTAGCACTTGTGCAAATATGTGTAAAGCCCCATACACACTATCAGTTTTCCTGACGGTTTTCTCTTCAGGTTTACCAAAACCATGTAGTGCAAGGGCCTGCCTGATTGCATACAAATTGAAATTCTTGAGGTTTGACCTCATATTAGATGGTTTTGGTAAACCTGAAGAGAAAACCGTCAGGAAAACTGATAGTGGGTATGGGGCTTAAGATAGGGATCTTATCAAACTAGAAAACGCCCCATCCTCAATGGGAGTAAACAATGCCCCACCATTGGTGTCAGTGGGAGGGATAGTGCCCCATCATTTGTGTCAGTGGAACAATTAGTGTCTTATTGTTGGTGTCAGTTGAAGGAATAGTGCCCATTCATCTGTGTCATTTGGAGGAATAGTGCCTCATTGTTAGTGTCATTGGCAGGAATTATACCTCACTGTTGGTGTCATTGGGAGGAATATTGCCCTATCATTGGTGTCAAAGGGAAGTCTAGTTCCCCATCATTGATGTCAGTGGGAAGACTAGTGTCCCAATATTGGTGTCAGTGGGAAGACTAGTGTCCCATTATTGGTGTCAGTGGGCAGACTAGTGCCCCATCATTGGTGTCAGTGGGAAGACTAGTGCCCCATCATTGGTGTCAGTGGTAAGACTAGTCCACAGTCCATATTCTCATCTCACACATTCCTGGAATAAGCTCTAAATGTACTGGGTGCTGTAATGAAAGCCAGCTGGATACTGGAACCAATGCGATATGTAGATATTCACCAGCACACCACGGATCATCATTTTCATCCAAACGTTTTTTATTAGATAGTTACATCATATCCAACCTATGTGTTTGATTATATATCAGTATTACCTTGTATATACATGTATGTTGTGGTCAATCAGGTGCTTATCTAATAGTTTCTTGAAACCATCGATGATCCCCACTGAGACCACCGCCTGTGGAAGGGAATTCCACATCCTTGTCGCTTTTATGCCCTGTACACACGATTGGTTTTCCCGTCGGATAAAAAAAACAATGGTTTTCCCGACGGAATTCCTGTCAAGCCTGCCTTGTATAAACACAGTCACACAAAAGTCCGGTGAACATTTGACTGCCAAGAACGCGGTGACGTAAAAGACTACTTCAAGTTGAGAAAATTAAGTTCTATGCTTCCTAGCATGCCCCCGAATTGTTTCCGAGCATGCATGGTTTTAAACCCGTCAGAAAAGCATACTGACGAACGGTTTTCCTACTAGGATTGTTTCTGACGGGAAAAAATAGATCCTGCTCTCTTTTTTTTCCCAGCAATTTTTGCGTCAGAAAAACTGCAAGGGAGCTTACACACAGTCGGAATTCCCGACCCAAAGCTCTCATCGCAGTTTTTCCGACGAGAAAACCGGTCGTATGTACAGGGCATTACAATAAAGAACCCTATACATAGTTTAAGGTTAAACCTCACAAATGATCACAAAATGATCACAAAACGGTGTAGTGCAATCTTTCGGAGCCAGGCAGGACCCCCTCGACACATCACATGCCTGACGAATCACAGCACATGCCTGACGAATCACATCACCTGCCTGACGAATCACATCACATGCCTGACGAAGGGGTCCTGCATGGCTTCGAAACGTTGTACTACACCGTTTTGTGATAATTTTTTGAATAAAAAACGTTTGGATGAAATTGATGATCCTTGGTGTGCTTGCGAATATCTACATATCGCATTGGGAAGAATAGTACCCCATCATTGGTGTCAGTGGGAGAAATAGTGCCCCAAAGGGCTGGATAAAGGCAAGCAGTGGTCTGGAGACCACTACTCTAATGCCTCGTTCCCACTGAGCGGATCGGTTCAGTACGGTTCGGTACGGTACGCTATTTTGGGTGTTTCCATTATGAAAGCGTGCCAAAAAAGCGAACCGTACTGCACCAGCAAGGGTCCTGCTTCAGATGAGGGTCCAGAGAGAGTGGAACGGTTCAATTAGGGCTGACCTACAAATACATCTCACTGATTGGTGGATGCGCTAGTAATTTTTTCTAAAACCAAAATGGTCCCTGACGGTCCGATTTGCAGTGGAAACACTCACAGGAATAGACCGGTCCCATCCTAACCGCTCCGAGTTTACTGACCCGACCCGATCCGTGCAGTGGAAACAAGGCATTAGTGATGCAGCACTATGATGGGCAACCTTACTGGCCAATAGGAACATGGCCTTATATCTAGTCAGCCTTGGACACTTTCCGGGTGTGTCAGAAATGTCTTCCTCCCCGTGTAGATTTTAGGCACATGGGCGTGCACCATTAGGTTTATACTATCACAGCGTATTCAGTACCTGTGTTGTAAGGGCAGGTTTACTTCAGATATGGGCAGGGCTGGACCGGGACAAAAACTTCATCCAGACCGGTATGATTTAATTTTGCAAACACGCACAAAAACAGTATTTAAACTATGCACAATTGTGCAAAAAAAGCCTCCCCTTACATCAGTCCCAAGAGGGCCCCACTTACATCAGAATCCCCAGAGAGCCTCCACTTACATCAGGGTCCCCAGAGAGCCCCCTTACATAAGGGTCCCCAGAGACCCTTCCCTTACATCAGGGTCCCCAGAGAGCCTCCCCCTTACATCAGGGTCCCCAAAGAGCCTCCCCCTTACACCAGGGTCCCTAGAGAGCCTCCCCCTTACATCAGGGTCCCCAGAGAGCCCCCTTACACCAGGATCCCTAGAGACCCTTCCCTTACATCAGGGTCCCCAGAGATCCTCCTTTTTACATCAGGGTGCCCAGAGAGCTTTCCCTTATATCAGGGTGCCCAAAGAGCTCCCCCTTACATCAGGTTCCCCAGAGAGCCTCCCCCTTACACCATGATCCCTAGAGACCCTTCCCTTACATCAGGGTCCCCAGAGACCCTCTTTTTTACATCAGGGTCCCCAGAGAGCCTCCCCCTTACATCAGGGTCCCCAAAGAGCCTCCCCCTTACATCAGGGTCCCCAGAGAGCCTCCCCTTACATCAGGGTCCCCAGAGAGCCTCCCCTTACATCAGGGTCCCCAAAGAGCCTCCCCCTTACATCAGGGTCCCCAGAGAGCCTCCCCTTACATCAGGGTCCCCAGAGAGCCTCCCCCTTACATCAGGGTCCCCAAAGAGCCTCCCCCTTACATCAGGGTCCCCAGAGAGCCTCCCCTTACATCAGGGTCCCCAGACATCAGGGTCCCCAGAGAGCCCCCCTTACATCAGGGTCCCCAGAGACCCTTCCCTTACATCAGGGTCCCCAGAGAGACTTCCCTTATATCAGGGTCCCCAAAGAGCCTCCCCCTTACATCAGGGTCCCCTGAGAACCTCCGCCTTACATCAGGGTCCCCTGAGAGCCCCTCCTTACATCGGGATCCACATAAAGCCCCTCCTTACATCAGGGTCCCCAGAGAGCCTGGCTACTTACATCAGGGTCCCCAGAGAGTGGACAGAACAGCGGTGATGCAGGGCGGGTTGGTGAGAGATGATGTGATCTCTCTGCCCTCTCGCCTGCCCTGCTCTTCTGTGCTACTTGCCCGCCACACGGCTCCAGAGAGGCCAGGGCCAGGTAGTGGGCCATGGCCCTGTGTTTGGGGACCCCTGGAACTCAGGGCTATGGGCTAGGGTTGCCACCTGTCCGGTTTTGACCCGGACAGTCCGGGTTTGGACACATGTGCCCGGTTTTGAAGCCTCCTGAGACCTGGGCACATTTTAAAAAAAAAAAATTTTTTTTTTTTTTTTTTAGCTGTCCATCCTGGCCCGGCCGCAACAGAGCTGCACATCCCCGGCTCCACCAGCTTGCCTGAGTGTTAGTAGAAGGTGTG
This sequence comes from Rana kukunoris, assembly GCA_029574335.1. Classification (NCBI taxonomy): domain Eukaryota; kingdom Metazoa; phylum Chordata; class Amphibia; order Anura; family Ranidae; genus Rana; species Rana kukunoris. The sequence continues at coordinate 67,871,674 of CM056049.1, read as the reverse complement.
CCGCCCGCAGCAGTGCTCTCTGTTAGCCCCCCGGCCGGGCTGTAAACATGTGTGCAACTTCTCACTGTGCTAGCCCCTCCCCCTCCCTCCCTCCGGCGTGCCTCCGTCTGCATTGTGTGCTTGCAGAGTGGAAGAGGACACATGGGACACAAAGTGCTCAGCTCTTCTCTGACTGGCTACAGAATACACATGGAGGTGGGTGGATGGGCGGACCATACACTACCCCCACCATACACTAAACATACAGTTCTGCCCCCCCCTGCATATACCATTACCATCCACAGCCGTATATACAGTTCTGCCCCCCCTTCATACCATCCACAGCCATACATACAGTCCTGCCCCCCCTGCATATACCATCCACAGCCATACATACAGTCCTGCCCCCCCCCCTCCATATACCATCCACAGCCATACATACAGTCCTGCCCCCCCCCTCCATACAGGGCCGGATTAACAGAGGGGCTGATGGAGCGGGGGTTGTAGCTCGATGACCCGAGGTCACAGAAACCCCACATTTGGGGGGTAGTCAGTTGAAGACCTACCCCACAACTGGTCAAAATATGGGATGGCTATCATTTATGGTTCTGGAGATACGGGCCTGCTTGCACAGCCTGTCAGAAGCTACATACAGAGCGGCCATTATAAATACAAGCTGACACACTGCAGCAGACTGAGAAAAAAAAATCATCATTAATTTTTTGCTAGAAAATTACTCTATGGTGGTCTTTGCAACTTTTTATGTTGCACAGTATAGAGCTGCACGATTCTGGCTAAAACGACAACTGCAATTTTTTTGCTTAGAAGATAGATGACGATTCTCTCACGATTCGTGCGGCATAACATCATCTTTCACATTAAAATGACAAAAAAAAAAAAAAATTGACTAACTTTACTGTTTTGTTTTTATGGTTTTTATTATTCAATGAAGTAGGCAAATGCAGCGTGACATAAAATATTGCAGCAATTCCCATTTTTGTCTCTGCTAATATATATATATAATGTTTGGTGGTTCCAAGTAATTTTCTAGCAAAAAATATTGCTTTTTAACAAGTGTTGGACTTTAAGTGGTTACATTTCTTGCATTTACACACAGAAGTTTGATCTAAAAATGAAGTTGGTTACAATGTTTCATGTTGTTTACAAACTTGGCAGACTGCCCGGATATTTTCTTTACACACAGAAGTTTATCCCTTTGATCTATGAAGAAAGCGTTGGTTACAATGTTTCCTGCTAACTTAGCAGACTGTCCAGATATTTTCTTTTGACAGCTGAAAGTCTCACTTGTTATATGAAAGAATCAGCAAACTCTGCATTGGAGATGTCAGGAGGGTTGAATCGACATCACAATTTTTTAACGATTAATTGTGCAGCTCTAGCACGGTACTGTATTTGCGCAGCAATTTTTCAAACGTGTTTTTTTTTTGGAAATAAACTGTTTCATTCATTAAAAAAAAACACTAAAGTTAGTACGATTTTTTTTGGTATCCTAAGCGATGCGTTAAATTTTTTTAGGTTACATGTTTAGAGTTACAGAGGAAGTCTAGTGCTAGAATTATTGCTCTCGCTCTAACGATCGCGACGTATGTAACCTGTGTGTATCTGGCTCTGATACTAGCCAGTGCCTACCCAGCCACTGACTGGTATCTCTCCCCAGCCTGTCCTGACACACCCTCTCACCTGCTGACCTGTAGATGGGGGAATCACTCCTGTAGTGTTATTGTGTCCTGCCAGTGAGTACAATGATCAGTGTTGCTATCTATAGCTGGCAGCACTGATTGTTTTTGGAAAAACAGGCTGGTTGTACTCAAGTCGATTAATAGATTGACTTGTGTAAAACCAGCTAGCCCATACATAGATCGACTATGGCTTGTCTCGGCATAATTGGTGTAATTTCAATTCATGTATGACCCGCTTAACCACTACGCAGTCCCTAAACATCCTTCCACTCCTATACATTGTGCCCACTGTCATACCCTCCACACTCCTCTCCTGTACATAGTGCCCACTGTC